>CM031600.1:65328421-65335921 GCA_018398815.1 Conus ventricosus | reverse complement strand
GGTCGCCAGTTGCCCATAAGGTCGCCGGCGACCGTACGGGCACTGAGTGTAGATATTTTCAGCAGTGGAAACAAAGACGTGAACGGCTTAGTAAATATATGACCTGTAACATGAAGTGCTTTTCTCTCTCTCTCCTCATCTCTCTCTCTCTCTCTCTCTTCCTCTCTCTCTCTCTCTCTCTCTCTCTCTCTCTCTCTCCTCTCTCTCTGTGCGCGCGCGTGTGTGCGCGTTCGCATGTGTTTCGTTTCATTGGTATACCTCAAGATGGACGACGACAAATAATTTATGATTGCTGCAGTCAAAATCGACTGTTTTCTTTGGACAAGTCTGATAGAAACCATTTCAACAGAGGTATGATTGCTGCAGTCAGAAATCGACTGTTTCTTTGGGACAAGCCTGATAAAAACCCCATTTTCAACAGAGATATGATTGCTCCCAGCATGGAACAAACATTGCAAAAGAAGTCGGAGGAGGTGGTAAGTGTTCCGTTGATTTTTTTTTTATTTATTAAATTTTAAATTCCACTAAAAAATTCTTACCATTTTTTTAGATTTTATTTCCTCTCCAGGGGCAAATGATGTGAATTTCTTCAGTTTTGTTCATGGGAAAGTCGTTGACGGACGAACGGCCCGTCTGAAGGGGAGGGGGGAGGGAGGCAGGAGCCGCTCAGTCATACCGGACCCCACAGCAAACAATTCTTTTTCTCACAAGGGGGTCCAGCAAGGAGCGCCTTGCATATATTGGATCACAACAGCCGCCGATGACCATCTCAGAAGTGCAGCGTCTCCTCCGGTGGTTTCCTCCTGACGACCTGGTACCGTTTGCTTGCCATCAATTCCCGGGCGTTAAGATGAGTGTCTGTGTGATTTTGGAGATCGAAGAGAGCAACGTGAGAGAAAATGTGCTACCGACAGGACACGAACAAAGATACACCAGCAAGAAAACGAGGGACAAAGCAGAAGAGCAAAAACACGATCACAAATTAAAACAGTATGAAAGAGGACTGAAGCAGAGTGAGAAAGAAAGGGACAGACAGAGAGACATAGGAAGACAGACGGAAAGAAAAAAAAAGGATTTCTGGACGGATTAGAGGGGCCGGGGGTATCTGAGGCCTTTGACATCTCTGACGTTTAAAATCCCAACTGTCAGACAGTGAGTGGGCGGTGGGGGGTTGGTGGGGTCGAAACAGACAGGTGCTCATAGTTAAATGTTCCCTGGCCCAAACTGTCTAGGATTACATGTATCATAGCTCACTATCATCTGCTCTCTCTCTCTCTCCCCTCCTCTCTCTCTCCCCTCTCTCCTCTCTCTCTCTTCTCTCTCTCTTCCCACCCCTCCCCCTCTCTCTCTCGTCTATCCCTCCATCCTTTCCTCTATCCCCCCCCCCCCCTCTCTCCCCCTCTCTCTTAAACGCACAGAGATGCGCATGCAAGATTACGCACAAAATGGCATAAAACTGATTTCAACGAAATTTGGAGGAATCTTTTTCACAAGAACATCCAGATTATCTGTGGTAATATTGAATTTCAAAGATACGTGTAACCATTTAAGATTCATGTCTCTAAAACTCAGCTTCTTTAATCTCGCGGTTGGTCTACAGCAGTGCAACATTGCTATTGTTCTTCATGTTTATAGGTTGGTAGCAGACAAATGGAGACATGAAGTCACACACACACACCACACACCACTCTCTCTCTCTCTCTCTCTCTCTCTCTCTCTCTCCCTCCCCCTCCCCTCCCTCCCTCCCTCCCTCCCCCCCCCCCACACACACACACGCGCGCGCGCTCGCTCGCTCATGCACGCATACACAAGTACAGACATACATCCCCTGCACCCTCCCCACCCCCTCCACACACACACACACACACAAACAAGGAGACACAAAAGAGAAAGCGCAGAAAAAGCGAAAGAGACAGACAAACAGAGGCTCAGATGAAAGGAGACAAAACAGAGAGTTCACGCAACCGCCTCCCCCCCCCCCCCCCCCGCCCCCCTCGTCCCCACTTACCTCCCGTCTTCATACCGCAACCCCCACGTCCTATACTCTACGCCCCTGTCCACCTCCGACCCCCTTTCCCCCAAAAACAATCTAATAATAAAATAAAGTAAAACAGAAAAAAAGGCTTACAGAGATACAAATAGACGGTGACCGAAACAACAACATAAACAATGACAACAGTAGCGGCAGCAGCACCAACAACAACAACAACAAGAAGCGCAAGAAAATCAGGAGGAAAAAAAGCGACGGATCGAGACTAAGGAGACACATAAAAGAGGACAGACAGGAAATTGATTGCTGAACGTCTTGGGAATCGATAGACGTCTGAAGACTTTTGACATCTCTAGGCTGGAGAAGAGGAGGAATGGAGCCAGACCAGTGCTAAACAAGTGTTTCCTCACTAGAATAGTACGAGGGATTTTTGTCCTTTCTTTCCATTTCCAGCCATTGTATTTTCTATGTTCTCTAGGAGAAACTGATATTGCAGCTTGGGTATATAATAACAATATGATGTAAATAGGAGAAAAGTTTTAAGTTTGTATTTTTATAACATTAAGAATTTCAAAACAATATACAAGAGCACATGTGTAGAGCATATGTGTCACGCACACGCACACACAGATTCCCCGACAGACAGACAGACAGACAGACTACACACACACACACACACACCACACACACACACACACACACACACACACCACACACCCCACACCCCCACACACACACTACACCCACACCCACTCACACACACACACAACCACACACACACACACACACACACACACCACTCCACACACACAACCACACACACAGTATATACACATAATCGCGCGCGTGCATTCTCGTACCTTCCTCGCTACTCAAGCACATCACACCCCATGGTCAAGGGCCCCCTCTCCCCTCCACCACACACACACACACACACCACACACACACACACACACACACACACACACACACCACACACACCACAATATATATAATATAAGACGCGCATGTGCGCAGCCAAACACACACACCGCGCGCACGCACGACGCCTGCACGCGCGACTACACACACACACACACACACACACACACAACACACACACACACACACCCACACAAGCTCAGAGAGAAGGGAGAGAGAGAGAGAGAGAGAGAGAGAGAGAGAGAGAGAGAGAGAGAGAAGAGAGAAGAGAGAGAGAGAAAGAGAGACAGAAGAAGAGAAGAGAGAGAGAGAGAGAGAGAGGAGAGAGAGAGAGAGAGAGAGAGAGAGAGAGAGAGAGACAGACAGACAGACAGACAAGAGAGAGAGAGAGAGAGAGAGAGAAGAAAGAGAGAGAGAGAGAGAGAGAGAAGAGAGAGAGAGAGAGAGAGAGAGAAGAGAGAGAAGAAGAGAATATTTCTAACCTGGCGCAACTTTTAAGATTAAGATGATCGACATAATATCGAAAGCGGTTATCTTTAGTTCAGGTTCCATAATATCAAACGTAAATAGTTCCGATATATTTTGCCCGGTTTACTCTTGTATGCGTTCTTCCCACAATGTTCTGCATTTCACGTTGAGCTTAGTCTGTAACTCTCCTCCCCCCCCCCCCCCCCCCCCCCCCCCCCCCCCCCCCCCCCCCCCCCCCCCCCCCCCAGCCGGTCTCGTGTTCCATGCTACTGCAGTGGTGGCACTGCACCCCCGTGCCGCTCATTCTGTCTCCCCCCCCCCCACCCCTCCTCCCCATGTCCCCATCTACAGCCACAGCCTGGCCCGTCCTGCCACAGCCCCGGCACTGGCAACCCACAGGTAGCAGTCAGTATGAATTCGTCACGCGGCCACCCATTAGGGGAGACGCTGCACTGCTGCCGAGTCACTTCCATGGTGTTCAAGTGGTGTCTATTCTGATTCAACATATCGGACTCACTCTCCACTCTCTCTCTCTCTCTCTCTCTCCTCTCTCTCTCTCTCTCTCTCTCTCTCCTCTCCTCTCTCTCTCCTTTCCTCTCCCTCTTCCCTCTCCCTCTCTCTCTCTCGCTCCATCTACTAACCCACCAACTGACGACGAAAATTGCTTAGTTGCAGTGCCAGCGTGAGTGAATTTTTCCTTTGGTGGACTCCACCACGACGCCCGTCCAACAATAGACCCCCCCCCCCCCCCACCAACACACACACACACACCACCTAGTACCTCCCCATGATTTTTTCCAACACCGATGACCCCTACAGAGAACCAAACCAGGGGCATAGACGTGGAGCTGACGTCGAAACTGAGATGACCACGAGAGCTAGGCCCGAAGGGCCACACATAAACTAAGGCTGTTTGTATGCTGATCGATGAGGATGAAGTGGATTAGATGACGCTACGGATTTCCATTTAGGTCTGAGACTTCATGACATAGTTGAACTCTACGTTTATTTTCATGATTATATTCCGGCATCAACCACCCCGAGAAAATTAATACAGACACCTGCAGTCTTGCTCAGGAAATTTGCGGTGCGTCCATTGAGTGGATGAAACTCGACTGTGTGGTCCCTGTCTTCCCAAGTGAGCCTATAGCAAAACTTATTCTGGGTAGGAGCCGGTCAGGGCACATCCCCCCGCCCCCTCCCCCTGAAGAAATAGCTCTGATGAGAATCGAACCAACGAGCCCCCAGCAAGGGGTCGTCAACACTAACCACTTAACCACAGCTGCAGGAGTGATTCTCTTTTGACAATTGACTTTTTTTTTTTTGTGGTGAATACTGACAAGCTCTGAAGACTTTCGCACGCACGCACGCACGCACGCCACGCACGCACGCCACGCACGCACGCACGCACACACACACACACACACACACACACACACAAAGCCAACGGCATACCCGAACACATGTTAGCCGATCTACCCACTCAACCAGACGAAATTTCTCACCAGTTGACACACACACACACACACACACACACACACACACACACACACACACACACACACACACACACACACACACACGCACCCCCACACAGTTCTCATGCATGAACCTCCAGATCATTCGATACAGTCTGAACCTGGAGTGGAACGTTGCCACTTTATATTCATGTCTCTTTTATAGTCTCTTTTATATTCATATTTGTTTCATCCTTGGTGAGTTTTCTGGCCACCTTTTCCAATGCTGTCGTCTATACCGCACAAAAGATTCCTGCAGCTCTCTCGCGTTTAAAAAAAAACAGGAGAAAGAGCTATACGGCCATTTTTGTCCATGTGAAAGGTCCTTTCACCAAGAGAATTATTTCCCCTGATGAGATGCAAATGACCTGTCTGGAAGGGTGTAAAGGGCTGAGGGCATGGGATGTAGGGACAGTGTGAACTGAGCACAGACTGAATACCAATCAGCTGACGTTACTATTTATGGCACATGGAAAAAAAAATGTAATGCAAAAATATAATGGCGATATGTCATTAATGTAAAGTTCCTTTCTCAGACAACGTTCGACTTATTTATATTAAAGATTAAGTGGGGTGTACACTGAAAACAGCTGAATCAGCAACCAAGTTGTTTACCATTCTCTTTCAACTCGTTCACCTTTGTTTATGCATGACCGCGGTACCGACATGTGCTATGCTGGATTACAAGAGTCTCAACGTGTTCTGGAAAACCTTCGTGGTTGGACAAGTAGACTTCTCTTTCTGATCTCTAATGCATAGGAACAGACATTGCTCATACACATGAATGAGTCTTTGTGTGTGGCTGACTAGGGAAAAAAGGTCTGGTAAAATATGAGCAGTGTTCATCTCGATGGGTCAGGCAGTTCGTTCAGAGCTTAAAAGCAATTTGTTTGTCCCAATGCCACCAACATTTCCCAACATTGTCTTTTCTCTGAACTTTTTTTCGTGGCTGGAATTATGTAATACCGTCATCTAGAAGTTGAGATTCGGGTTATTTATCGGGCTTCCTGTGTTGTCCGAGATGTCCGCAATCACTTTATGTTGTTAAACACTTGACACATCTTACCAACTGACCGGCAGGTATTTACACGGATCAGAATGGAAGACTGCAAGAGAGACAGAGTCACAGACGTGGAGAGAGAAAAAAAAATGTATCATAGGACTGAATGTCGGGAGATCCAATGTTGACGGCCTTTGGCACGATTGAACAGTTCAGATTTCGTTCTTCAGAGAGGAGGGACGTACAGTTTCTGACCTATGCTATGCACAGGACACACTTCATCCATACTCCCATCTCCCTCCTTCGATTTTTTTGTCAGTCTTTATACTTTCTCTCTCTCTCTCCTCTCTCTCCTCTCTCTCTCCTCCTCTCTCTCTCACTTCCACACACACACACACACACACACCACACACATACACCAACACACACACACACACACACACCACACACACACACACACACACGCACGCACAGAGAGAGAGAGAGAGAGAGGAGAGAGAGAGAGAGAAGAGAGAGAGAGAGCGAGCAAAGGAAAGAGACAGACAGAGACAGATCAAGAACAGCAGAATTGGAAGTATTAATGCAACCTGCACATCCACCCTTTACCCACCCACCCTCTCCGCCGCTTCCAAGGAGAGAGAGAGGGGAGGGGGAAGAGAGAGAGAGAGAGAGAGGGGAGAGAGAGAGAGAGAGAGAGAGAGAAGAGAGAGAGAATAGAGGAGAGAGAGAGAGAGAGAGAGAGAGAGAGAGAGAAGAAGAGAGGAGAGAGAGAGGAGAGAGAGAGAGAGAAGGGAAAGAGACAGACAGAGACAGATCAAGAACAGCAGAATTGGAAGTATTCATGCAACCTGCACATCCACCCTTTACCCACCCAATGCCTCTTTCTCTCAACGGCGATGAAGAGAGAGAGAGAGAGAAGAGAGAGAGAGAGAGAGAGAGATAGAAGAGAGAGAGAGAATCAAGAAGAGAGAGAGAGAGAGAGAGAGAGAGAGAGAGAGAGAGAGAGAGAGAGAGAGAGATTCCTGTAAATCAGAATCAATGCACAATCCTATCCACAAACATTTCGGACACGCTTTTGGGAAATAGCCAAGAAATCTTACGGAAAGGGATGAAAATAAGAACGTAAACATCAAAGAAGAAAGAAAAGGAGAGGCAAGAGTAGAGACACGAGGGGAAACTAGGCGGGAGGGGAAAGAAAGAAGAAGGGGACTGAGAAGAGACCAAAAAATGGAAGTGAGGGACAGAAGAAAAAAGCAGGAGGAAAGTGACTGAGGGAAGAGAACAGAACATTGGGGAAGGAAAATAAGCAAGGAAGCGAGAACTGATCGGGAAAAAAAACAGAAAAGAAAAATTGAGGATGAAGTGAAAACTGAAAGAAGAGAGAGAGAGAGAGAGAGAGAGAGAGAGAAGAGAGAGAAAGGAGAGAGAGAGAGAGAGAGAGATTCCTTTGAGATTATCTGTATTGTAACAACGAAGATTCAGACTGTCCACACAAAAAAAAACAACAACCCAGAAATGGTCATTGTTGTTCAGAGGTGTGAAATCTTCTGAAAAGATTAATATCATATGATGATTAGCCCAGCTGCCTGAATATCTATAACCTT
>CM031600.1:65323421-65325921 GCA_018398815.1 Conus ventricosus | reverse complement strand
GTTAGCCGACCTACCTACTCAACCAAATGAATTTTCTCACCAGTCCACACACACACACACACACACACACACACACACACACACACACACACACACACCAATGTGCAAGAACGACGTTCTCGTGCTTTAAAGATCGGAAACAGAAATGTGTTTGTTCTATCCTCAACGTTTTCCAGATCACATCGAGAGTCGTGTAACCTCAAATAATATGCATAAATATAAGAGAGCGAGGTGAAAGCGAAAGTTTAAATGACCAACAACTTTTTTTTTCATATGCATACTCGACTTAAAGTTCTGCACAAATAAGATAAACACTATGTCAAAAAAGACAAATTGTTTTAGTGACTCACTGCTGTTATGGGTTTTTTTTCCCCCGTGTGCCGTAAATAGTAACCTCCACTGATTGGTATTCAGTCTGTGCACAATTCACACTCTCCATACCTCCCTCATCCTGGCCATTCACACCCTCAGACAGGTCATTTGCATATTATCAAGAGAAATAATTCTCAGGGTGAAAGGACCTTTCACATGGACAAAAACAGCCTGTAGATCTTTTCCTCGTTTTTCAAACAGGAGGCTGCAAGAATCATTTCTAGGGAGGTCATAGACGACAGCATTGGAGAACTTGACCAGAAAACCCACAAGGATTAAACAAGTATGAATATAGACGAGACATGAATATAAAGTGGCAACATTTCTCTCCAAGCTCAGATGGTACCGAATGATCTGCATGTTCGTGTCTGAAAACACTCTCTCTCTCTCTCTCTCTCCTCTCTCTCCTCTCTCTCTCTCTCTTCTCTCTCTCCTCTCTCTCTCTCCCCCGTGTGTGTCTTGTGTGTGTGTGTGTGTGTGTGTGTGTGTGTGTGTGTGTGTGTGTGTGTGTGTGTGTGTGTGTGTGGTGTGGTGTGTGTGTGTGTGTGTGTGTGTGTGTGTGTGTTTGTGAGTGGTGTGTGTGTGTGTGTGTGTGTGTGTGTGTGTGTGTGTGTGTGTGTGTGTTTGTGAGTGGTGTGTGTGTGTGTGTGTGTGTGTGTGTGTGTGTGTGTGTGTGTGTGTGTGTGTCTGTCTGTCTGTCTGTCTATCAATCTTGTAGTACATACGTGTGAGTAGATGGGTAGAAGAACGATCGGATGCCTGGTTGAGCAGGTGGGTCAGTGGGTGTGGTGGGTTCATGCATTTGAGCATGCACATGGCACCAGATTACCAGGAGATGTGAACATCGGTATGTTAAAACAACCACTTAGAATATGCACGCTGTAACCTCCAGCACTCCGTCAGATAGCACAAACCACAACAAAATTGGCCATTGTCGACGTTATAATTGCAACGTACTATAAATCCGAAATCTTCGGCGTTTCAGTGGTGTGTGTCTACATTCACGATCATTGCCCAGTCTTCTCTTCACCGTCCCTCTGGCTTCCAATTCCAACAACCAAAGAACCCTAGCCTATCCAGTTCTCTTCTTTCAAACAGCTAAAAAGAAAACCCAAATCTTTGATCTGAGCATTGTTCCATGTCAACTAATTTATCATTATACAAACGTCGGTCAAAGACTGCGGTTCGGATGCAACACACTCTAACACGTCGATTCTTGAATGACTGCAAGAAACGGATCTTCGTGATCAGTTTGGTGAGGCGATTTCCTTTTCTGAATCCAATGAGGAGAGACATTTTCACAAATAAAGCTGGCAAATAAAGGCCTTGAGAAATGTGATCTATCCCCCCACTCCAGCCCTCTCTCCCTCGTTGTGTGTGTGTGTGTGTGTGTGTGTGTGTGTGTGTGTGTGTGTGTGTGTGTGTGTTGTGTTGTGTGTGTTGTGCTGTTGAGTGTGTGTGTCCTTATGTGTGTTCGTTGGTATGTGCAACGTGAGAAAGTGTGCGGCGCGCGCGTGTGTGTGTGTGTGCGCGTGCATGCGTGCGTGAGTGCGTGCGTGCGTGCCTGTGTGTGTGTGTGTGTGTGCGCGCGTGCGTGTGTACGTGTGTGATTGTGTGTGTGTGTGGTGGTGTGTACGTGTGTATTGCGTGTGCGTGTGCGTGTGCGCGTGCGTGCGTGCGTGCTGTGTTGGTGGTGTGTGTGTGTGTGTGTGTGTGTGTGGTTTGCGCGTGCGTGTTTGTGTGCGTGTATGTATGTGTGTGTTTGAGAGAGAGAGAGAGAGAGAGAGAGAGAGAGAGAGAGAGAGAGAGAGGAGAGAGAGAGAGAGAGAGAGATGACTAGACTGGAGCATAACAAAAATCGTGGAAAACCCAGCGAACCAACAGCGTCATCGTCCTGAAGAAAGCAAGAGATGGTAAAGCCCGATCAATGTATGGTAAGCCGGCAGTTTTCCACTTTACATTCATATCTCTTGTACAGTCATCCTTCTTCTCGTCCTGCGCTTCCAGCTGCCCCCCCCCCCCCCCCCCCCCCCCCCCCCCCCCCCCGTTCCTCACTGTCCCTGTCCTTTCTCAAGGGAGACAGATTCTTTCAGTTTCCTTTATGAAGAACGAGGGAAGTGTTACAGCG
>CM031600.1:65310921-65318421 GCA_018398815.1 Conus ventricosus | reverse complement strand
AACGAGCATGTAAAAGGAGGCAACGAGGAGAGAGGTGTAAAAGCAGGGAGGGAAAAACACGTTCAGACAGATGAAAAAGATACACAGAAGAAAAGAAAACGTCCAGAAAGGCGTTCAAAAAAGGACAGATAGAAAGAAAGATAGGGAAAGGAGATAAGCAGAAAGAGAGACAGAGGCAGACCCAAAAGGGGACAGAGAGAGAGAGAGAGAGAGGAGAGGAGAGAGAGAGAGAGCAGCTCTGTGGGAGGGGGGGGGGGATGATGTCTGATGACCTTTGGCATTTCTCGTCAGTTGAACACTCCATGCCTGCTTGGGACGGGAGGGATGGAAGCCAGGCCGGTGCCACACAAAGTGTTCTCATAGCTGGACATGGCCCGGGATTTTCCTGCGTGATCTATTCATCTTTTAAATTTCGGTGAATCTGTATACCGTACAAGTTCACGCACAGGTACGTAATACGTACCCACATAAA
The DNA here is from genome assembly GCA_018398815.1 of Conus ventricosus. NCBI lineage: Eukaryota > Metazoa > Mollusca > Gastropoda > Neogastropoda > Conidae > Conus > Conus ventricosus. The sequence goes on along the minus strand of CM031600.1, from coordinate 65,317,949 downwards.
CTCTCTCTCTCTCTCTCTCTCTCTCTCTCTCTCTCTCTCTCTCTCACACACACACATGCATGCATGCATGCACACACGCACATATACACACACGCGCGCGCGCACACACACACACGCACGCACGCACGCACGCACGCACGCACGCACGCACGACACACACACACACACACACACACTCACACCGACAGCCTGTCCGTCTGAATAGCGTTTTCAACTGGCCGTACTCTTCACAAATCAGGTTTTGTTGTATATCCTAAAATAACAACATATTTTCGTGTTAACAAAATTCAGTCTGCAGTTTTCAGAACGTCGACGAGGTCAGATCTAGTCTGGTCATCGGTCATGTCAAGATCTTTGTCCTAGTGATTGGTCAGCATCAGCTGAAGTCCCTCTTAAAAGGCTGTTCTCAATCGTCCAGTTTTACTCCACGAATCTAGATCGTCCAGCGACACGTTCTCGATAATCTCACTGCAAATTGTGTTGATCTTCACTTCATGATTCAGAATCGTTGAGTCACCAAGAACCCGACAAATCCCAGTATTCGTTCCATGTGACGGGTGGTCACGAAGCGTTCGACCTGGCTCCTATGGCAAACACCACTTCTGCTCAGCCACGACGCTACAGTGTGCAGGGTTCGCAGTTAGACGAGGGTTTACACGGATGCAACTTTTCTGGTCCGGTCCTGGAGACAATGCTGTTTCGCGGAAGAGAAAGGATCACTTTAACGTACTCTGGCAACGGGGATCCGGTTGACGCAAAGAGAAGCAGGCTAACCACGACAAGCTCTCCGATCAGGGGGACCGACTCCAACGCCGTGTAATTGTCATGCTCGCAAGCGGCTGAAATGGGATCTGCGTTGGCACTCTCGATTCGGAGTAAACATTTCACCCGGTACAATGTAACATTTAGGACTAACAAACAGATAGCTTCCCATCGATTTTTTTTTTTACCGCCCATTCAAAAACGGTTCCCAGCTGGGGGTCTAAGATTTTTTTTCTCAGTCGAGCTCCAGGGGCAATTTTCCGGGCTATGGGGAGTTGTCCCCTTGGAAAAACACAGCGCCCAAATTTTAACGGTCTTGATTCGACCCAGCTCGACGATTTGTGGTCGAAAAAATCGACTTAAGGGAGGGAATAAAATTTTCCCCAACCCCATGGCGAGTCCCAACTTTAGTTAAATAAAGTTGTTTTTAAAATGTTTTGAGGAGTGGATATTGGGTTGAAAATGTAGATCCCCCCCCCCCCCCCCCGTCCTCCCCACTTCCCCCGTCCTTATTCTCTTCCCCCAGGGTAAATTTTTTAAGGGGGGGGGCACTTTTGGAAAAGGGGAGTTTGGGAAAAAAAACGGTGAAAAGGGGGGGGGGGGGGGAGGGGCGGGGGGGTGGTAGGGGGGGAGAAAAAAAAGGAAAAAGGATGGGAACACAGAGAGGGAGAGAGAGAGAAAAAGGGGGGAGAGGAGAGGGGGAGAGAGAGAGAGGGGGGAGAGAGAGAGAGAAGAGGAGGGGAGAAGTGGGGAGAAAAGAGAGAGAGAGACAGAGAAGAGAGAGAAGAGAGGAGAGAGAGAGAGAGAGAGGAGAGAAAGACAGGAGAGAGAGAGGGGGACAGAGAGAGAGAGAGACAGAGAGGAGAGAAGAGAGAGAGAGAAAGAAAAAGAGAGAAACACACCACCACACACCACACACACACACACACACAACACACACACACATTAAACAGAGAAGGACAGAGAGAGAGGCAGAGAGAGGAGGGAGGGAGAAAGAGAGGGGAAAGACAGACGGCAGACAGCAGGAAAGACACAACAACACACACACACACACCACACACACAAACAACACCACCACAACACATACACAACACACCACACACACCAACACACCACACAAAAACACAGAAAACCAAACCCCGGGGGGCAGGCGGGTGAATTTTTTTGGGGGGGGGGGGGGGGGGGGGGGGGGGGGGGGGGGGGGGGGGGGGGGGGGGGGGGGGGGGGGGGGGGGGGGGGTGGGGTGGAGGGGGGGGGAGAGAGGGGGGGGGTGGGGGGGGGTAAGAGTGGGGTGGGGGGGGTGGTGGGTGTTCCATAGCTAGGGTCCCGACGCTGGCTGGTGGGGGTCCCCCGATGTATGCCTAACGGGGCCCCCCGTCCCCCTTTGGTCCCTGCCTGTTGGACCAGCTCTTCCCTCCTTCCTTCTCTCTCTCTCTCTCTCTCTCTTCTCTCTTCTCTCTCTCTCTCTCTCTTCTTTGTTCCCCCTTCTGTCTCTATTTTCTCTCTCTCTCTCACTCTCTCTCTCTCTCTGTGTTTACCCCTTCTTTCTTCTCTTCTCTCTCTCTCTTCTCTCTTCTCTCTCTCTCTCCTCTCCTTCTCCCCCTCTCTCGCTCTTCTCTACAACACAAAACACAGAAAAACCAAACACCCCTCCTCCGCTTTCTCTCTCTCCTCTCTCTCTCTCTCTCTTTCTCTTCCTCTCTCTTTGTTCCACCCCCCTCTCTCTCTCTTCTCCTCTCTCTCTGGGTGTGCTTTCTTTTTCTGTCTGTTGTTGTCTCTCTCCCCCCCCTTTCGTCCTTCCCCCTCCTCTTTCTTCTGTGTCTTGTCTCCCTTGTCTGTATCTCCCCCCCCCCCCCTCTCTCTCCTCTCTCCTTTTCTCTCTCTCTTTTCTCCCCCCCCCCCCCCCCCCCCCCAAATTTTTTTTCTTTCTTTTTTGTTTTTTTTTTTGGTGTTTTTCTTTCAACGGTTTTTTGTATTAGTCCCGTTTCTGTGTCTTTTTTTCAAAAAAAACCTTTTCTGTCTTTTCTTTTCTCGTTCTTTGGGTTTTTTTTGAAATTTTGAAATTCTCTTGTCTCTGTCTCGGTTTTTTCTGTGGTGTGTCGTGTGCTATCTTTTCTGGCGGCTCTTTTTTTGTCTCTTTTCTGCCCCTCTGCCTGTCGTCTGATCTTTTTCCGGTCGTCTACCCGTCTTTTCTCTCTGTCTCTGTTTTTTTCTCTCGACGTTTTTTTTGCTTGCATTTTTTAAAGCCCTTTGCCCACCAACACCCCCACACACAAAAAACACATAAACCACACACACACACCTCACCCCACTCATACACACACACACACACACAACCAAAACACACACACACACACACAACACACACACACACACACTCACACACAAGTTTTTCAAAGGATTCTCCCCCCCCCCCCCCCCCCTTTGTTCCCCCCCCCCCCCTTTAAAAAAAATTTTTTTTTTTGTTATCTTCTTTTGTCTCTTCCCCCCTTTTCCTTTTTTTAAATTGGGGGGCGGGTGTGTCCCGGGTTGTTTGTGTGTTTTATATATACATTTGGGGTGCACATCTTTGTCCAGTATGCCTTTTTTCTGCGTTTTGGGGGTCTTCTCTCTCTCTCGTATTTTGTGTGTGTGTGTGTTGGGGTTGTGGGGTGGTGCGTGCGTGCGTGGTGCGTGCGTGCGTCGTGCGTCGTGCGTCGGGGTGCGTGCTGGCAGGCGTGACGTGCTGTTTGTCCCCAAAATGTAAAGTGGACAAATTTTCGTATGGATGTATTATGTATCAAAAAATTTTATTCATCATCATCTCTGTCTCTGCTCTGTCTCTTCTCTCTCTCTCTCTCTCCTCTCTCTCTCTCTCTCTCGCTCCCCCTTTTATTTGTGCGTGCGTGTGTTCGTTAGTGTGGTGTGTGTGTGCGTGTGTGGCGTTATGTGCGTGTGTTGGTGTGTGGGTGTTGTGTTGTTGTGTGTGTGCGTGCGGCGTGCGTGCGTGCGTGCGTGCGGGGGTTTTGCGTGATGCGCGCGCGTGTGCGTGTTAGACGCGCGCGAGAGATCTTTTTCCTTTATACAGCATCGTAATTTTTTTTCCCTCGTCTGTAAAATACACACACGTCTCAAATGTCAAGAGGATAAGGGGAAAAAAAGTCGGCAACCCAAAAGAGAACTCAGAATCTCGAAACTTAATTTCAAACATTGATTTGCTTGTTCCTGTGGATTTGTTTGATTGTGTTGTTGTGTTTTTTATTTCAGCATTTCTGAACAGACAACTTGGAAGCAAATTTCTTTTTCGCTTTCCTGATAGTTCCCTTTGTTCGTTTGTTTGTTTGTTGTTTGTGGTTTTTTTTCTCTTTCCTTCTTCCTCTGTTCTTTTCTTTCTTTGTCATTCCTTTTTTCTTCTTTCATTCCTTTTCCTATTCCTTCATTTCTTTCTTCATTCTTTCATTCCTCCTTTTTGTGTCTGCCTGTCACAGAGTTCTGCCCCCTCGCTTTCATCCTTCCTGCCTTTCGTCATTGCTTTCTTTTATTCGTACTCTACTTACTTCTCTTATTTCTTTTTTCTTTTTTCCCTTTCCTTCCTTCCTTCCTTCCTTTTGATAATCCCCTCTATTTTTCTTTTCTCCTTCATTTTATTTTCTCCTTCATTCAGTTCCTTCTTTCCTGCGTTTCTTCTTCTGTTCCTCATTCATACAGTTGACACCCACCCGTTATTCTTTCTGTGCTTCCTTTTATCTAATTACTCCCGTCCTGGCTTCTCTCTTTCCTTCATTTGATGATCCCCTCTACTTACCCTCATTTTCTTTTTCATCTTCTCCTTCTTTCCTTCTTTTTTTTTTTAAAATTCAGAACACGCTCCTTCCTTCATTCCTCTCATCCGGTAAATCCCCTCCTTCATTCCACTTTTCTGTTATATTTTCCTGTATTTCTTTTCTTTCATGTAATAATTCTTCCAACATTTCTTCTTTCCTTTCATCCTTCCTTCCTTCCTTCCTTCCTTCTTTCCTTCTTTTCATTCAGATCTTACTCGTTCTCATTCTAACATCCACGTCTTGATTATTCTCCCACTTCCCTTTCTTTCATTCACTTCTGATTTCCTTTTCTCCCTTTTTATTCATCCCTTCTTCAGTTCCTTTTTTTTCATTCGGATCTCCCTTCGTTTTTCCATTCTTCTTTGCGCTACAATTTTTTCTTTCAGCTCTTACCAACTTCCTTCTTTCTTCCCTTCATTCCTTTCTTTTATTCATTTCTACCCTTCCTCCTTCCTTCTTACCTCTACAGGTTTTTTTCCATTCGTTTCTTCACTGAATTTCCCCCTTCATTTTTTCTTTCCTCCTCTTTTCAATCACCTCCGTTCCTTTTTTTCTTTTTCACTTCTCCGTCTCTTTCTTCCTTCCTCTCTTGCTTCTGTCCTTCCTTTTTGTCTTCTTTATCCTATTCCTTCTTTCCCTCTTTCTTCTATTCCTTCCATTAACTCATTTCTCCCCTCCGTCCATCCCTTCTTCTTCCCTCTTCGCTTCATCGTCATTCATCGGTTCTTTCTTTCGCTTCTCCCTTCCTTCCTTTTCTCGTTCAACAACAAAAAAAAAAATCTTCATTTGTTCGTTTCTTTCACCTCTATCTTTTCTTCCTCTTCTTTCCTTTCTCGTTCCATCCTACATTTCCTTCTGTCGTTTTTCACTCCCCCCCCCCTTTTCTTTCTTCTTTCTTCTTCTTTTTCTTTTGTAATCAGCCGTTTCTTCCTTGCTTAACTTCTTCACACAATTCTGTATCGTTCCATCCATTTTCTTCTTCTTTCTTTCCTCTTCTTTCTACTATACCTTCTTTTCGATCTTATCGCAGCTCTCTTCTCCTTTCTTTCTCATCCCTTGTTGCTTTTCTTCGCTATTTTTTTTTATATTTTGTTTTGTTGTCTTTATTCTTGCCTTTGCTTTCGTTTCTCCCTGTTGAATTTGCTTTCTTTCATTCATTTTTTTTTTCTCATGGATTTTCTCGCCCAATCCTCGAAAACTTGTCCAAAAATGTTTGGTGATATGATTGTCCGTTTACATCAATTTACCGGAATCTCTCTCCTCTCTCCTCTCTCTCTCTCTCTCTTTCAAAGGTTACTTTTCTTTTCCCGTCATTGTTCAAACAAATCTCGCGCCTGTCATTTTGTCACGCATTTAGTTGACCGTCACGCGGTGGATTCTGATGATTAAATCACGGTGCAACTCTACAGCAATGGAAAGGGAAAGGAATATCAATGACAGGGCGTGACGATCTGATACCAAAAAACACGCCACACAATACAGCGTCACGCAAGAGAAAACGTCACAGGACAGCGCAGTGCGATTCCTGTAATTAACTTTTATCATTTTCATGATAGGGTGGTGCTGATTTTTATTTTTTTATTATTATTTTTTTTTTTTTAGCTCTGGTGGTCTATGGAACACAATGTGTGTGTGTGTGTGTGTGGTGTGTGTGTGTGTGTGTGTGGTGTGTGTGTGTGTGTGTGTGTGTGTGTGTGTGTGGTGTGTGCGTGCTGCGCGCCCGCGTGCGGATGGATGGATGGATGGAATGGACGGATGGATGGATAGATAGATAGATAGATGGGTAGACAGATAGATAGGTAGGTAGGTAGGTAGATAAGTAGACACATTGATTGATTAATTGATACATGCATACGCACATAAATAAAACACACGCGCGCGCACGAATATACACACATGTAGATAGATAGATAAACAGATAGATGGATGGATAGATAAATAGACTGATGGACAGTGCTGATTAGGAGTAAAACTGAAGGGAAGACAAGGCAGGGTCCGTGAAAGAATGGACAGGGGCACAGAGAGAGAGAGAGAGAGAGAGAGAGAGGCAGGGAGGTGACAAGGAAGGAAAGGGTGGGGGAGGGGCTGGGGAGGAGGGAAGGGGGCCAGGAATGATGAGGGATTCAAGGACATGCTACTACCCTATCTGGCAGGAGTGACGCAACATCGTTCTGTTGAGAACCGAAGGTGTCGTCAGAAAGGTCCTAGCCAATCAGCTGAGACACAGCGCCACCTTTGTCTGCCCACTACATTATTTCTGATGCTGATGTCTCACCGGGAGGGGGGGGGGGGGGAGGAGGGATGGGGGGAAGAGTCCCTGAAGACTCCAGGACTGCTCTGCAAGTCGCGCCGACTGATGCCAGGACCGGGACAGACGCCAAGATGAGTGGGGGGGGGGGGGGGGGGGGGGGGGGGGGGGGGGGGAGGGGGAGGGCCGGGGTGGAGTGGAGACGGAGGGCTCTC
>CM031600.1:65303421-65308421 GCA_018398815.1 Conus ventricosus | reverse complement strand
CGATGTTCCCAAACTCCCGCCGTCGTGACGCGGCGACAAACTGCGTGACCAGCAACTGATGAAAGATTGGTCCTGTGCTGAGTGAGGCTGGAACTGTGGCGATGTCACAATACTCCCGCCGTGACGCCGACAGGTCCAGAACTGATGAAAGATTGGTCCTGTGCTGAGTGAGGCTGGAACTGTGGCGATGTCACAATACTCCCGCCGTGACACCGACAGGTCCAGAACTGATGAAAGATTGGTCCTGTGCTGAGTGAGGCTGGAACTGTGGCGATGTACATACTACTCCGCCGTGACGCCGACAGGTCCAGAACTGATGAAAGATTGGTCCTGTGCTGAGTGAGGCTGGAACTGTGGCGATGTCACACTACTCCCGCCGTGACGCCGACAGGTCCAGAACTGATGAAAGATTGGTCCTGTGCTGAGTGAGGCTGGAACTGTGGCGATGTCACAATACTCCCGCCGTGACGCCGACAGGTCCAGAACTGATGAAAGATTGGTCCTGTGCTGAGTGAGGCTGGAACTGTGGCGATGTCACAATACTCCCGCCGTGACGCCGACAGGTCCAGAACTGATGAAAGATTGGTCCTGTGCTGAGTGAGGCTGGAACTGTGGCGATGTCACAATACTCCCGCCGTGACGCCGACAGGTCCAGAACTGATGAAAGATTGGTCCTGTGCTGAGTGAGGCCAGAACTGAAGATATGTCACAATACTCCCGCCGTGACGCCGACAGGTCCAGAACTGATGAAAGATTGGTCCTGTGCTGAGTGAGGCTGGAACTGTGGCGATGTCACAATACTCCCGCCGTGACGCCGACAGGTCCAGAACTGATGAAAGATTGGTCCTGTGCTGAGTGAGGCTGGAACTGTGGTATGTCACAATACTCCCGCCGTGACGCCGACAGGTCCAGAACTGATGAAAGATTGGTCCTGTGCTGAGTGAGGCCAGAACTGAAGATATGTCACAATACTCCCGCCGTGACGCCGACAGGTCCAGAACTGATGAAAGATTGGTCCTGTGCTGAGTGAGGCTGGAACTGTGGCGATGTCACAATACTCCCGCCGTGACGCCGACAGGTCCAGAACTGATGAAAGATTGGTCCTGTGCTGAGTGAGGCTGGAACTGTGGTGATGTCACAATACTCCCGCCGTGACGCCGACAGGTCCAGAACTGATGAAAGATTGGTCCTGTGCTGAGTGAGGCTGGAACTGTGGCGATTTCACAATATCCGCCGTGACGCCGACAGGTCCAGAAGATGAAAATGGTCCTGTGCTGAGTGAGGCCAGAACTGAAGATATTCACAATACTCCGCCGTGACGCCGACAGGTCCAGAACTGATAAACGATTGGTCATGTGCTGACTGAACTGAAGGTGGAACTGTAGCAATGTCACAATACTCCCGCCGTGACGCCGACAGGTCCAGAGCAGATGGACACTGGTCCAATGCGGGCGAACATCGGCCCTGGACCAGTGAAGGGATGTTCTTGTTCTACAGCAGTCTGGGTCTGTGATGGCAGACACTGGACCAGTGAAGGGATGTTCTTGTTCTACAACAGTCTGGTCTGTTTTAAAACATAGCTGTCTAAAAATCTATATATATATAAAAAAGAGTTCTATTCGGGCTTCCGTTCTGCACGGCTAAACCGGCATTCCTTACCCACAGCAGTCTGCCGTTGCAATACAAACGTTCACCAGTTCCACTCAAGCATAGCGAACGTGATAACCGAGGCAAGATGGAATGCTTAAAGTGAGTATAGTTCAGGGTGTGTGTGTGTGTGTGTATGTGTGTGTGTGTGTGTGTGTGCGTGCGTGCGTGCGTGCGTGCGTGCGTGCGTGCGTGCGTGCGTGCGTGCGTGTGTGTGTGTGTGTGTGTGTGTGTGTGTGCGTGTGTGTGTGTTTTCTAATCACGTGCAGCAGCATAACAGTGAATAAGAACGTTTTCAAAGATTCAAAGATTGAAACACGGACACGGACGCACACAGACGCACGCACGCACGCACGCACACACACACGCACGCACACACCACGCACGGACGCGCGCACGAACGCACGCACGCAAACGCGCGCTCCGCGCGCGCGCGCGCACGCACACACGCACGCACGCACGCACGCACGCACGCACACACACACACACACACACACACACACAACATACACACACACGCACACACACACACATACACTGACCCACACACATCTGCACACACACACACACACAACACACACACACACTGGCCGTGTTTGTCTTTGGTGCGGTGGGCCATCGTCCCAGTGCAAACCCCGATATTTATTTGCACCATTGCACTTTGAAATTGCTCTGGTGCATTTGCTGACCCCGGTGCAAATTGCTATTGCCAATTACCCCGGGCCGATTATTAATAACACTGGATTCTCATCTAATATACATACATTACAAAATATATATATAAATATATATCTGTGTTGTATAGTGTGTGTGAATGTATACATGCGACATTATTTGCCAAAGTGTGTGCGTGCCGCGCGCGCGCACGTGTGTGTTGTGTGTGTGTTGTGTGTGTGTGTGTGTGTGTGTGTGTGTGTGTGTGTGTGGTTGTGCGCGCGCGCGCGCGTGCATACGAACGTGTGTGTGTGTGTGTGTGTGGTGTGTGTGTGTGTGTGTGGTGTGTGTGTGTGCTCGTGTGTGCGTGCGCGTGTTCTCTTCTCTCTCTCTCTCATCAGAAAACGTCACACGATAGCACAATGTGATTCGTAAAATGATTACTTTCGCTATTTTGTTTCATAACATTATAGTCATCGTTCGTTTTTTCCGATTCTTGGTTTTTGTTGTCGTAATCATTTCTAGTTTTAAAGTTATCGTAATGTTTTTGTTTCGTTGTTCTTTTCATTCTCCTTTTTTTCATTTTTTTCCCTTCTTCCTCCTCCTCTTTCCCCTCCTCCTCCTCCTCCTCCTCCTCCACTTCCTCCTCCATCTCCTCTTCCTCCTCCTCCTCCTCCTTTTTCTTCTTGTTGTTGTTGTTGTTCTTGTTCTTCTTTTCTATTATTTTACATTGTTACGATACTTGTGATTCAATTTCATGATTTTTGTTTGTTTGTTTCGTTTGTTTGTTTGTTTTTGGTGTACAGCCTGATGTATTGTCATTGTTACGATTCTTGTGATTCAATTTATGATTTGTGTTTTTTGTTTGTTTCGTTTGTTTCTTTGTTTTGGGTGTACAGCCCTGATGGTATCTGCAACAGAAGCTGACTACGAGAGCAACTGAAGAGAGGACGACGCAGGAGGGGGGGGGGGGGGGGGAAGAAAGATGAGATGAGACCGAAGTAGGACGGTGGCAAAGAACGGTCGGCGGAGCAGAGGTCATGGGGGAATCCAAGGACATCCTGATACGACTGGAGCTGCGCGTCATCGTCCTGAGACCTGAGGTCATCAGAAAGGTCGCAGCCATTCAGCTAAGACACAGCCTCCGCCTCTGTCTGCCCTCTACATTATTTCTGATGCTGAGGTCTCACCCGGGAGGTCCCTGGAGACTCTAGGAGGACTGCTGTACTATTCGCGGACTAATTCCAGGACAGGCCTGACGCCAAGGGGGGGGGAGAGGGCTGGGATGGAGGTGGAGACGGGGGAAGGCGCCAGAAAAGGGAAGGGGGTAGGACGGCGGGTTGGTGGATGAGTGGTGGGAGGGAAAGTAGTGTGTCAGAAGGAATGGATGAGCGAAGAGGGGGAGGGGGGGGGAGAGGAGAGAGAGAGAGAGAGAGAGAGAGAGAGAGAGAGAGAGAGAGAGAGAGAGAGAGAGAGAAGAGAGAGAACATAGGGAGAGTAAAAGAAGTCTGCGATCCCATTTGCTGCATGTGAACTAGGTTAGAATCAGTTATTCACCTACTTGTTGTTTGTTTGTTTGCTTGTTGTTTGTTTATCCGATGATTGCCTCCCTGTGAGCAATCCAAGAGCTAGCAGGTTTACAGGATGCTATCACGGTCTGGTTGTCACAGGTCTGCAGTGCCTGTTGTTATCCAACGAATAGCCAAGTCCAATGATGAAGAAAATAACTGCTGCGTGGAGGTGAAGATGAGATGAGCGTCATCACGCACCCTCTCCCTGCACCCGCGCCTTTCTAACCCTACTACAACGACCTCTAGCCCTGCACCTACGCCTTTCTAACCCTACTACAACGACCTCTAGCCCTGCACCCGCGCCTTTCTAACCCTACTACAACGACCTCTAGCCCTGCACCCGCGCCTTTCTAACCCTACTACAACGACCTCTAGCCTGCACCCGCCCTTTCTAGCCCTACTACAACGACCTCTAGCCCTGCACCCGCGCCTTTCTAGCCCCTACCTCTACTACAACGACCTCTAGCCCTGCACCCGCGCCTTTCTAACCCTACTACAACGACCTCTAGCCTGCACCCGCGCCTTTCTAACCCTACTACAATGACCTCTAGCCCTGCACCTCGCCTTTCAAAGCCCTACTACAACGACCTCTAGCCCTGCACCCGCGCCTTTCTAACCCTACTACAACGACCTCTAGGCCTGCACCCCGCCTTTCTAGCCCTACTACAACGACCTCTAGCCCTGCACCCGCGCCTTTCTAGCCCTACTACAACGACCTCTAGGCCTGCACCCGCCTTTCTAGCCCTACTACAACGACCTCTAGGCCTGCACCTACGCCTTTCTAGCCCTACTACAACGACCTCTAGCCCTGCACCCGCGCCTTTCTAGCCCTACTACAACGACCTCTAGGCCTGCACCTACGCCTTTCTAGCCCTACTACAACGACCTCTAGGCCTGCACCTACGCCTTTCTAGCCCTACTACAACGACCTCTAGACCTGCACCTACGCCTTTCTAGCCCTACACAACGACCTCTACCCTGCACCCGCGCCTTTCTAGCCCTACTACAACGACCTCTAGCCCTGCACCCGCGCCTTTCTAGCCCTACTACAACGACCTCTAGGCCTGCACCCCCCCTTTCTAGCCCTACTACAACGACCTCTAGGCCTGCACCTACGCCTTTCTAGCC
>CM031600.1:65285921-65290921 GCA_018398815.1 Conus ventricosus | reverse complement strand
CTGATGTTTGGCCCTCTCTGCGAGAGAGAGAGGAGAGAGAGAGGAGAAGAGAGAGAGAGAGAGAGAGAATACAATTATTACGACATACGCAACATTGAAATGTTTACATGGGTATTGAACACTATTTTCAAGAAGCGAATTACAACGAAAATACAAAGAGAAACACAGAAAATAAAGTGTAAAGTAACGCAGACTGGTTATATCATACAAACCGACGTGAATTTTCGGCAAGTATGTCGTATTTGGACATTACAAACAACATACAAAACTGTGCAGAGCAATACTCCTAGATCGCAGTTTCTGGCTGTCTGTCTGGCTGGCTGGCTGGCTGTCTCTCTCTCTCTCTCTCTCTTCTCTCTCTCTCTCTTTTCTCTCTCTCTCTCTCTCTCTCTTCGGGTAACTTCCTTGTCTGGCTGCCATCAAATCGAATCTGGTTCCGGTAAATTTTGTCTGTGTTTACAACAAAACTTCAATAATGTCTGGTGAAGGTCTTCCACTGAGTGAGAAAACATCGTGAACGCCGCGCTGTGCTGATATGACGTTATCGTCCTTTGAAATCGAAGGCAGAGACAATCAGAAGCAGACTGTTGTCATTCTTAGACTAAACACGATCGCCGACCACTCCCCTGCCGTGCAAGCCAAAGCGCACAGTGATTGTATTCAGGAGAAAATGTGCGTCGCAGGTCAACAGGGACAGGAGAAGGAAGGGCCGAGGAAGGCAGGAAGCGGAAGGCAAGTCAATGTGTGTTTACCCGTCCGGTCTGTTCCTGCCAACCCCACCCTGTCTGTCATTCTGCTATTCCAACAGAAGTGACAACATCAATGGAGCTGCCTGATGCTGACTTCTTCCAGTGTTCAAACCACCACCCCTCACCTGCATCTGTGCCTGCACCAAGTGCACTGTCTGACAATGGGACCACGCATCGTCATGGCACAGTGTGACATAGACGGTGAGGAAAGATAAAGAAACACCCGAAGGTGCTGGGGAGGACCCAGAGAAGCACTATCGTCACCCGCCTTTTGAGCAGTCCTGTACCACCCTTGGAGGCCTGCGCTGTGTTGACGATGGTACAGGCACGCACATGACACTCCATTAAGATATCAAGGGACATTACTGCTCCTGAAACAGAGGTAAATCAGACTACAGGATGCAACTCATAACAGCCTTATGATAGTATCCCCATGGGTGCTTACCAGCCCGTATTTCATGACTGCCGAGCCCTCCGGCAAAAGACACCACCCTCCAGCTGCCAAGCACACCCCACAGACCCCAGCCACCGCTGCCCATGGACAGATGAAGACAGTGCCACTCCAGACACTGCCAAGCTTTCGCCATACAGTCTTATGTGCCCTCAAGAGAGAATCCAAAGTTGTAGTCTTTCCCACTGTCAACAGGACTTTCCCTGTGGTCAGTGGGTCTTCCTCCACGTCACGGACCTTTCTCCAGGGTCAGCCTAGTTAAGGCAAAGAAGAAAAAGAAACGCCCAAAGGTGCTGGGGAGGACCCAGAGAAGCACTGTCTTCACCTGCCTTTAGAGCAGTCCTGTACCATCCTTGGAGGGCCTGCGCTGTGTTGACGATGTGGTACAGGCACGCACAGGACACGCCATTAAAATATCAAGGGACATAACTGCCCATGAACAGAGGTAAATCAGACTACAGGATGCAACTCATAACAGCCTTAAAATAGTATCCCATGGGTGTACCAGCCCGTATTTCATGACTGCAGATGCCCACCGGCAAAGACACAAGAGTCATTTACTGTTGTTCCCAAGGTAGAATTCCAGAATGACAGTGATGTGGACAAACAAAGGGGTTAATGAGATTATGCAGAAGTTTCCGAAAGTCACCAAGACAGTCCATTAGAAACCACGACACAGACTCCAACTCAACGTGAAACTTAAATCCATTGTCGCAGAAGCAAACACGTGTGTGATAGATGGTACCTGTGATTTGAAGATTCTTCTGATTTCATTATGTCAACAACAGCACATTGGGGACAATATTACAATAAGAGACATCAGGGAACATGTTCGGAAAAAACAACAAAAGGAAAAATGGATGACCACTTGGGGATCGTTGAAGGAAGGATTGAGAGGCCGCGCGACACGTAACCAGAGGGCGAAAACCGGGAAATCTTGGCGATCCATTGCGACTGCTGCATTGTCGCATCGCAATTGTAATAAATATCTCTCTCTCTCTACTCTCTTTTCTCCTCTCTTCTCTCTCTCTCCTCTCTCTCTCTTCTCCTCCTCTCCTTTTTCCTAATGGTTTGGGTTTCTTTCAGTTAAGACCTGAATTTAAATTATCTTACCTTCTCCTGTACAACTCTCTCTCTCTCCTCTCTTCCCCCTCTCTCACCCCTCTCTCCCCTCTCTCTTTCCTCTCTCTCTCTCTCCCCTTCGATCTCTCGATGCTCTGACTCATGAATATGTTCTATATCATTGTTAGCTTCCATTTTGAATTTGCTACAAAACTTCGGTCAGTTGTATATTCACATCCCCTTCATGATGGGCTGAGGCCTAAAATGAATAAAATATCTTGAGTCTTGAGTCTTGAGTCTCTCTCTCTCTCTCTCTCTCGCTCGCTCGCTCTTTCCTCTGTGTACTTCTATGTTAATCTTGTGTACCTTCTATGTTAATGTTAAATGCCATGCCTTGCTTCTCCTCCAGCTTCCTTTCTCCCTCACTCTGTCTCTCATTGCTATTTTTTGGTAACTCTCTCCCCTCTCTTTTCCCCTCTCTCTCTCCCCCTCCTCTAATCCCCCTCCCCCAACCCCCCATCTCCACCCCTTCTGCTTGTGTTCACTCTTGTACATTAGTTTTGTTGCATTTGGTATTTTTTAATTTCAAAATTTGTATCTTTGTCTTTCTTTTCTTTTCTTTTAGCCCCGGAGGGCTGGATGTAAAAAAAATCAGTTATGTTTACTCCACTACCTCTGAAAATAGAATTCGTTCGTTCTTTTCTTCCCACTCCCTGGGCCCCAAATCTCTTCCCTCTCTGCCTTCCTTCCCCCGTTCTTTTCCCCTCCCCCCCCTTTTCTCTCTCTTTGCCTCTGTCTTTCTTCTCTCTGTCTCTTTCTTTTCTCTCCCCCTATTACCCCCCCCCCTCCCCTCCCCCTACTTTCCCTGCCGTTTTTGGTTGGTTTATCCAGTCCTCCAACCCCAAAATATTCAAACAAATGTGGGTATATCAGCCTTACTGCCATAACTGTGCCAGACATTTTTTCTGAGTTTCTACACGATGGGCTAAACTCTCTGTCTGACACCATCAAAGGCTGTGCTGCCAAGGGGGACATATCGGTACCTTACAGTTAGTTTGGCGGTCGTCTCTGCTGTGGACAGAAATCTACTGGGACCTGAGTCTGATGGCGCGGTTAATAGTGATACCGACTGAACGATACCAAGATTGATCGTGTAGCTTGCAGGTTTGACACAACAGAATGTACTTGTTTATCCTTATTTTGACTATCTGTGAGTCTCCGTCTGTTGATCTGTCTATCTGTCTGTCTGTCAGTCTGTCTGTCTGTCGGACGGTCGGTCTGCCTGCCAGCCTATCTGTGTCTTTGCCTCTGTCTCTGCCTCTGTCTGTCTGTCTTTGTCTCTCTGTCTCAGTATCTCTCTCCGTCTCTCTCTGTCTCTATCTCTGTCTGTCTGTCTGTCTGTCTGTCTGTCTGTCTGTCTGTCGTCTGTCAAGCAGTCTGTCTATCTGTCTGCCTCCCCTCTCTCTTTCTCGCTAGGCACCTACGTGTCTGTCTGGATATGTATGTATGTATGTATGTATGTATGTATGTATGTATGTATGTATGTATGTATGTATGTATGTATGTATGTATGTATGTATGTATGCATGTGTGTATGCATGTATGTATGTATGGTGTGTGTGTGTGTGTGTGTGTATGCGCGTATGTATGCATGTATGTACGTATGTATGTATGTATGTATGTATGTATGTATGTATGTATGTATGTATGTATGTATGTATGTATGTATGTATCTATGTATGTATGTATGTATGTATGTATGCATGCATGTATGTATGTATGTATGTATGTATGTATGCATGTATGTATGTATGCTTGTGTGTGCTTGTATGCATGTATGGATGTGTGTTTGAATGCATGCGTGTATGCATGAATGCATGTATGTATGTATGCATGTGTGTATGTATGCGGTATGTATGTATGTATGTATGTATGTATGTATGTATGTATGTATGTATGTATGTATGTATGCATGTATGTATGTATGTATGCGTGTGTGTGTGTGCTTGTATGCATGTATGGATGTGTGTTTGAATGCATGCGTGTATGCATGAATGTATGTATGTATGCATGTGTGTATGTATGTATGTATGTATGTATGTATGTATGTATGTATGTATGTATGTGTGTATGCATGCATGTATGTGTGTATATATACACATGTATGTATTATGTATGTATGCATGCATGTATGAATGTATGTATGCATGTATATATGCGTGTATGTATGTATGTACACACACACCCACACACACACACACACACACAACCACACACACATATATATATATATATATATATATATATATATATATATATATATATATATATATATATATATATTATATAAATCATATATATATGTATGTGTATATATATATAATATATATAATATATATATATAGAGAGAGAGAGAGAGAGAGAAGAGAGAGAGAGAGAGAGAGAGAGAGAGAGAGAATATAGACAGATAGATAGATGCATACATACATGCATATAAAAGTAGGAATGTATGTATCTAGTTTCCGTCTGTTAGCTACCTCTTAACCTCGGTCTCTTTCTCCACATATTTCTCTTTGTTTCTCGTTTTTGATTCTTAGTTTTCTTTAACAATATCGGCATTCAGCACATGCAAACCTCTTGAATATTACATTCCTCAAAATCGAAATAAATGTAAGGAATCAAGTTGCGAAAAAACACATATGACACCGCCACGGAAAGCAGAATTATTCACGGAAAAT
>CM031600.1:65278421-65280921 GCA_018398815.1 Conus ventricosus | reverse complement strand
ATAATTTAAATATTTCCGTTTCATACAGGCAGCTCCAGTGACAATGTTTTGGGAGTTACTTTTCTGACTAGAAGATTTCCCAGTCCCATTTCTCACTGATCTTTTCTGTTCCAGTTTTACCCAATGCGTTTCCTTTTTTTTTCTTTTTTTTAATCGACCTAGTTCATGTGAGACGCTGAAAGGGAATCTAATAAAAATTTTTTAATAAATTAGTGAACCCAGAGGATGGAGTCATCACAGATTGTCCGTTTGCCAAACCCCTTCTTCTAACGTAATAATCGACAAATTAATAAACAACAAATGATATCCTAAACTCTCCCAAGAAAAACCCAAGTACTAATAATCCACTTTGTTTTGCTGGCATGTAATCCGCTACCCTTTTGTTGCTGGCAATTGTTTCCGCTGCCTTTGTTTTGCAGGCAATTGTTTTCGCTAGCCTTTGTTTGCTGGATTGTTAATCGTAGCTTTGTGTTGCATGTCTTGTTGAATTGCTAGTTTGTTTTGCCTGGAATGTTGATCTGCTAGCTTTTTGTGGAATTGTTAAATGCTAGCCTTTGTTTTGCTGGCAATTGTTGAATCGATTTGTTTGATGGCAATTAATTGCAGCCTTGTTTTATGAATGGAACTGCTAGCTTTGTTTGCATGGCAATGTTAAATTGCTAGTTTGTTTGCCATCATTGTTCAATTGTGCTTTGTTTGGGGATGTTAGTAGGTATATTGACCTTGAAATATTCCTCTGGCCAATAAAGAACGACCCGTTGACTAACCACAGACAAGGAAGTGTTTTGAAGGGCTAATACAGGAGTTTTGAAAAAAAAAATTTCCAGACCACCAACGGCGCGGTGTTCATTTTATGCTTTTATGTGTCAAAGCAGCTTTTCTAGAAATGCCTGTTGCATGTTGGGCTATTGTTTTTTAATGTGATTGGCAAGGATTCCGCTATCCCCTTCTTGGCAGATCGACACTCAGTTCAATTTACATCTACATCCATTTCTTTTTCTTTTCGACTTTCAGACGCACTGTCGTCATATAACACATTCCTTTCACTCCTTTCCTCATATTTATACCAGTAGTTTGAGCAGATACCCTCAACATTGACGCTTTACCACTTCTGCATTTTGCTTGGCTGCCAATATATGGTTTGACTGCAAACTTTCCCTCTTTTTTGAGTATATGATTGTATGGAGTTGGGAAATTTAAATTTGTTTGTTCAGGATCGTTTGATGAAGTTGTTATTACAATCGAAAACGAAGAGCACGTGGAAAGTTTATCTAGGTGTTTAAGAGTGGATTTCAAGAATCTAAGGCGGTTTAAAAAACAACTCCCAGCACAAAGCGGAAAAATGAAGTTGATAGAGTCGAGTGGATGAGTAGGTAATGACTGCTTGTTATTAACGTGTGTATATGAATCTTGATGTGTGTTTTCGGTGTGTCTGCAACGCGGTGCTATTAATTTTTACAACCAAGAAGAAGGGTTCTTGATCGTATGTGTCGCACCAAAGCACAACAAATTGTATGCTCGGCCGAATTAAGAAAATGTTGTCACACAACACCACAACAACAAAAAAAACACACCCCAAATAACACACACCAACACAAAACCAAACACACACACACACACACACCACAACCAAAAAGGGGCCATGAACTCGATCAATGAGGGCTAAAAATGTTGTGTATTTGGTTAAATACGAGGCTGTCTTTGTTTTTTTTGTTTTGGGTGTTTTTGTTTTTCTTTGTGTTTGTGTGTGTCTTGTTGTGTGTGTTTTTGTTTTTATATTGCTACACGGGCTGTTCTTCTCGTGTTGGTGCGGTTCGTAAAATCAACTTCGCGCGCACAGCCGTAGTAGTTGTGCTTTTGCATGACCCAAATGTCGCGGAAAAAATCGTGGGTGGGGGAGGGGGGCGCGGGAAACCAGGCCAAGACCAAACAGGAAGTGAGCCGCCCCAGAAAGAAATCAAGAACGAAGAAAGCAAACGGGGGAACGGAACAAAAAATAGCCAGGCAGAAGAAGGGAAGGGGAAGGAAAGGGGTGTCCGAAGAAAGAAAGGAAGAAAGGGAGAATGGGAGAGGGGTTTTGTGACAAACCGACCAAAGGACAAAAAAATTTTGTTTTTAACATCTCTTTCCTCTTTGCTTTCGTGGGTTGTTGTCGTTCCTCAAATTTTTTTTTTTCTTTGTTGCAACCAACAAAAATTTCAAAACCCCCTTAGCTCCTTTTCCCCAAACAAATGAACGGAAAAAAAGCACAGGGAGAGAGAGAGAGAGAGAGAGAGAGGAGAGGAGAGTAGGGGGAGAGGAGCGAGAGGGAAAGAAGAAAAAGAAGAAGAAGAAAGAAAGAAGAAGGGCGAGAAGAGGGAGGAGATTTTAAACAAACAAAAAGAAGTCAAGGAAAAAAGCCGAAGGGTTTGGTTTTTGGAAGAAGGGAGGAAGGAAAAAAAGAGGAGGAGGAGGAAGAGAGGAAAAAGAAAAAAAAGAAAAAAAAAATGGGAAGGGAATA
>CM031600.1:65269440-65272421 GCA_018398815.1 Conus ventricosus | reverse complement strand
CGAACGCTTTTCCACTTCTGCATTCTTGCATTGGCTCCCAATACCGAACGTCTTTATCCACTTTGCATTCTATGCATGGCTGCCAATACCGAACGTCTTTTATCCACTTCTGCATTCTATGCATTGGCTCCCCAAACCCGAACGTCTTTACCCCTTTCTGTTTTATCTTTGGCTGCCATACCGAACGTCTTTATCCCTTCTGCATTCTATGCATTGGCTCCCAAATCCGAACGTCTTACCACTTCTGCATTCTATCATTGGCTCCCAAATACGAGTCTTTATCCCTTCTGCTTAATGCTTGGCTCCCAAATACCAAACGCTTTACCACTTCTGATCTAGCATTGGCTCCAAATACCGAACGTTTTAAATCCACTTCGCTTCTATGCTTTGGGCTGCCAATACCAAAACGTCTTTATCCACTTCTGATTTTATGCTTGGTGCCAATCCCGAACGTCTTTATCACTTCTGCATTCATGCATTGGCTGCCAATCCGACGTCTTTATCCCCTTCTGCTTCTTGCTTTGGGCTGCCAATACCGAACGTCTTTATCCTTCTGCTTCTATGCTTTGGTGCCAAATACCAAACGTCTTTTTCCACTTCTGCATTTATGCATTTGGGCCAATACCGAACGTCTTTATCCATTTCTGCTTTATGCATTGGCTGCCAATACCGAACGTTTTTTTCCATTCTGATTCTATGTTTGGCTGCCAATACCGAACCCTTATCCCCCTCTGCATTCTATGCATTGGCTGCCAATACCGAGCGTCTTTATCCACTTCTGCATTCTATGCATTGGCTGCAATACCGAACGTCTTTATCCACTTCTGCATTCTATGCATTGGCTGCCAATACCGAACGTCTTTATCCACTTCTGCATTCTATGCATTGGCTGCCAATACCGAACGTCTTTAATCCACTTCTGCATTCTATGCATGGCTGCCAATACCGAACGTCTTATCCACTTCTGCATTCTATGCATTGGCTGCCAATACCGAACGTCTTTATCCACTTCTGCATTCTATGCATTGGCTGCCAATACCGAACGTCTTTATCCACTTCTGCATTCTATGCATTGGCTGCCAATACCGAACGTCTTTAGCCAATTCTGCATTCTATGCATTGGCTGCCAATACCGAACGTCTTTATCCACTTCTGCATTCTATGCATTGGCTGCCAATACCGAAAACGTCTTTAGCCACTTCTGCATTCTATGCATTGGCTGCCAATACCGAACGTCTTTATCCACTTCTGCATTCTATGCATTGGCTGCCAATACCGAACGTCTTTATCCACTTCTGCATTCTTGCATTGGCTGCCAATACCGAACGTCTTTATCCACTTCTGCATTCTATGCATTGGCTGCCAATACCGAACGTCTTTATCCACTTCTGCATTCTATGCATTGGCTGCCAATACCGAACGTCCTTTATCCACTTCTGCATTCTATGCATTGGCTGCCAATACCGAACGTCTTTATCCACTTCTGCATTCTATGCATTGGCTGCCATACCGAACGTCTTTATCCACTTCTGCATTCTATGCATTGGCTGCCAATACCGAACGTCTTTATCCATCTTCTGCATTCTATGCATTGGCTGCCAATACCGAACGTCTTTATCCACTTCTGCATTCTATGCATTGGCTGCCAATACCGAACGTCTTTATCCACTTCTGCATTCTATGCATTGGCTGCCAATACCGAACGTCTTTATCCACTTCTGCATTCTATGCATTGGCTGCCAATATCGAACGTCTTTATCCACTTCTGCATTCTATGCATTGGCTGCCAATACCGAACGTCTTTATCCACTTCTGCATTCTATGCATTGGCTGCCAATACCGAACGTTTTATCCACTTCTGCATTCTATGCATTGGCTGCCAATACCGAACGTCTTTAGCCACTTCTGCATTCTATGCATTGGCTGCCAATACCGAACGTCTTTATCCACTTCTGCATTCTATGCATTGGCTGCCAATACCGAACGTCTTTAGCCACTTCTGCATTCTATGCATTGCTGCCAATACCGAACGTCTTTATCCACTTCTGCATTCTATGCTTTGGGCTGCCAATACCGAACGCCTTTATCCACTTCTGCATTCTATGCATTGGCTGCCAATACCGAACGCCTTTATCCACTTCTGCATTCTATGCATTGGCTGCCAATACCGAACGCCTTTATCCACTTCTGCATTCTATGCATTGGCTGCCAATACCGAACGTCTTTTATCCACTTCTGCATTCTATGCATTGGCTGCCAATACCGAACGCCTTTATCCACTTCTACATTCTATGCATTGGCTGCCAATACCGAACGTCTTTATCCACTTCTGCATTCTATGCATTGGCTGCCAATACCGAACGCCTTTATCCACTTCTGCTTCTATGCATTGGCTGCCAATACCGAACGTCTTTATCCACTTCTGCCATTCTATGCATTGGCTGCCAATACCGAACGTCTTTATCCACTTCTGCATTCTATGCATTGGCTGCCAATACCGAACGTCTTTATCCACTTCTGCATTCTAGCATTGGCTGCCAATACCGAACGTCTTTATCCACTTCTGCATTCTATGCTTTTGGCTGCCAATACCGAACGTCTTTATCCACTTCTGCATTCTATGCATTGGCTGCCAATACCGAACGTCTTTATCCACTTCTGCATTCTATGCATTGGCTGCCAATACCGAACGTCTTTATCCACTTCTGCATTCTATGCATTGGCTGCCATACCGAACGTCTTTATCCACTTCTGCATTCTATGCATTGGCTGCCAATACCGAACGTCTTTATCCACTTCTGCATTCTATGCATTGGCTGCCAATACCGAACGTCTTTATCCACTTCTGCATTCTATCATTGGCTGCCAATACCGAACGTCTTTATCCACTTCTGCATTCTATGCATTGGCTGCCAATACCTGACAGGATATACTGCAAAACTTTCCCTCCTTCCCTTTACAGTCATATCTGATTCTGTACC
>CM031600.1:65254440-65256940 GCA_018398815.1 Conus ventricosus | reverse complement strand
TCTAATGTTTGTCGTGCATGCTTCTTGGAACTGCGACGTATTGCTTCTATCCGGTCTTACCTCTCCACACAGGCAACAATCAGACTCATCACCGCCATGGTAATGTCCCGAGTAGATTACTGTAACTCTGTGTTAGCAGGACTTTCCTTCAGAACAGCTTGCACAATTACAAAGGGTGCAGAACAGTGCAGCTCGGCTTGTGCTCAAAAAGCGTACAAACGAGCATATTACACCTTTGTTGCGTGAACTCCCACTGGCTTCCCATCAATATCGATGGCAGTTCAAAATTGCAGTCTTTGCCTATCGTTACTTTTGATGGACACTCCCACAGTATCTTTCTGCTTCTCTGTCCACCTATCAAACTTCTCGGTCTCTTCGATCATCTTCTCAAAAACGTCTGAAAATTCCTAGCGCTCGTTGAAGACAGTCGGTGAGAGAGCATTTAGCTTTAGTGCGCCCACTCTTTGGAATTCTCTTCCTGACACCTTACGTGACCTGCCTACATTATCTAAATTCAAGTCAGAGTTAAAAACATACTTCTTTAGGAAAGCCTTCTTCAACCATAATATCTAAATGCTGTGTCTATTATTCTGACCTGACTATATATGTACTGCATGCAAAACTGTATTGTTTACGCTTGAACCGATGAACTTGATAAGTGCGCCTGTGTCGGTAGGTGTGTGTGTGTGTGTGTGTGTGTGTGTTGTGTGTGTGTGTGTGTGTGGTTTGTGTGGTGTGTGTGTGTGTGTGTGTGTGTGTGTGGTGTGTGTGTGTGTGTGTGTGTGAACACATGTTAGTGCGAGTGTTTGAGTGTGTGTTGAGCGCAACGAGTTGATCCCAAGAATTGCGCTATATAAAATCTATACATTATATATTATTAATTATTACACACACACACACAACACACACACACACACACACACACACACACACACACACACACACACACACACACACACCCCACTCTCTCTACCTTCTCCTCTGTCTCTGTGTCTCTGTCTTCCTTTATGCCCCCCCCCCCCCCCCCCCCCCCCCCCGCTCCCTATCTTCCTTTTCCTATGCACATACACTCACGCCATAACGATTCCTCCGAGACTTTCATCCAGCTCCATACTTCAGCTCCGGCAAAGAGCACATAAGACCAGTCATGGGTAAAGGTGAGGAAGGAAGGGGTGAGGGTGGGATGGAAAGTGGGGTGGAAGATAAAAGGGGGGGGGGGGAAGTAGGGGCTTGAGAGAAATCTAAAGAACGTTCATCATGATCGATACACTCCATAGCCAGCATACATCATGAGAGAGAAAAACAAGTCCAAAGTGGGTGAGGCAGATGTGAGACATGGCAGAGAGAGGGGCAAGGCCAGACAGAGGTACTGGCATGCATGAGCTGACGCATCCGCATTGCAGGACCTTAACTTCCAAGCTCTTTAGCCGCTAAAAAACGCCTTTTCATGCCTTGGGTCCCAACGATCAGTGAGGAATGATTTGTACGAATCAGTAAGTCTATGTGCATTAGGAAGAGGTGAGAATTTATCTGTATTAATGTGTATTGTTGCTGTGCGTGAAACACACACACACACACACACACACACACACACACACACACACACACACACACACACACACACACACCACACACACGCACGCACGCACGCACGCGCGCACGCGCGCACGCATGCACGCACGCACGCACGCACGCACGTACGTACGCACCCACGTACGCACGCACGCACGCACGCGCACGCACGCACACACGCACGCACGCACGCACACACACACACACACACACACACACACACACACACACAACACACACCCCACACACACCACACACACACACACACACACACACACAACACACACACACACACACACACACACACACCACACACACACACACACACAGAGTTATGGGGTTCCTCTCCTCCCTCCAAAGTCGGGATGAAATGCCCTCCAGATCACTAGGACTGGGTAATATTGATTTGACGAGTATTGCGCATCTCCTCTGAAGTGTACAGCTGATGTGGGGACTTCGAATCGACAGGGGCTGATTCCTTTGAACTGGATCATATTGGTTTTGATGGTGGTCCGGTCCATCTCTGGTGATGTGTTAGGCTTGCTTGATTAACTGGAAAGAATTTCTTTCAGTTGTCTTCATATTGACTAATGTTTCAAACATTAACAAAACACTAGTACCCCTGTCTGCTCTTCGTTCGTACTGAAATATTCAAGGCCTCCTCCATCTCCCCTCTTTACTGCATTTCCCGCCCAATCCACCACACATTACCCCTCCCCCCCCCTCCTCCTCCGCAGAGGTATATTCATCCTCTCTCTACCTCCCCTCACTCACCCTTATTCTCTCTCCCCCCCCCCCCCCACTTCTTCACCCCAGGTACTAAATCCCGCCAACCAGCTTCATAAAGGATCTGACTTGCATCAAAGTTCACAATAACTATCTTCCTCCTAAACACTTTTTCCAATAAAACGGATCAATGTATGTGACA
>CM031600.1:65243769-65253440 GCA_018398815.1 Conus ventricosus | reverse complement strand
CGGCCAAGTACTTTCGGGTTATTACATAAAGAAGAAAAGCGTTTACAGGCCGTTACAGCCCTTTGTAACGGTTAAACGGTAAACTAAAAACATCGGGCATCATCCGTAACCCATAGCGGAAATACCCGCTAATGTTCACAAAGATCAGCCAAGTACTTTTTGAGATTTTTCCATAAGGGAAAAAACACGTTATAGGCCCTTACAGCCGTTAGTAATGGCTAAA
Source organism: Conus ventricosus (assembly GCA_018398815.1). Lineage (NCBI taxonomy): Eukaryota > Metazoa > Mollusca > Gastropoda > Neogastropoda > Conidae > Conus > Conus ventricosus. Next base: position 65,253,217 of record CM031600.1, on the reverse strand, counting down.
CGGTAAACTAAAACATCGGCCTATTTGTGACCCCTAATGAAAATACCTGCTAACTTTCACAAAGATCGGCCAAGTACTTTCTGAGATATTCCATGGAGAAGAAAAGCGTTACAGGCCCTTACAGCCCTTAGTAACGGCTGTAACGGTAAACTAAAACGTCAGGCATCATCCCTTTACCCATAATGAACATACCTACAAATTTTCAGAAAAATCGGCCCCTGTAGTTTTGTCTCGAGCGAGTGGAACACATTTGGACCCCGGACACACAGACAGATAGACACACAGGGCACACACACAGACAGCATTTCTTCGTTCCCATTCTAAAGTATCCCTGTTCTCTAAGAACTGGGAGTACAAAAACGAACTGAGGAAAGAAATCCCACAGAATCTCACGAAAAGCAGCAGACACGTGTATGGCTCTCTCAGTCTAAGCCCGTACATAAAGCATCAAAGTAATGAGTTTACCAGAATCCTGCTGTATTTACGACCTGAAAATAGGCTAGGGCCAAAAGTTGCCCGGGTCTCGGTGAAAGAAAGAAACATACGAACAATCAAAAAAACCTGTGGCAATTAAACAGTTTGAACGAGGTTGTGTTTTATCTGCTTTCCCCTTTTGTCTCACTGTTTTTCCTCTTCCACCCCCCCCCCCAACCATCCCCCAACCCCGGATCTAAACCTCCAGTCCCCATCATTCTTCACCATTGGTTTTTTTTTTTTTAATCGGGCATCGTTTCCCCATGAACACACGCAGAAGGTATTAGTATGGTTTTGCTTGTGAAGAATATAGAATTCTCACCAGGCTTGTGTGATGGATTACAATGTGTGTGTGTGTGTATGTGCGTGGCGTGCGTGCGTGCGTGGCGTGCGTGCGTGCGTGCGTGCGTGTGTGTGTGTGTGTGTGTGTGAATGTGAGGGGTTGAAATAGGTGGAAGAGGCAGTGGTGGCGTACGCAGGTAATGTAAATTGTATGTCTTCATGCCCTCAGCTTGAAGTGCGCGCAAATTATCAACATGTTTTATGCCTTCACGAAAAGAATCATGGGGGAACAAAATATATGATAAGCTTCATCTGAGTGGGAGCTTTAATCAACAAACAATTCCATTTATTTTTTGCTTGGTATCTGCAAGGTCAAGGTAATCCTCTTAAAACTTCAAAGCACCCGTCCACCCATCCCCTTTATACTCCCCCCTTATCTCGTTCTACGGGTGGAACCATCACAGTGGTCCAAGAAATTGCTCATAAAAGGGTAGCAAAACAGAGCGTGTGCTACATATTAGGGGTGCAGTATGGCGCTTTCCGGTTGTCAGAACAAAAACATTATTATTGTGACGTTGAAAACAGATTTTTTTTTTCATCACCAGGTACCAGTTGACTAATTCTATGTGAAATAGAAGCTATCGCAGTAAATGCTGTACTTTTGACGAGAGAAGAGCCGTTTTCACGAAATCAAGAAAAAAAACAGTTATACTTATATGAAACCAATGATGATTTTGGCACTGTTGTGACGTCAGACAATATTAGTCAAAAGAAAGAAAACTAGCTTATGATCTTTATGTAAATACACACACAGGAGGGGTAATAGGCGATGATGATAGATAGATAGATGATAGATAGATAGATAGATAGATAGACCTGTTTTTTTGAGTCTTGAAGACTTCTATGTCGATCATATTTGACGGGGCCCTATAGGGTGACATGTAGGCATGGATAATCGGAACAAAACATCAGTAATGATGACTGTTTGCTGGAAAAATCAGTGATCATCACCTATTCCACGAAGGAAAATTACTTTTTTGACGGGAAAAAGGCCATTAGAGCATTTGAAGTTAGTCGGCTTCCATAATGTGTTTGTGTGCACGCGCGCTCATTAATGTAATTTAAATCCTGTGTTTTATTTGATGTGACGAAAAACTGTGATTGACGATAAACCCGCTCTGGTTGTGGTTGTCTCTGTTTTATAACACTGCTTCTGCTGTTGATGCTGTTGCCTTTGCATTATTATACTGAGAGTGGAGTAAAGAGGAAGAGGTGGAGGTCGAGGAGGGGAGGAGGAGAAGGAGAAAGAGGAAGGAAGGAAGGGGATTGAGGAGAGGAATGGTGACAAGAATGAGGGAAACAATCGATCAGAAAGAGCGAGAGAGAGAGAGGGAGAGAGAGGGAGGGAGAAAGGCAGGGAGGGAGAGAGAGAGGAGAGAGAGAGAGAGAGAGAGGAGGAGAGAGGGAGAGGAGAGAGAGAGGAAAGAGGGGGAGAGAGAGAGAGAGAGGGAGGGAGAAAGACAGAGAGAGAGAGAGAGAGACAGACAGAGACAGAGACAGAGACAGAGAAACAGACAGACAGGGGAGACAGCAGCCAGCCACGCCCCGACAGCCAGCCCCAGAAAAGACAGACATACAGGGCAGACAGGTCGAAGACAGAAAGGGCAAAACGATACATTGACAGCAGACAGACGGTTCGATAGACAAACAGGAGACAGTCAGACAGAGACAAAGATAGAGAAATGACTGGTTTGACAGATGAAAATCCACTTGTAATAGAGACAGCCAGCATGGTTGAAGTGCTTTACGATGTGACTGTAGGTGAGAGAAAAAAAAAAACAACATGAGTGGTTAAAAAGGCCCGTTTGCACCAACGTGTCAAACCAAACTTCTACAGGGGAAGCGGGAGGGAAAAGGGGTTTCTCTCCAATCCGACAGCAACAAACAAAAAAAACTTTGCTATATCATCTTGCGTGCCCTGTGGCATCATTCTTCTACGCTGCTCACAAGGAAACCTGCCGCGGAGAGACACTGCACTGCTGCGCTTCAGCATCATTCAGTGTGACTGTTCTGAAACCGCAATTGCAGCGGGGAAATACATGTGCAGCTTCCTGTTGACGACGTACTTGTTTATTCCATGCGCAGTTCGGGTCGTGAGTGAGTATCTCCCTCTACTGGGACAGCATGTCCATCCCAACACCACAGTCACCAGTGAAGCAGCTGAGACCGACGACTTTGACATGGGCATTGCTAAGAGCATGGACGTGAAAAGGAAATCGACAATCAGACCAGGACAGGACGTGACGGTGCGCAGAAGTGATGGAAGGAGAGAGACTTTTTCCTTTTATGCATTGGTTTACCACCTGCTCATCTCCTTGCCAAGTCTACACGATGCACTTTCCAGCATTGCTCCAACTCCTCACCCCCCTCTATCTTCCATTGTTCTCTGGGGTTCTGGACATCCTTTGAGGTGTGTTTGCGGGTGGTATTGAACTGTGTGACCATGGTTTTAGAGAACACACATTAAACAACTTATGCATTAAAATTTACACTTATGCATGCACACATACTCTCGCACATGCACAATGCCAGCTTTATGCACAAGCTCTCTCTCTCTCTCTCTCTCTCTCTCTCTCTCTCTCTCTCTCTCTGTCACACAACACACACACACACACACACCACACACACACACACACACACATACACACACACACACACACACACACACACACACACGAGAGAGAGAGGGGGGGACAGAAAGCGACACAAGAGACTGAAAGAGAGAGAGAAAAAAAAACAGTGAGTGCGATAAACTGCAACGAAAAGACCAACCCGAGACAGAAGAGCTGGCACAACAAAACCCCTAACAATCCAATTAATTTCAAGCACCCAAGGACAGTGTTTAGCCTTCCAGAGACTGCATGGTACATGTGTCTGTTCTGGTGTTAGGACATCCCCCCCCCCCCCCCTTGCAGATCGTCATGGAGGGAAGCAAAAGCAAGGGAAAAAAAACTTGGCCATGTTAAGCCAAAAGGACCATCCCTCTCTCCCTCCTCACCAACCACTTGTCATTCAGCCCCGCTGCGCTGGTCCATGAAGTCTCAGTCAGGGCCCCTCACCAATCAGGGGCACTTAGCAGTAACAAGACTCCTTCACTAAGTGGGCCCCGCTCTGTTAACTGTCCCCTCCTTCACTAAGTGGGCCACGCTTGTTTAAACTGTCTCTCCCTTTACTAAGTGGGCCACGCTCTGTTTAAATGTCTCTCCTTCACTAGTGGGCCACGTCGGGGTTAACTGTCTCTCCTCACTAAGTGGGCCACGCTCTGTTTAACTGCTTCCTTTACAAAGTGGGCCACGCTTGTTTAACTGTCTCTCCTTTATAGTGGGGCCGTCTGCTTAACTGTTCTTGTTGTTATTTTTTTTGTATCATGGAGATAAGGCGCATGATGTTTACCTCAAGGATGTCCTGACAGGACAACAACAAGCTTTCAGGGTCGTTTACGTTAGGAAGCGGAGTGAGAGGGAGTGGGTGGGAAACGCAGGAGGGAAAATTCAACGTGGGAAGGGGAGTTGGGGGGTTGTCTGTTTGGAAAGGCTGGAACATGTTAGCCTTCAGAGCTAGGAGAATGGCAGTGCAGGAATGTCCTTCCTCTGGCATCTCTTTTTTCCCTTAAGTTCCCCCCCCCCCCCCCCCCGCCGCCCCCCCCCCCCCTCCCCCCCCCGCCGCCCGCCCCCCCCCCCCCCCCCCTCTCTCTCTCTCTCCCTTTTCATATGCACATACACTCACGCCATTAACGGTTTCTCCGAGGACTTTCATCCAGCTCCATGCTTCAGCTCCAACAAAGAGCACATAAGACCAGTCATGGGGGTAAAGGTGAGGAAGGAAGGGGTGAGGGTGGGATGGGAAAATGGGGGTGGAAGATGAAAGGGGGGGGGGAAGTAGGGGGTAGAGAGAAATCTAAAAAAACGTTCATCATGATCGATACACTCCATAGCCCGCATACTTTATGAGAGACAAAAACAAGTCCCAAAATGCCGGTGAGGCAGGATGTGAGACATGGGAGGAGGATAGGGGAAAGGCCCGACAGAGGTACTGGCATGCACGAGCTGACGCATCCGCAGTTGCAGGACCTAAATTCCAAACTCTTTAGCTGCTAAACGTCTTTTCATGCCTTGGGTCCAACGTCAGTGAGGAATGATTTATACGAATCACTAAGCCTATGCGCATTAGAAAAAGGGAGAGAATTTATCTGAATTAAATTGTGTTGTTGCTGTGCGTGACACACCACACACACACACACACACACACACACCACACCACACACACACACACACACACACACACACACACACACACATTGTGGGGTTCCTCTCCTCCCCCCAAAGGCCCGGGGTGAAATGCCTTCCAGATCACTAGGATGGGGATATTGATTTGACGAGCATTGCTCATCTCCCCTGAAGTGTTTCAGCTATTTGGGGACTTCGAGTCGACAGGGGCCGATTCCCTTGAAAGGATCATATGGCTTGATGGTTTTGGTTCTGGTGATGGTTAGGGCGTTTTTTATTTGATTGAAATGAAAAAAAACACTTTGGCCCCTTTTTATGTTTGGTCGCATCCCTCTTTGTGAAAAAGTTTCCCCCCCCCGGGAAATTTACATTTATTCCGACAGAGAGTGAGGAGAGAGAGAGGAGAGAGAGGAGAAGAGGAGAGAGAGAGAGGAGGAGAAGAGTGAGAGAGAGAGAGAGAGAGAGAGAGAGAGAGGAGAGGAGAGGAGAGAGAGAGGAGAGAGAGAGAGAGAGAGACGAGAAGAGAACAGAGAAGAGACAGAGAGAGAGAAACAGACAACAGACAGGCAGAGAACAGCCAGCCAGCCACAGACAGACAGCCAGCCACAGATAGACAGACATACAGACAGACAGGTCGACAGACAGAAAGACAAACAGATACATTGACAGACAGACAGACGGTTCGATAGACAAACAGGCAGACAGTCAGACAGAGACAAAGATAGAGAAATGACTGGTTGGACCAGATGAAAATCCACTTGTAATGAGACAGCCAGCATGGTGAAGTGCTTTACGATGCTGACTGTAGGCTGAGAGAAAAAAACAAACAACTGAGTGGTAAAAAGGCCTGTTTGCACCAACGTGTCAAACCAATCTTCTACAGGGGAAGCGGGAAAGGAGTTTCATCTCCAATCCGACACCCAACAAACAAAAAAAACTTTGCTATATCATCTTGCGTGCCCTGTGGCATCATTCTTCTACGCTGCTCACAAGGAAACCTGCCGCAGGAGAGACACTGCACTGCTGCGCTTCAGCATCATTCAGTGTGACTGTTCTGATCCAGCAATTGCAGCGGGGAAATACATGTGCAGCCTTCCTGTTGACGACGATACTTGTTTATTCCATGCGCAGTCGGGTCGTGAGTGAGAAATCTCCCTCTACTGGCGACAGCATGTCCATCCAATCACCACAGTCACCAGTGAAGCAGCTGAGACCGACGACTTGACATGACATTGCTAAGAGCATGGACGTGAAAAGGAAATCGACAATCAGACCAGGATCAGGACGTGACGGTGCGCAGAAGTTGATGGAAGGAGAGAGACTTTTTCCTTCATGCATTGGTTTACCACCTGCTCATCTCCTTGCCAAGTCTACACGATGCACTTTCCAGCATTGCTCCAACTCCTCACCCCCCTCTATCTTCCATTGTTCTCTGGTGTTCTGGACATCCTTTGAGGTGATGTTTGCGGGTGGTATTGAACTGTGTGACCATGGTTTTAGAGAACACACATAAAACAACTTATGCATACATTTACACTTATGCATGCACACATACTCTCGCACATGCACAATGCCAGCTTATATGCACAAGCTCTCTCTCTCTCTCTCTCTCTCTCTCTCTCTCTCTCTCTCTCTCTGTCACACACACACACACACACACACACACACACACACACACACACACACACATACACACACACACACACACACACACACACACACACAGAGAGAGAGGGGGGGACAGAAAGCGACACAAGAGACTGAAAGAGAGAGAGAGAAAAACAGTGAGTGCGATAAACTGCAACAGAAAAGACCAACCAGAGACAGAAGAGCTGGCACAACAAAACCACTAACAATCCAATTAATTTCAAGCACCGAAGGACAGTGTTTAGCCTTCCAGAGACTGCATGGTACATGTGTCTGTTCTGTGTTAGGACATCCCCCCCCCCCCCCCTTGCAGATCGTCATGGAGGGAAGCAAAAGCAAGAAAAAAAAACTTGGCCATGTTAAGCCAAAAGGACCATCCCTCTCTCCCTCCTCACCAACCACTTGTCATTCAGCCACGCTGCGCTGGTCCATGAAGTCTCAGTCAGGCCTCTCACCAATCAGGACACTTAGCAGTAACAAGACTCCTTCACTAAGTGGGCCACGCTCTGTTTAACTGTCTCTCCTTCACTAAGTGGGCCACGCTCTGTTTAAACTGTCTCTCCTTCACTAAGTGGGCCACGCTCTGTTTAACTGTCTCTCCTTCACTAAGTGGGCCACGCTCTGCTTAACTGTCTCTCCTTCACTAAGTGGGCCACGCTCTGTTTAACTGTCTCTCCTTTACTAAGTGGGCCACGCTCTGTTTAACTGTCTCTCCTTTACTAAGTGGGCCACGCTCTGCTTAACTGTCTCTTGTTGTTATTTTTTTTGTATCATGGAGATAAGGCGCATGGATGTCACCTCAAGGAATGTCCATGACAGACAACAACAAGCTTTCAGGGTCGTGACGTTAGGAAGCAGGAGTGAGAGGGAGTGGGTGGGAAACGCAGGAGGGGAACTTCAACGTGGAAGGGGAGTTGGGGGTTGTCTGTTTGGAAAGGCTGGAACATGATTAGCCTTCAGAGCTAGGAGAATGGCAGTGCAGGAATGTCCTTCCTCTGGCATCTCTTTTTTCCCTTAAGTTCCCCCCCCCTCCTCCCCCGCCGCCCCCCCCCCCCCCCCCTCCCCGCCGCCGCCCCCCCCCCCCCCCCCCCCCTCTCTCTCTCTCTCCCTTTTCATATGCACATACACTCACGCCATAACGGTTTCTCCGAGACTTTCATCCAGCTCCATGCTTCAGCTCCAACAAAGAGCACATAAGACCAGTCATGGGGTAAAGGTGAGGAAGGAAGGGGTGAGGGTGGGATGGAAAATGGGGGTGGAAGATGAAAGGGGGGGGGGAAGTAGGGGCTAGAGAGAAATCTAAAAAAACGTTCATCATGATCGATACACTCCATAGCCAGCATACATCATGAGAGACAAAAACAAGTCCAAAGTGCCGGTGAGGCAGGATGTGAGACATGGCAGGAGATAGGGGAAAGGCCAGACAGAGGTACTGGCATGCACGAGCTGACGCATCCGCAGTTGCAGGACCCTAACTTCCAAACTCTTTAGCTGCTAAAACGTCTTTTCATGCCTTGGGTCCCAACGATCAGTGAGGAATGATTTATACGAATCACTAAGCCTATGCGCATTAGAAAGAGGGAGAGAATTTATCTGAATTAAGTTGTGTTGTTGCTGTGCGTGACACACACACACACACACACACACACACACACCACACACACACACACACACACACACACACACACACACACACACACAGTTGTGGGGTTCCTCTCCTCCCTCCAAAGGCGGGATGAAATGCCTTCCAGATCACTAGGACTGGGGATATTGATTTGACGAGCATTGCTCATCTCCTCTGAAGTGTACAGCTGATTTGGGGACTTCGAGTCGACAGGGGCCGATTCCTTTGAACTGGATCATATTGGCTTTGATGGTTTTGGTCATCTCTGGTGATGTGTTAGGCTTATTTGATTAACTGAAAAGACCTTTCTTTCAGTTGTCGTCATATTGACTAATGTTTCAAACATTAACAAAACACTAGGTACTCTGTCTGCTCTTCGTTTGTACTGAAATATTCAAGGCCTCCTCCATCTCCCCTCTTTACTGCATTTCCCGCCCAATCCACCACACGCTACCCCTCCCCCTCCCCCCCCCCTCCGCAGAGGTATATTCATCCTCTTCTCTATCTCCTCTCACTCATCTTTATTCTCCCCCCCCCCCCTTCTTCACCCCAGGGTACTAAATCCCACCAACCGGCTTCCATAAAAGGATCTGACTTGCATTAACAGTTCACAAGAACTATCTTCCTCCTAAAACGAGTCATTTTCTTTGAGTTAGAAGTGACAACTACTACTTTCGCATGAAAACAATTAATGGACACTGATTTTTGCATCTTTGTGATTCATTCCTTTTGTTGTTGTTGTTGTTGTTGTTGTTCCAGCCTGATATTGTGGTGAAATGTAATCTCCCTAAAAACAGTTATCATGGCTTATGAAAAACAGGTAATGTGGACTCAAAAGCTGATATGATTCGTTTGCATATGTTCTGCTGTCACTGCTCTGACTGTATGGAGTTCTTGATATTGTAATGACCGCTTTGAAAAAAAACGAACGTCGAAAGCTGGAAAGTAACTAACATAATTCACTGGGAGGGGGGGGGGGGGGGGGAGTCTGTTCATGGCTGCCAAGAAGTAAGGGGATCTTGTGTGTGTTTGTTTGTTTTAGGAACAGCATCAAAATCAAGGAATGACAAAAACTGTCACTCTGGAAGTGTGGGTTTTTCTTTTGCCTTGAAATGTTGTGTTCTCGTCAGAATTA
>CM031600.1:65233769-65238769 GCA_018398815.1 Conus ventricosus | reverse complement strand
CGCTGTCTGTCTTTGTTGTAATTTGGGGGTTGGGAATCATCCCTTGCAGATCCCCCCCCTCCCCCGGGGGGGAAAGGGAAAACATAACGTTAGGATTTTAAAGCAAAAGGGGACCCGCCCCCTACCTCACCCCCCTCTTGCGTTTAGGCGAGCTGGCTTCCCCTTTAAAACCCCCAAATTTCGGGCCCTTTTCACTAATTAGCCCACTTAGGGCCCCCAAAAATTCTTTCCCCAAAGCTGGATTCGTGGGTTTGTTTTTGTTTCTAGTCACGGAGGAGGAGAGAAAAAGGGGGGGGGGGGGGGTCGATAAATCCCCATGGGTGTCACCTCTAAGGTTTACCCATGACCCAACAAGCTTTTAGGATCACGCCCATGGGAAGTGGTAGAGAGAGAGAGGAGAGGAGAAGAAAAGGAGGGGGAGGGGAAGGGGAGGAGAGAGAGAGAGAGGGGGGGAGATGGAGGGAAAGGGGAGGGAGGGTGGGGAATGAGGGGGAAGGGGGGAGAGTTGTCTGGTACGGCAGAGCTGCAAGTGAGTAGTGTTTAGAGGAAAGGGGAAAAAGGGCCCCGGGGCCCGGAAAAGGGTCTATCCGCCCCATCCGGGTCCCTGTCACCCCCCTCCCCCCCAACCTCCCCCCCCTCCCCCCTTCCCCTTATACGTAAAAAAACTAGTCAGCCAAAAAGGGTTCCCTTTAAAAAAGTTTGCCCTGTTTTACATTTTGATCCATAAAGGCCAGTCACGTGAGCTACCGGGTAAGGGGGGTTAAATAAAGAAGGAAAAGGGGGAAGGGGGAATCATTTAGAGGGGGAAAATTTGGGGGGGGGGGGGGGGGGGGGGTTTCGGGGCGGGGGAAAGAAGTCGGGAAAAAAAAAATATCCTTTCACATTCATCACGGTAAATACACATTTTAGCCCCCATAACCCCGGAAACAAGGAAAAAAAACGGGGAAAAGGGGCTGGGCATCATGGACGGAGGCTTGGCAAAAAGAGGGGAAAAGGGCCCGGGGGGGTTTATTTTTCTTTGACGAGCAAAACGCATTCACAGGGGCCCCAGGACCCCAAAATTTGGAGCTGTGTGGCTTTTAAAACGCGGATTGGCGCTTGGGTTCGGGAGATGTTGGGTAAATAAAGGGGGAAAATTTATTGGAATCTCTGTCCCTTGTGCGTCGGGGAAAAGAGAGTTAGAATGAAATCTGTATTAATGAATGTTTTTGCTTTGGGTCCCCAGAGGCCAGAGGGGGGGGGGGGGGTTGTCGGGTTTCCCCCCTGGGGCCCCAAGTTAAAAATGGTAAACTGAATAAATTGGGACTGGATGATATTGTTTGATGAGTATCGCTAAATAAACTAAAGTGCCAGCTGACGTTTGGGGTTCAATTTTAAGGGGGGGCTGGTTCGTTTAAACCCGGGGGTAATATTGGCTTGTTCGGTTTTGGTCGTTACTCCCGGGACCCACCAGGCCTTTTGGGTTTCGCTCAGCGGTATATATGAAGCAGTTTCGTAAAAGGCGGTTTTTTAGGGTGGGGGAAAAAATTGCGTTCCCTTTGTTGTATATGATTGAATTAAAATTTACTGTTTATGAAAACGTAGGCAGTTTCCCCTTAAACCGTCGAACAATATGTCATTGAAAAACAATGAAAAAAAGCTTTTATTGAAATTTTTTGTTTCAGAATTTGGTTTCTGCTAAAAACAATTACGATTACAACGCATGCACGCACCCCACGCACGCCGACGACGCACACGCCAAAAACACAAAACACACACACAACACACCCCACACCCCAAACACACACGGATTGGGGCAAAAAAACCACACCAAAACACACACAACACACCAAATCCCAAAACACACAACATAAACAACGCCCGCGCGGCGGATGGGGGCAGACAAGAGATTGCAAGGAAGATACAAAGGGAAGACAAAAAACAGACATTTAAAAAGCGCTGGGGCTAAAAAAGGGAAAAAGGGGGAGCGAGTGGGAATACATCTCTTGAAAACCCCATGTGGTTTGCACTGCTTGTTCTCTGTTTTTTCTTAAACGAGGCAGTACGCGTTTTAGATTTTCCCCCCCAAGGGAGGACAAAGTAACCCAAAAAAATTAGGATGTTAAAAAGGGGGAAGAAACCTTTTTCCCTCCCTAACCCAACAAATTGCCAATTATGCGAGCTGTTGGGTCCATTAGGTCCCAGTAGACCTCTCGCTGATTGGGGCCTTTGTGGCAACGGGGCTCTTTTCAAAAATGGCCCTATCTGTTTTTTTTTTGCTTCCGTCACGGAAAGAGAAGGGGGGGGGGAAGGGGGAGGGGGGGGGGGGGGGGGGGGGGGGAGAGGGGAGGGGGAGGGAGGGGGGAGGGGGGGCGAGGGGGGGGGGGGAAGGGTCGTAATTTCCCAGGGTTTCACCCCAAAGATGTCAATGACACCAACAAGGGTTTTTGGAATTCCCTGGCGTTGGGAAGTGGTTTGAGGGGAGAGAAAAAAAAAGAAAAGAGAGAGAGAGAGAGAGAGAGAGAGAGAGAGAGACAGACGAAGACAGCAGAGACAGAGACGAAGAGAATGGGAAGAAGGGGGGGAAAGGGGAGGAGGTGGGGGAATGAGAAGGGGTGAGGTTGTCTTTTGTTTAAGGGCTTTTCAACGTGAATAGCGTTTTTGGGTAGGGAAAAAAGGGGGGTGAAAGGGAAGTCCCTCTGTCCGCTTTTTTTTGTCTTTTCAAACCCCCACCTCCATCCCTTTTAAAATAATACTTACAAAAACCCACGCCTTTAAAATTTGGGGGTTTTGTTTGAAAGTTTCATCCCGTTCTACACTTCGCTCCAAAAGGGGGCCTTTTAAAATTCAGGGCACATGGAATAAGGGGTTTGGGGAATGGGAAAAAGGGAAAATGAGGTGGGGGGGGGGGGGGGGGAGGGGGTAAAGGGGGGGGGAGGGAGAAGGGCGTGAGGGGCGGGTAGGAAGCGAGATAATAAACCAAACACAGTTATCACGTCAGTACAAAAAATAACCCCGCTACATCAAGCACCAAACAAGGGAAAAAAAAAAGGCATCTATCACTGAGGCATGAACTGATGATGCGAGGCGTGGGGAAGGGCCCCGGGGGTGGTATTGTAATGCACGAGTGATGCATTGTTTGTGCAGGCAACCTAAAGGGTTTAGCCGTTTAGCTGTTTAAAAAACTGATTTTGCCGATTTCCCAAAAGATTTCTGGGTCAAAGAGGCAAAATTTGTAGGGAAAATTGAAAACCCCATGCATGGGGGAAAAGGGGGGCGGGGAGAAATTTTTCAGTGTTAAAAATTTTTGTGTTTTCTTGCCCCCGAAGGAGAGTGGGGAGAGAGAGAAAAAGAGAGAGGAGGGGAGAGGAGGAGAAAAGAGAGAAAAGGGGGGAGGGGGAGAGAGAGGGGAAGAGAGAGAGAGGAGTGGGGGGGGGGAGGGGGCGGGGTTTGGGAGGGGGGGTTGGGGGGATCTGCTACCCTTAAGGCCTGAAAGGAATGGCATTGAATATTTTGGAAAAGGGGGGATTTTCTTTATGAGAAAACGCTCATCAAACTTGAAAGCTCATTTAAACTTGAAGTTTCACAGACTCGTTTATAGAGGATAGAGCGAAACTACCAAAACTGGCTGGGGGGCCGTGCTCAGTGGGCGCCCTTGGGCTGCCTCAGCGTCGCAAGCGCGGGGCATTAGAAGTAAGTAAACACGCTGAAGGGGGAGACCCGAGTTGTAAAAAGGGGTGGGGTTTATTTCAACGGGTGATCGAATTGTTTGGGGGATTGGGCAATGGTGGTTTTGACCCGGTTTTTGATTAGTTAGCAGTATAAATCAAAACGAATTTTATAGAGGATGGTTGGGGAGAGAGGCGGGGGGAAACTTTCATTGTTAGTTATGTGTGAATTTAACTTAAAGGGCCCGCTGTCATGACTTTTTTAAAAACAGTTGTTTGAAAACGCCCAAAAGGTACGGTCATGAAAAAGGGGTAAGCAAAAAGTTTTTTTTTTTTTTTGTTTTAACAAAAATTTTCTTTCAAAATTGGGTGTGCTTACAATGATTACCAGTCTCCATTATACACGTTTTAAAATCCTCCCCCCCCCCCCCCCCCCCGTCCATCCTCCTCTGTTCCTTCAATTCCATCTCACTCATGCATCACAAAGTCCAGACATTAAACACTTACTGATGTCACGGACATACCTTGCAGTGAAACCAGTGGACAGTACTGAACCAAAAACAACAAAAAGAAGGAAAGAAGAGAGAAGAAAGCTCAGACAAAGGTCGTTTAATACAGGGCATGAGCGACTGGAACAAGCACACCTTGCCTGAATGACAAGTTGTTGATGAGAATGAACCAAAAGTCTGCCTGGAAACTCTACTGGTCAGGGGGTTTCACAAGTAACAGTGTCCTTTCGGGGAAAAAAAAAAAGAAGTAAACAATTCGGAGCGAATTTTTCTGCTTTCACATCATCCATACTTCTGTCTCTAACCCAATAGCAATTATTCCAACGCCACACATTCTAGACATTCTCATACCATCCATACTCATGTTCTTATTGTTGCTACACCAACATCAGCAGAGACAGGAAGCAGTGTGTATCATAAGTCAACTGATTTCCTTTTTTATTGCTATCTTAAAGACGTCGTTAATCTCGTTCGCATCAAAGATTAAATGATTATACAGGGAAAGCGGCTGAATCAGAGACTGGGTCGCTCTCTCTCTCTCTCTCTCTCTCTCTCTCTCTCTCTCTTCTCTCTCTCTCTCTCTCTCTCTCTCTCTCTCCTTCTCTCCCTCCCTCCATCCTCTCTCCTCCCTCCTCCTCTCTTCTCTCTCTCTCTCTCTCTCTCTCTCTCTCTCTCTCTCTCCATTTTAACCAGACATGAACACGCCAATGGGATGCTGCCCCCCATCTGTTGTTTTCCTCAGTTCTCTTGTTGGGGGGCATCCCCTGACATGTTCCATTAACCTGCTGTAGTTGGCCACCATCCAGAAAAAAAACTAAACAAACAACACTGCCAACGATCAAAC
>CM031600.1:65218769-65228769 GCA_018398815.1 Conus ventricosus | reverse complement strand
CTAAACAGCAGAATAAAGGATAAATAAAGATATATCAAACTGCATATCAACACCACACATTCACACACACATACGCACTGATACACACACACACACACACACACACACACACACACCACACACACACACACACACACACACACATACACACACACACACACACACACACACACACACACACACACACACATACACCACACACACACACACACACACACACACACACACACACACACACACACACACACACACACACTCACACACACTCGCGCGCGCGCGCGCATGCTTGCATGCATGCACATACTCAGACATACACTCCTGCTGCTCGTCTTTGGCTCTAGTATCGTAACTGTCAAAACATGTCATCTGAAAGTGATTATTTCCAAATGTTTCATTCATTGCTTGCAGGTACTTATTGCTTGGCGTCGTACACAGCCGTTACAGATTTCATGACGCTATCCATTCTGTTCAAAACGCAGACAACTAAGAAAAACAAGATCTCCCCCCATTCCACACCCATCTCCCAGGCCCACTGCCTAATCTGCTGCTCTCATTATCATTATCTGATCAAGGGTTTACATCATTCAATTAATCAAAAAAAAAAAAAGTCTAACACATGAGCAGCGATGATGACCAACTCATATCAAACCAATATTACGGTGGTCAGATGAATCAGCCCCTCTTGACTGGAGTCCCTCACATCAGCTGTGCACGTCAGAATTAATGAACGATATTCATCAAAGCAAGATCACCCAGTCTTAATGAACCAGGAACCATTTCATCCAGGCCTCCGGGGAAGCATAAGGACCCACCACCACCACCATCCTCTATCTCTCTCTCTCTCTCCTCCCTCTGTCTTCTGACGCATAGCAACAAATACATTAATACAGATGAATTCTCAACCCTCTTCCTGATGCAGGGAGGCAGAGACATTCATACAAATCATTCCTCATTGATCCAGCATCTCTCGGACTCAGGGGCACAGAAACGCGTTTTACTGCTAAGCAGCTCGAAAGTTAGGGTCCTGCAGCTGAGAAAGCATCAGCTCGTGCATGCCAATATCTCTGACCTTTCCCCTTGCTTCTGTGTCATGTCTTGCATCATGTCTCAGCCATTTTGGATCTTTTTTTTTTCTCGTTTGTTGCTCGATGCATTCTGGCTGTGGCGTGCACTGATCATGATGAATACCTTTTTTTTAGACTTTCTTCTTTTTCTGCCTTCTATCCCCCATGACTTTTCCCCCTCCCTTCCCCTCCTCTCCTTCACATTTACCACCGTGACTGGTCTTGTATGCTGTTTCCTAAGAGCTGAAGCGTGGCACTGGACTAGCCTTTCAAAGGAATCGTTATGCTGTGAGCGTGTATGCATATGAAGCAGGAGGAAGGGGTGGGAAGAGGGAGGGTATGCAGAGGGGGAAGGGAATGGGCAGGGAGGGCATTTCTGCATTGCCATTTTCCTTACTCTAAACACATAATCACGTTCCAGCTTTTTTCAAACAGACAGCCCTCCTTCATCCTCGTTCCACCCCCTCCCCTTTTATCTTCTTCCTCCATTCTCCCCGCTCCCTCTCAATCCTACCGTCCCACGTCATAATCCTAAAAGCTTGTTGGTGTCATGGACATCTCTTGAGGTAACACAGTACGCATTATCGAACTTTAAAAAAAAAATTTTTTTTACTTCTCTCTGTCACTTAAAAAGAAGGGAAAAAAGACTGTGGCGTACTTTCTAAAGAAAGTCTTGTTGCTGCTAAGTGGCCTAATTGGTGAGAGGCCTGACTGGGACTAAATGGACGGGCCCACCTCGTCTGGATACAAGCGGTTGGTGAGGTTGAGGGTGTTATATCTGCTGCACATGGCTAAGCTCCTTGTCGCTTTACTTCCCTCCAGCAGAATCTGCCAGGGTAATGCCTCGGTTACGTCAAAACAGAGGACAGACATAGGTTCTATACATATCTCCCACCACACACACACACACACACACACACACACACACACACAACGCGCGCGCGCACACACACACACACAGAGGTGTGCACGCATGCATGCATTCAAAACACACAACACACACACACACACACACACACACACACACACACACACACACACACACACACACACAGAGGTATGCATGCACTGCATTCAACACACACACACACACACACACACACACACACACACACAACACACACACACACACACCACACCACACACACACACACACACACACACACACACACACACACACACACACACACGGAGGTTTCCTTTTTAAAGAAACAAAGGTACAACCTGGACACTGGGAGAACACAGAGTTCCGCCATGGTCCAGCAGATCCTTGATTCACTCCTGGGTCCTGCTCCCTATGACAGTTCCATACCAAAGCTTCCTGGCTTTTCACTGGAGCCATACTGCTCCTTCCACTAAGTTTTTTAAAAGGAAAATCGTTTTCCCCCATTTTTCATCTTTGTGAAATTAAGGTAAAATGTTGAAGTCTAAAAGCCATAAGATCGCAAAGCCAGTGAACCTGTTAGAGGTTTATCGTGTCTGGAGCACGCCATCATGGAAGGTGGAACTTCTCTCTTTTCTTCCACCACCTCAACCTTCCATTCAGGTACCCACTCACAACAGACGAAATTTTCAAGCAGAGTAAACCTGACCACACGAATGGTTCCAACTC
The DNA here is from genome assembly GCA_018398815.1 of Conus ventricosus. Lineage (NCBI taxonomy): Eukaryota > Metazoa > Mollusca > Gastropoda > Neogastropoda > Conidae > Conus > Conus ventricosus. The sequence goes on along the minus strand of CM031600.1, from coordinate 65,226,093 downwards.
ATGACCGTTAGATTCGGTGACAAATGCTCTAAACAGTTGACTATGGGTGCTAATCATACTAACAGACAGACTAACAAACCAGGCAACGTATGTGTGTGTGGAAAAGACAATCTCCTTTGAGGAAGGAAAAGAAAAGACTGGTGAGTGGAAAACATGATTGGATAGAGGATAGGGGGAAGCACCGATAGGAAAACCAAGGGGAAGAGGAACAGCTGCACTTCCCTGAACTTTATTACACTCACCACATCATGAATATTGGAAGCTGGGAAAGTATGACGTGGTTCCTTGCCCGTCTGGCTCATTATCTATGCATGTGCGCCTGGTCTGAACAGCGTGATTGGCTCATGGCCTCTGCACATGCTCCTATTCCCAACATGAATGATTCAGAACGCGTTCAGCCCTGCTCGTCTGTACAGACCCAGCAAGTGTAATTCATTGCTGCTCTTTTTATCAGTCGCCAGACCAATATGTATGACAGTACAAATACAGAAAACAGACATGAGGAACAATCCAGTCTCTGATTCGTTCTCTTTCCTTTTAAATTCCAATTAATTCTTGACACAAGCTAGATAGATATGTTTGTGATGGCTAGATATCTAGATATTCGATGGGAATCAACGTTCATACTAGCAGGGTGTTTAGGAACGTGCACACCTCCATCAAGGTCGGACGGACCCTGAATCTGTCCTTTGATTTAGATCCACATCACAAATCCGCACCAACATTTACTGGGTTCTTTCTTAAGACACGTTTTAAATTTCTGGCCAGATTAGTTACAGACTGGTTGGGTATTTTTCGCGTAATCCTGCTGAATAGATCCTGAATCGCCCATTTTCTCTTGCTTTAGATGGCTGCAATAGAACAATGCATCACATGAAGGTTGGAAGGTGATAGAAAGAACACTGTAAAGAAGAAGAACGTAAAAGGATTAGATCGATTGCAGCACTGACAAACCACATCTTGTTCCAAAAATTAGACCAAAAAAAAGTTCAGCCTCCATAACACTCTGTGCAACCTCTATCTCTGTGTTAATGTGTTTTGGACACCTTGCAGATTCCCCAGAAAGGAAGCAATGCAGCAACTGGCGGAGGTGTGCTCATCAAAAATAGCCCGCCTCTGCCTCACCAACCACTTGGTATTCAGGCAGGGTGTGCCGGTCCATTAAGTCCCAGTCAAGTCTCTCACCAATCAGGACACTTTGTGGAAACCCGACTCTTCTATGAAGTGCACCATTCTTCAAGGGATACCTACCATACCAACACCAAGCTTTTAGGAACATGACGTTGGGAGGCAGGAGTGACAGAGAGTGAGAAGAACGGAGGAGGACGTGGAAAGGAATGAGCTACACGGACGCTTTAGGCATATCAAATGGAGATGGGTAGGGAGAAGATGACACTGGACAAACGGTGATTGTTGCAGCCAGGCTTGAAATGAAATGTTCCAGGGCGTAGTTTCTTTTTCACCCCTGTCTGTGTTTTGATGTCAGCCCAAACCATTGATTTGATTTCTCATTTTGAATACTTTGATCGTTGGCAGTGTTTTTTCTGGATGGTAGCTAACTGCAGTAGGGTTAATTGAATATGTGAGGGGATGTCCCAAACAAGAGCAATGGCAAAAAAAAACAGAAGTGAAACAGTATCTCGTTGACTTGTTCATACATCCAGTTCAAATATGAAATAATAAAACATTTGAGAGAGAGAGAGAGAGAGAGAGAGAGAGAGAGAGAGAGAGAGAGAGAGAGAGAAGAGACAACAGACAGACAGACAGACAGACAGAGACAGAGAGAGAGAGGGGGAAGGAAGAGAGCTGTCTCCCAGTGGAGGGAGATGTTCACTCACACCGGGACACTGGATGAACAAAAAAGTAGGGGTAAGTAGGTGTTCCCTCGCATTTGTTGGATCAGAACAGTTACATGCATAATGTTGTATTCTAGCTGTGCAGTGTCTCCTGTGGTAGGTTTCCTTGTGAGCAGAATGGGAGTAACTACGTCACCAATCACATCACCATGCAAGCTGTCTCATTACAAATTGATTTTCACCAGATCTGGCAAGTCATTTTTCTGCCTCTGCCTGTCTGTCTGTCTGTCTGTCTCATTCTGTCTCTGTCTCTGTCTCTGTCTCACTCTCTCTGCTCTATCTCTGTCTCTCTCTCTCCTGTCTCTCTGTCTCTGTATCTGTCTGTCTGTCTGTCTGTCTGTCTGTCTGTCTCTCTTCTCTCTGTATCCATATGTGTGTGAGGGATGGGGGTGGGAGTGGAGGATTACTAACATATGAAACATCAACTTTTTTAATCACATGAAAAGATTTGTTTAAAGTTTCAACAATGTAAAATAATGTAATATGATATGAATAATCATTACACTTATTATACATTAATATGGGATTCAATGGCAAAATCAAAGATTACTAAGAGTGTACTCAGTAATTACGACAAAGTACATGTTCAGAAAACACACAAACACACACACACACACACGCGCGCGCGCGCGCACGCACCACGCACGCACGCACGCACGCACAACACATGCATATTCTGTTTTCTGTCATAACTGACTCGTTATCAGTATATGCAATACTAAATCTGAAAAAAATATGTCTTAGATTGCTTTGCATATTGCCTACGCGGTACACATAATAGTTATTTGGCGTCTTACTTAATTAATCACTGAAGATTTCATGATGATAGACCAGTCTCCTCAATCATTCACAACTAACAAAGCAATGTATCCACCCTACTTCCTGCTTGACTCTACTTACATCCTTAATTAATCAAGAAAGCCTGTTACATCCAGTTCAAATTAACCAGCCCCTCTCGACTCTAGTCCCCCGCATCAGCTGTACACTTCAGAGGAGATGACCATCGCTCATCAAAGCAACATCACCCAGTCCTAATGATGCGGAAACCAATTCATCCGGGTTTTCAGGGAGGCAAAAGCCCTCCACTACCACCCCTCAAACTCTCTCTGCATCTGTCTGTTTGTCTGTCTGTCAATCTATTTATCTGTTTGTCTGTCGGTCTGTCGGTCTGTCTGTCTGTCTTCTTCTCTCTCTCTCTCCTCTCTCTCTCTCTCTCTGTCTCTCTCTCTCTCTCTCTCTCTTTCTCTCTCGCTCTCTCAGTCATGCATAGCAACACATACATTAATGCAGATGAATTCTCACTATCCTTCTGATGCACCGTAGGCTTTGAAATTCATACAAATCATTCCTTATCGATCTTTGGGACTCTTGGCATAAAAAGGCGTCCCGCGGCTAAAGAGCCCGAAAGTTAGGGTCCCGCAGCCGTGAAGGCATCAACTCATGCATGCCAATACCTCTGTCCTTTGCCCCTCTCTTCTGCCTTGCCTCACGTCCTTCCTCAGACATTCGCGACGGCACTTTTTTTCTTTCTTTTTTTTGCTTGATGTATGCTGGTTATGGTGTGTATTGATCATGATGAATAGTCTTTCAGATTTCCTGTCTAGCACCCACTCCTCTTCCAGTCCCATTTTCTTTCCCACTTTCACCCTTCACCTTTACCCCTTGACTGCTCCGTATGCTTTCTGCTGGAGCTGAAGCATGGAGCTGAATGAAAGTCTGGAAGGCAATCGTTATGGCGTGGGTGTATGTGCAAATGAAAAGGGAGAGAGAGTGGGAAGTTAAGGAGGAGGGCAGGGAGAGGAAGGGTGGTGTTCCTGCTCTGCCGTTTTCCTGGCTCTGAACGCTAATCACGTTCCAGCCTTTCCAAACAGGTAACCCTCCCTCCTGCTCGTTTGACGTCCCCTTCCCCCTTCCGTCCATTCTCTCTGTCTGTCTGTCTGTCTGTCTGTCTGTCTGTCTGTCTGTCTGTCTGTCTGTCTGTCTGTCTGTCTGTCTGTCTGTCTGTCTGTCTGTCCGTCCGTCCGTCCGTCTCTCTCTCTCTCTCTCTCTCTCTTCTCTCTCTCTCTCTCTCTCTCTCTCCTCTCTCTCTTTCACTCCTGCTTCCCAACGTCATGATCCTAAAAGCTTGTTGGTGTCATGGATATCCCTTGGAGGTGACACCCATGAGCATTATCGACCCCCTTTTTGCTTTCTCTCGTTAAAAAAATAATAAAACGAACTTAAAACAGAAAAGAGGATGGCCCACTTTGTAAAGCAGTGTTGCTGCCGCCGCTAACTGTCCTGATTGGTGAGAGGCCTGACTGAGACTTAATGGACCAGCACAGCTTGTCTGAAGGGCAAGTGATGGGTGAGGGGGGTGGGGGAGGGGTGTGTGTGTGCTGTTTCTGCAGAGCATGCCGGAGCTTTTTCTTGTTTGCTTCCCTTCATGGGGATCTGCGAGGAGTGATGTCCCCACAGAGAACAGACACATGCACCATGAAATGTTAGGGAGGTTTTAAAGACTCCTTTTTATTTTGTTTGAAACCCATTGGTTTGTCGGTGGGTTTGTTATGCCAGCTCTCCTGCTGTTTTCTGTAAGTTGCAGTTATTCTTCTCTGTTGATTTTGCTCGCACTCGCATTTTTTTAAAATCTTGCTTGGTCTCTTGTGTCTCTTCATGTCTTTGTGCATGAGTGTGTGTGTGTGTATGTGTGTGTGTGTGTGTGTGTGTGTGTGTGTGTGTGTGTGTGTGTGTGTGTGTGCGTGTGTGCGGTGTGTGTGTGTGTGTGTGTGTGTGTGGTGTGTGTGTGTGTCGTGCGTGCGTGCGTGCGTGCGTGCGTGCGTGCGTGCGTGCGTGCGTGTGTGTATGTGTGTGTGTGTGTGTGTGGTTGTGGTGTGTGTGTGTGAGTGTGTGTGTGTGCGCGCGCGCGCGCGCGCGTGTGTGTGGTGTGTGTGTGTGTGCGTGCGTGCGTGCGTGTGTGTATGTGTGTGTGTGTGTGCGCGTGCGTGCGTGCGTGCGTGCGTGCGTGCGTGCGTGCCGTGCGTGGTGTGTGTGTGTGTTGTGGTGTGTGTGTGTGTGTGTGTGTGTGTGTGTGTGGTGTTTGCGTGCGCGCGCGTCTGAGTGCGCTGTATATGTATATGAACAAGTTCTTGTGTGTATAAGTTGGCATGCGCCTGTGCGGGTTCATGTGTGCTCACAGAAGCTTATATGTGTGCAAATGGTCCGCATGTTGTTGTTTTCTTCATCTTAAACAAAAGTCAATACTGCCCACTAGCATCACCTCAAGGGATGTTCAAGACATCAGGGAATAATGGAAGAGGCTGGACGGGGAGGTGGAGCTGTGTTACGGAAATGCTGGGAGGTGTATAGGGTAGACTGGTAGGAGACGAGAAGATGGTGAACCACAGCATGAAGGAAAAGGTCTGTCTCCATTACAATTCCGTGCACACTGATCTCATTTTGCCTTGCCTCTCCATGTCCGTGCCCTTCGTCGTCAGTCTCAGCAAGCTCAAGGGACTGTAAGCTGTTTGGGCATTCTGTCACCCAGTGGAGGGAGATGCTATGTTACAACGGCACATTGAATGAACAAAGCATTGCCGGCCGTCAACAGGCGGCCACGTTGGCGATTCCCCGCATTCGTTGGATCAGGACAATTACACTGAAGACTACTGAAGTACTGCAGTGCAGCGTCTCCTGTGACACGTTTCCTTGTGAGTGAGATGGGAGTAATTAGGATACCATGGGGCATGCCAGATGGAACACCAAAAATTGATCGTTGCTGTCTGATTGGAATATTTTTTAGCACCCCCTCCCTCCCCCGCTCCCTTCTTACCTCCTTCCCACTCACTCTGTGGGAGACTGGTGTGACATGTGGGTGCAAACACTCTGTGGGAGACTGGTGTGACATGTGGGTGCAAACACTCTGTGGGAGACTGGTGTGACATGTGGGTGCAAACACTCTGTGGGAGACTGGTGTGACATGTTGGTGCAAACACTCTGTGGGAGACTGTGTGACATGTGGGTGCAAACACTCTGTGGGAGACTGGTGTGACATGTGGGTGCAAACACTCTGTGGGAGACTGGTGTGACATGTGGTGCAAACACTCTGTGGGAGACTGGTGTGACATGTGGGTGCAAACACTCTGTGGGAGACTGGTGTGACATGTGGGTGCAAACAGGCCTTTTTTCTATTCATTTTTGTTTTCGCTGAGCCTGCAAGCTAGCATCGTAACCCACTTCATCACGCCGGCTGTCTCATTACAAATAGATTTTCGTCAGATCCAGCAAAGTCATTTCTCTATCTTCGTCTCTGTCTGTCTGTCTGTCTGTCTGTCTTCTGTCTGACTTGCAGCCGTCTGTCTGCCTGTCTGTCTTTATCTCTTTCCATCTGTCTCTGTCTTTGTCTCTCTCTCTCTCTCTCTCTCTCTCTCTCTCTCTCTCTCTCTCTCTCTCTCTCTCTGTCAGATTGGGTATGGAGTTATTCTGATCCCTCCTCCAACCAACCCCCAGTATTAGAAAATTGGTTTTACATGTCTTTGCAAACACGTTTTTTTTTTTTTTTTTTTTTTGGGGGGGGGGTTGGGTTTTTTTGTCTTATCTTTCTTTCAGCTGCAGCAGGCATCGTAAACCACTTCACAACGTCAGCTGTCTCATTACAAACAGATTTACATCAGATCCAGCGAGTCCTCTCTCTCTCTCTCTCTCTCTCTCTCTCTCTCTCTCTCTCTCTCTCTCTCTCCACACCACCACACACACACACACACACACACACACACACACACTCACACACACACAAGCGCACAACTTCTGCCTCTGCCAGTGTTTCCCTCTCCCTCTCTCTCTCTCTCTCTCTCTCTCTCTCTCTCTCTCTCTCTCTCTCTCTCTCGCACACACACACGCACACACACACACAGAGAGCTCTCTCTGTCTCTCTCTCCCTCTCTCTCTCCGTTTCTCTCTCTGTGCGTGCGTGCGTGCGCACGCGCGTATGTGTGTGTGTGTGTGTGTGTGTGTGTGTGTGTGTGTGTGTGTGTGTGTGTGTGGTGTGTGTGTGTGTGTGTGTGTGTGTGTGTGTGTGTGTGGTGTGTGTGTGTGTGGTGCGCGCGTGTGTGTGTGTGTGTGCGTGCGCGCACATGCTCAGACACGCACTCCTACTGCCGATCTTTCGTTCTAGCACCATAAGCATAATGAGGCAACCCGTAATCTGAATGTAAATATTTCGAAATGCTTCATTCATTGCTTGCATGTACACATTGTGTTACGTCTTATATAGCAACTAAAGGTTTCAAAGAAGCTGTCCATACTGTTCCGAACATAAACAACTAACAAGACAAGATCTCCCCCATCCCCTAACCATCTCCCAAGCCCCACTGCTCGACCTGCTCCTCTCATTATCACAAGGGTTTACATCATTCAGTTAATCAAAACAAGTCGATCACATGAGCAGTGACGACCAACTCATACCAAACCAATATTACGGTGGTCAGATG
>CM031600.1:65208769-65211269 GCA_018398815.1 Conus ventricosus | reverse complement strand
ATTAGACTACAGGATGCAACTCATAACAGCCTTAAAATAGCATCCCCATGGGTGTACCAGGCCGTATTTCAAGACTGCAGAGCCCACCGGCAAAAGCCACCACCCTCCAGCTGCCGAGCACACCCCACAGACCCAACCACCCATGCCCACGGACAGATGAAGACAGTACCACTCCAGACACAGCCAAGCTTTCGCCATACGGTCTTATGTGCTCTCAAGAGAGAATCCAAAGTTGTAGTCTTTCCCACTGTCAACAGGACTTTCCCTATGGTCAGTGGATCTTTCCTCACCGTCACTGGACCTTTCTCCAGGGTCAGCCTAGTTAAGGCAAAGAAGAAAAAGAAACACCCGAAGGTGCTGGCGAGGACCCAGAGAAACACTGTCTTCACCTGCCTTTAGAGCAGTCCTGTACCACCCTTGGAGGCCTGCGCTGAAAAGGTTGGTGGGTGGAAAACGTGATTGTGGAGAAGATAGCGGGAAGCACAGATCTGTGGCAGCAGTAAAACCAGGGGAGGGGAACAGCTGCGCTTCCAGCTTATCACGCACGCGACATCACGAATAAAACACACCGGGACTGTACGACTGGGTTCCTGGCCTGTCTGGCTCATTACCTATGCACGCGCGCCTGTTCTGAACAGCGTGATTGGCTCCGGACATGGGAGCGTGCACCTGTTCCCAACATGAATCATTCAGAGTGCGCCTGCCCTGCTGGTCTGTACAGACCCAGCAAGCGTAACACATTGTTGCTCCTTTTCCCAGTCAACAGATAACAAACCAATACGTGTGATGGCATGAATGCAGGACACAGAGATGAGAAACAACCCAGTCTCTGATTCGTCCTGTTTCCTTTATAATTTCACTTAATTCTTGACACAAACTAGATAAATGTTTTTGCGATGGCAATATCTAGCACTTGTGGATACTTTAAGAGAGCGCTCTGGACCAAACTCATGACACAAGGGCGTGTATTTTCGGGGCAACCAAACCAATATCGGCACTCACTACCAAGTTAATTTATGTTCCAGTGAGGTCTTAACGCTGCAGAGCCCTCAAGGTTCAATGCTCCAGTGGCTGTGGCCCTCAAGTCTGTTCTGCAATGTGATGCAATTATTAGTTCATCTTTGATGCCCGGCAATAATTCCGTCAAATGTCCGTTTATCTATTTCCCCCAACCCTATCCCAACCACCTCCTCCTCAGACTGGAAGAAACTGACAATGTAATACTTCCACAAAACAAAAACGGCCAGCTCTCTATGCAACCACGTTTCTCTTCAAAACATTACTGACCCTTGCTAGATTTTCTTCCTGTCAATAAACTAATTGCCATTGTTTGTTCTTCCTGTCAGGTTTCCTAACAGCGGTCACTATCTGCACGCGGTCATTGCATTGTGCAAATGCAACAGTTAACCTCTGTAGTAACTCTTTAACAGGGCATTGATTTGCGTGTAGTTGTGACAACATTCTGGGGGCACCGTCTTCAGCATTGTCTGTTCGTTTGTCTTTCTGTCCATTTGTTCGCGAGGTAAACACTCTACTTGACTACCGGTGCTAATCATAATGAAAAGACAGACAAACAAACCAATGGACAAATATATGTGAAGAGACAATCTCCTTGGAGGAAGGGAGAAAAAAGGTTGGTGGGTGGAAAACGTGATTGTGTAGAAGAAAAAGAAACACCCGAAGGTGCTGGGAGGACCCAGAGAAACACTGTCTTCACCTGCCTTTAGAGCAGTCCTGTACCACCCTTGGAGGCCTGCGTTGAAAAGGTGGTGGGTGGAAAACGTGATTGTGTAGAAGACAGCGGGAAGCACAGATCTGTGGCAGCGGTAAAACCAGGGAGGGGGAACAGCTGCGCTTCCAGCTTATCACGCACGCGACATCACGAATAAAACACACCGGGACTGTACGACTGGGTTCCTGGCCTGTCTGGCTCATTACCTATGCACGCGCGCCTGTTCTGAACAGCGTGATTGGCTCCTGACATGGAAGCGTGCACCTGTTCCCAACATGAATCATTCAGAGTGCGCCTGCCCTGCTGGTCTGTACAGACCCAGCAAGCGTAACACTTTGTTGCTCCTTTTTCCAGTCAACAGATAACAAACCAATACGTGTGATGGCATGAATGCAGGACACAGAGATGAGAAACAATCCAGTCTCTGATTCGTCCTGTTTCCTTTATAATTTCACTTAATTCTTGACACAAACCAGATAAATGTTGTTTGTGATGGCACTGTCTAGCACTTGTCGATACTTCAAGAGAGCGCTCTGGGCCAAACTCATGACACAAAGGCGTGTGCTTTCAGGGCAACCAAACCAATATCGGCACTCACTACCAAGTTAATTTATGTTCCAGTGAGAGCTTAACGCTGCAGAGCCCTCAAGGTTCAAAGCTCCAGTGGCTGTGGCCCTCAAGTCTGTTCTGCACTGTGATGCAATTATTAGTTCATCTTTGATGCCCGGCCATAATTCCGTCAAATATCCGTTTATCTATTTCCCCCAA
>CM031600.1:65196767-65202769 GCA_018398815.1 Conus ventricosus | reverse complement strand
AGAAGAGAGAGAGAGGGGGAAAGGGGGAAAAGAAGAGAGGGGAAGAGAGAGAAAGGAAACACACACACACACCACAAAACACACCCCACACACACACACACACATGCACGCACGCACGCAATTTAGCACGCCCCGCACACACACAAAACACACACAGACACACACACACCACACAAGACACACCACACACACACACACACACACACACACACACACACACACACCCCACACACACAACACTCACACACCACGTGCGCGCGCGCACACACACATACACACACACACTCACGCATGCACGCACGCACACACCTGCGGCGCGCACAGACACACACACATCCACACACACACGCACACACACACACACGCACACACACACACACACACACACCAACAACACATACACCGCGGCGCGCACGCACACACACACACACACCCACACACACACACACACACACACACACACACACACACACACACACACACACACACACACACACACGTGAGTACACCCCGGGAAATTGCAAACCTCTATGAAGTTGAACAGGTCCTTTCCCACTTTGAATGCCTTTGTAATCCAGATCAACACCAAATGTTACAATTCGTAGCTACTAGTACGTGAAAAAGGCCCCCCATATTCTTCTTATTGAATCAACGCATTAATTTCTGTTGGTTTCAAAAGATTTTTGCAACGGTCAGTGCTTTGTTTTCCCTGTTTGACTGATTAGTTTGCTTGTTTCTGTCATTTCTTTTATTTAACGATTATTTTCTTAAGTCCTCTCTGATTGTAACTATTCTTATATACGTCTGTGATAAGACAAAGAACGCACATAATGCTCATTAAGGGACGGAAAATGTTATCATTGTATAATTATTATAAGTAGTAGTTAGTAGTAGTAGTAGTAGTATAGTATAGTAGTAGTAGTAGTAGTAGCAGTAGTAGTAGCAGCAGCAATAGTAGTAGTACAGTAGTAACAGCTGTGTTGGTCCCCACAGAAGTAATATGGTGATTATGTTGATAATAAAGATTATGATGATTATGATCATTATGTTTGAGCATCATGTTTGATTGTTTAGTTGATGTTATTTTTTGTCTTATCCTTATGTATGCATTTGTATTCCTTATTCGTAATCTGTGATTTTGTTTGAATAAAATATGATTCATTAAAAGAAAAAAAGTGTTTGAAACAACACGTGCAGTCTTATTTTTTCCCAACTTTTTTTACATAGGTCAATTTTGTTTTGTTTAAAACGTGGCTTCAAGAGAACGGGTACATTGCAAAACAAAAAAAATCGTTTGATTCGTTCTTCAGACGCTCTTTTTGGAAATTTTGGAAGCTAATGGGGGGTGAAACGAAAGCACTTCCCAGAAACAGACAAACTGTGATATGGTGAGATTCTTCATTTCACACATTTTCCCACTTATACTTCAAATTCCCACTTATGGTTCAAACTCACTTGATTATGATGCCATTATTTTTCTTTTTTTCTAATCTTATGGAGCCACTTTGTGTCAAGCAATGATGCAGAAGCTGATGACTTGGACACCACAATCATTTTCATCAGGGTCCGCCATCATTCTGTGCTAAAGAAATGTTCCTGTTCCACTTCTTCCCATCCAGGCCACATAGCCCCCGTCTTCTTTTATTCATGTCCGCGTTGCTTTACGTCAAACACCCTTTCGTATTCAGATTTTTCCTGTATGAATATAACAATGCTATCAGCATACAACAAGAGTCGGGAGACAGACGGGAAAGTGGCAGTGGTAGGCTGTTACTCGTTTACCCTCTCTAATGTCAATCACTACCACAGGTGTAATGGAGAGAAGGAACACTCGTGTGTTTGTTCATTCGGGGCTGTACCTGCGACATATTCGGCCCCTTATTCGCTCCTTTGAAACAGCGAATTGCGCAAGGCCTCTATGTTGATGCAGCTGTTACAATTGCTGTTGTCGGTGTATAAAGAATGTTGTCGAGGTATTTTTGGATAATGTTAGGCGGGGTACCTATTGTCAAATTTGGAACCGGGTGTACAGATCAGACTGCTATTCTTTTGGACTCATTTGTACGAATCAAGGGTTTAAGTCAAGTCAGAACACTTTCTTATCTTCAAAGAGAAATCAAGAATTAAGAGCAGATGACATTTAAGAAATGGACTCTTCCGGAAGTGAGTTTGTCCGGGGGAAAGTCGACCATCAGGGGGCAGTCATCGTCCGACTTCTGTTGAGAAGATTGTGTTGTTTTTAATCGGGCGCTTGGTCCCCCAGCCTGCATTCCAGTCCAACATTTGTCCTTCAAGTTAGCAAGAACTTTGGATGGTTCACTCCAGGACAGGCACCGAAGTGGTCGATTTTGCTCTTTAAGTACATACCATGTGAGAAACTTTAAGCTGAGGCAGAGTTCCTAGTGCTGGGAAATCAGGGGGACGCCCTCAACATGTTTGCTCAAGTCGTCTGCGAGACAGTGGAGGTGGTCTGGAATCTGCGATTTCAGTCTGTAAAAAGTGGGGGACAGGAACTTTGTTCCTAGTGCGGACTTTTGGCTTTCCACTGCATGTGGCAACGAAAACTGATGACGGGGGTTTTGGTATGGAATTCATGGGAAGCTTGGTAAGGAGGTTTCTTTTCTGTTGATTCCTTCTTCTCAGGAAATGGGGCTAGCGATTTTATAATGCCTGTGGTTTGGGGAATTAAAAAAATACTGTTAAGTAGTCGATGCTTCTGTAGTAATTTTATTAGAACATAATTATGTGCAATCAAAGCTGTTTTTGTTGTTTATTACTCTTATCGTTGTTGTTGTTTTGTTGTTGTTGTTGTTGTTGTTGTTTCGTTGTTGTTGTGAAGATTTGTAAAATTACAGGATTGTCTGAAAACGATTTGTATAATATATGCTACTATAGTAAGTTGGGGTTTGTTTTTTACGGGACATCAGCGCTGGACAAATTTTGCTTTATTGTCTGCAGCAGTCTGCTTATATTTGATAGATGGTTTTCGTTTTCCGTAAAAAGGTAGTTAAAGATTCTATTACTGTAATCTGAGTAAACTCTGTGACGGGTGGGGTTACAGGAAAATGGAGCTGGGGAGGTCTGCAGTTGTGGCCTTGTGTCAACAGATGTCTGACCTCACCATTCAGCACACTATCAACTGAGGACGGGGTCTGGTGGTGAGGATGGTGTTCAAGGGTAGGTGTGGGGGAACCTGTTCCATTCTAACCGGCAATGAGTATCATCAAATGCTAACAGAAAGCTGAACCCCCACCTTCAACACTTAATTCATTTGAGTCTGCATCTTAAAGCATCCCTCTCTACATCCGCCTCTTTTTTCCGATTTCCCACCTGACGGTGATGAATTTATGAACGATAATCTTACTCTAAAAAGTGTGTGATGAAATACAGTTGAACCTTGCTAGGACATTACATATCATAGCCACTAATCCAGCCTGGCTATGACAATGTGCATTGTGGATGACAATTCAACGTACATGTCATTTTCAGTCTTGACTTGGTTTCGGGGGGACTGGTATACTTTAAAATGTATTCATTATCTATGAAGAAAGAAAGAACAAAGGCAAAGAGGAAATATTTGTGTCTTGAATATGGTGCCTCTCCCAAGGTTTGTGCAACTCTATCTACAAATTGTTCTGTGGTGTATTTAGAAACCACTTGTTCCTTGTGAATCATCAAATGGCTCACAACTTTCAGCGGCATGTCAGACAGACAATACGAAGACTTGCTGACATCATTTGGGAATTAAAAAAAACCCTCGTTGTATGGCTTTGTTACAACGTTTAATGGTCTTGCTCAAACAGTCCTCCAGAGACCAGTTAAGAGACAGGGGCAGAGGAGAAAGCAGAACAAATCTGTGGAGCGACAACACCGCAACATGCTCAGAAGGACCATCTGCAGAGACACAAGCCTTGTGGCACAGCCGACAGGACAGAAGAACCTTTGAGAACGGTTCTCCACCATAGTATTCCAATCACTCCCCACTGTGATAAAGGAGAGATGGGGGTGGGGAGAAGACAAACATTTTGGTGTATAGATCAATTGCTTGCAACATCTAGATTTTTGTTAATGTATCCCGAGGCTGCAGTGTATACCGAGACGCGTGAACGTTCGCACGAGCGCATCCACGCACGCACGCACGCATACCCACACGCGCGCACTCACATATATAGACTAAGACACACACAAACACAGGCACACACACACACACACACACACACACACACACACACACACACACACACACACACACACAACGCACGCACACACACACACACACACACACACACACACACACACACACACACACACACACAACACACACACGCGCGCGCGCGCGCGCGCGCACACGCACACGCACACACACACACACACGCGCGCGCGCGCGCAAATATTCAAACGTCTGCACAGACTAGTTTTGTGCAACATTGGAATTATTACCCCAAAAAACGTGTGTGTGTGTGTGTGTGTGTGTGTGTGTGTGTGTGTGTGTGGTGTGTGTGTGTGTGTGTGCACGCGTGCGTGCGTGCGTGCTTGTGTGCGTGCCTGCATGTGTGTTTGTGCGTGTGTGCGTGTGTGTGTGTGTGAAGGTGGTGCGGGGTGGTGTGGGTGTGTTAAAGCGGTGAAGCATAGCATACAGCACAAGAAAACAATCAAGAGAAAGAAGGCAGAAGACGTCAGGAGGGAGAAAGGAAGGAAGGAAGGAAGGAAGGAAGGAAGGAAGGAAGGAAGGAAGGAAGGAAGGGAGAAAGGAAGGAAGGAAGGAAGGGAGAAAGGAAGGAAGGAAGGAAGGAAGGGAGAAAGGAAGGAAGGAAGGAAGGAAGGGAGAAAGGAAGGAAGGAAGGAAGGAAGGAAGGAAGGAAGGAAGGAAGGAGGAAGGGAGAAAGGAAGGAAGGAAGGAAGGGAGAAAGGAAGGAAGGAAGGAAGGAAGGGAGAAAGGAAGGAAGGAAGGAAGGAAGGGGGAAAGGACAGGAAGGAAGGAAGGGAGGGAGAAAGGAAGGAAGGAAGAAGGGAGAAAGGAAGGAAGGAAGGAGGAAGGAAGGGAGAAAGGAAGGAAGGAAGGAAGGGAGAAAGGAAGGAAGGAAGGAAGGAAGGGAGAAAGGAAGGAAGGAAGGACAGGGAGAAAGGAAGGAAGGAAGGAGAAAGGAAGGAAGGAAGGAAGGCGACAGAAGGAAGGAAGGAAGGAAGGAGGAAGGAAGGAAGGAAGGAAGGAAGGAAGGAAGGAGGAAGGAGGAAGGAAGGAAGGGAGAAGGAAGGAAGGAAGGAAGGGAAAGGAAGGAAGAAGGAAGGAAGGAAGGGAGAAAGGCAAGGAAGGAAGGAAGGGAGAAAGGAAGAGAAGGAAGGAAGGAAGGGAGGAGCGAAGGAAGGAAGGAAGGGAGGAAGGCGGAAGGACAGGGAAGCCGAAGGCTGAAGAGGAAGGGAGGGAGAAGGAGGAGCCGGAAGGAAGGCCGGCCCATGGCCGGCGGCAGGCCGCGAGGAGCGGACGGCGGCGGAAGAAGGAAGGAGGAAGGAAGGAAGCATTATGGACGGAACGAAAGGAAGAAAGGAACACATCTGCCATTCCAGTGCTGCCTGGCAGGCGGCTGACTTCATGACTAAAAACACTCTGTGACCACTGCTGGCCCGGGCACCTTGCGTGACCAGCTCATCCCCTATGCGCGTGCAGTAAATAAGGCATGAGCTGACTGCTTGCTGCGCCTGTAGAGACAGAGCTCAGCCTGAAGGGGTGTCGACGGCGCGGAAGTGCTTTGGGTTAGAAATTTTTTTTAATCTTGATTGTCGGTGTTAAGAGAGAGAGAGAGGAGTGAGAGAGAGAGAGAGAGAGAGAGAGAGAGAGACAGACAGACAGACAGACAGACAGACAGACAGACAGACAGACAGACAGAGATACAGACACAGACAGACACAGAGAGAGAATCTCTTTCTCGCTCTCGCTCTGCGCGCGCGCGCGCGTGTGTGTGCGTATGCGTGTGCGTGCGTGCGTGCGTGCGTGCGTGCGTGCG
>CM031600.1:65172113-65182113 GCA_018398815.1 Conus ventricosus | reverse complement strand
TTTGAGGCAGAAGGTCATATGCAGATCTGAGAATGAAGCTGATCCTGAGAGGGGCCATGTGCCAAATGTCATTCCAAGTGAGACTTCTTTGGAGTGTATTCTCCCACGTTGTCCATTGCCCTTGCTGGCTCTGCTGGACTGCTTTTTGGAGTCTTTTTTGGTCTTCTTCTTTTCTCATCTCCTGAATCATCATGTCTCTTTTGACTTTTCCTTTGGCCTTTGACCACCATTCAGTTTTGGTCACCCCCAGTCCTTGTCTGTTGGTCTGTGTGTGTCCTGTTATTTCTCTGATCTTGAGACTTCTTTTGCAGAATCCATCGCCTCTTGAACTTTCCATTTTCTGCCTGTCTTCAGCTGGGGCTTGATTGCTTCTACCACCTTGTCTCCTGAGTCTTCCAGCATGCTTTGAAGTCTGATCTTCCCTGCTTTGTATTCCTCCAGGATGGATTTCAGTGGTAGTTTTCAGCTTTGCTTGGCGACAGTACAGCGCGATGTCAGTCAGACAGGGTGGACACCAAGCCATTTCCTTGTGAACTTGTTGATTTTGGCTTCCATTGCCTCGACTGTGCTGGTGCAGATGTCGTATATCATCAGAGGCCATAGGAGCTTTGGTATCAGCATGAACTGCAGACACCAGACCTTGTATTTGCCAGGGAGCCCACACTGGTCAATGGTCTCCAAGCCTTCTTCCGCCATCTGCTTGGTTTCTTTTGCTCTTTGTGTGTCTTTCAGCGTATCATCATACCATCTTCCAAGGCTCTTGACTGGTTCTTCTGTGACTGTTGGAATGGCCTGGTTGGCAACACTGAAGACCACAGATTCGGCCACTTTTCCTTTCCTCAGTGAGAGACTCCGTGATTTCTTTGGCTTGAACTGCATTCTGGATGAGGCAACTATGTCGTCCAGCCTCTCCAGCACATGACGTGTCTCGTCTTCTCTGATGAAATCACTGTAGTGTCATCCATGAAGCCTTGAGAGGAGGCATCTTGTATCCATCGCCAAGGTCTGTTTGTCTCGCGTTGTTTGTTGCTGCTTTCAAGATGAGTTCCATTGCCAGCACGAACAGTATTGGGGAGATTGCACAGCCCATTGCAATGCCCACTTCCAAGTTGATCCAATCTGTTGTGTACTCCTTGGTAGAGAACCGCATTGAGAAGCCATTGAAGTACTTCTTGAGCATGTCGCGGATGTTCTTTGGCACATGGTACATCTCAAGAGCCAACTGTATCATCTCATGGGGCACAATCCATATGCGTTTGCCAGATCAAGCCACACTACGTCCAAGTCTCTCTTTTCTGTTTTTGCTTTTGGATTGCGTCCCAGATCATTGTGGCGTGTTCTACACAGCCAGCCACGCCTGGGATGCCACCTTTCTGGACTGACACATCCAAGTACTTGTTTTCCATCAGGTACTTGGTCAGCCTTGCTGCCATGACAGAGAAGAAGATTTTCCCTTCGACGTTCAGTAGTGATATTGGCCTGAACTGGCTGATGTCACTTGAGTTTTTGCTCTTTGGGGATGTACACACCATCTGCCGTCCATCCACTGCCGCTGATCTTCTGGTTTCTCCAAGCCGATCGCAGCAGCCTGTGGAGCCACTCCAGCACCTTGGGACTTTCTTGTAAAGCTGTAAGGTATTCCGTTTGGCCCTGGCGATGATTTGGCTCTGGCTTTGTCGACCACCTTCTTGATTTCCGCCAACGTTGGAGGCTTGCCATTGAACTGTTCCTCAGGGTTGGTTGGCCACACCAGACCTTGAATGTCGAGTGGTGCTTTGCTCTGTGAGTCAGAGTATGTTTTCCTCAGATGCTGCTCAAGAACTCCTTTGTCCACACTTAGGGTCCCAGATTTTGGCTGCTCAAACAGTGTTCTGGCAAACTGGAAGGGTCTCTGAAGAAGCGCTCTTGTGTCTTCTTCTTTTTGCTCTTCCTCTTTCTCGCAGATTCCGCTTTGCTGAGGGCGCTGTGTTTTTTCTTTCAGGTCTTCCCACAGTTTTTCCAAGCCTTGTTTTTCAGCTGGCAGTGCGGTCTTCATTTGCTTCTTGAGGTTGTTCTTTTGGACTCTGATCTTGTCCATCTTTTCTTGGCGTCTGGATTTCTTTGGAGGTGTTTTCTCTTTGGGTAGTTTTACTCCATAGGCGTCTCTACATGTGGCATACACAATGTCCCCATAGTGGCTAGTTTGTGTTCAAGGTGCTTTTCCCTATCAGTGCATCGAGTCTTTGGACGATTTTGCATCCAGTTTCTCCCAATCTTCAGTTTCGTTTGCTCGTGGCAGGTTGAGTTTTAGGCGCCTGGCATCGAGGCCTGTGCAAATTCCTCATCCGAACCAACAGCGTGGATGTCCTGGCACTGTGGTTTAAATCCTGGCCTTGGTCTTCCGACGTCTTATCTGCTGATGCAGTGCGCTGCTGCTCATTCAGATGAGTCTTCACACATCCCATCTTTGTTCAAAATACCACCTCACACGGTTAATAACATTTTATGCCATCAAAAGCACATAAACAAACAACAAAATAAAACAAACAACGACGATTGTGCATATAGTGAGTGACCAGGTGCGCGTTTGTTGATTCAGCTTTCAACTGAACTGCTGTCTTTAAAGTTGTCACTTCAGCTGTGACGTTCATAAAGTTGTCACTTCAGCTGTGACGTTCATAAAGTTGTCGCTCCAGCTGTGACTTTTTAAAGTTGTTACTTCAACTATGGGTTTTTTAATGTTGTCACTTCATCTGTAACGTTTTCAAAGTTGTCACTTCAGCTGTGACATTTAAAAAGTCGCTCCAGCTGTGACTTTTTAAAGTTGTTACTTCAACTATGAGGTTTTTTAAAGTTGTCACTTCAGCTGTGACGTTTCAAAGTTCTCACTTCCGCTGTGACGTTTTGAAACTTGTCATTTCAGCTATGATGAGTGCGAGCATGTCATTCAGCTGTAAGGTGTTTGAATTTGTCTCTTCAGCTATGATGTTTTTAAAGTTGTTACTTCAGTTACGATGTTTTTAAAGCTGTCACTTCAGCTGTGACGTTTTTTCAAGTTGTCACTTCCGCTGTAACGCTTATAAAGTTTTCACTAACACCTGTGACGTTTATTAAAGTTGTCACTTCACTACAACCTTTTGATTGTCCCTTCAGCTGTGGGGCCATTTAGTCACCACAGATATTGTTTACGTCGTAGGGGTAACGCATTCTTTCCCCCAATTGAAAATAGCCCTCTTCTTCGTTCCTACCGCTTACTACTCTCACCGTTAAAATTTCTGCCTGAGGGCATAAAATTTTAAAACCGCACTGGGCCAGTTTTTTATCCACCGCCCAATTTGCAGGGTTAAACATGGGGCTTTGGGTCTTCAAATTTCATCGAAAAAAATTTCGGGAAGTTTTTTAAAAAGAAAAAACAAGAGGGAGCTAAAAGGGGCCCTTTTGGGCCCCCTCCACGGTTTCCCCCCGACTGATTTGCAAATAAATTGATCAAGCGCGTTTTTTACGTTTTTTAGACATTTTTTGGGCGCACTTCTTCCAAAATCTCGGGCTGATGTCCTCCAGTTACTTGCGGTGCTTAAACCACGACCCCCGGATCCTGTGGATGGGAATCAAAATCTAACTTGTGCCCCCCCCGCCCATAAAGAAAAAAGTGAAGCTTTCCCGCCTGCAGGGGGGGAGATCTGCTCCTGCTGCGGGGCTGCTCGCCCAATATACCCCCCCGTGGCTTTAAAAGACCCAGAAATTTCCCCAGCGGGCACCCCTTTAAAGAAACCCCAAGGCATACTTTAAAAAAGAACAACAGAAATGTTTTGCGGTAAAAAAACAACAACGTTCCCCTCCCTTAGTTTTTCGGATCTCCCTTCTCGTCTCCCCCCTGGCTTTAAAAGGTTTTGGAAAAAGAATTTTGACCTGGGCTTAAAGAAACGCCCGGGAGGTGGGGGGGGGGGGGGGGGGGGGGGGGGGGGGGGGATTAGATTAAAGGAAAAATTTTTGGGGTCGAGGGGGGTTCCCCTGTAAAAGGCCTCGGGGTTCACTGTATCAAAAAATCTTGAATACTCGAAAAAACCCGTGCACAAACAGGGAAAAAGATGCCCCCACTCCTTTTGCCTATGTTTCCCTCCCTTTTTCCCCCTCCCTCCTCTCTCTCTCTCTCACTGTTTTGTGTGTTGTGTTTTTTTGGGGGGGTTGTGGTGTGGTGTTTTGTGTTGTTGTGTGTTCCACTCCCCCTTTTTTTCCCCTCCCCCACACTGAAATATTGCCTTTTAAAAACCAAATAAAAAAATTTTTCTACCCCCTTCATTCTTCTACGACTCATTCTCACCCCTTTTCATCCTATCATAAACTTCTTTTACCCCCACCCCACACCACCACACACACACACACACACACACACACCACACCCACACCACCCCACACCCCACCAAACACCCAAACCCCACCCCAACACCACACACACACACACACACAACACACCACACACACACACTACACACACACACACACACAAAACTACCTTTCCATAACAGACTCCTTGCCGGGGTTGTAGTGGCTTAAATTGCTATTTTGGGCTCGAGACATGAAAACAGGTCACCAAAAATGGCATTTTTACATAAGATACAAAATATATAGGGTTAAAGGGGAAAAACCCAAGCTTGGATTTTTTTTCTCCCCTCTTCTTCTTTTTTTTTTTTTCCCATTTTTATTTTTTTCCCTTTTTTTTTCCCCGTCAAGATAAACATCCCCCTGAGGTGTGGGAACAGTCGCGTTTTTTGGGGTTTTTTTTTTCGCCCCCCCTACCAAACAGGCGGTTTGATCTTCCGGCGGAAAGAGAGACCTTTAATTTTAAACCCAACCCTTTCGTGAGTGCCCGAACAAACACGGGCCACGCCCGTAGAACGTTAATTTCATATTGGGTTTCAACTGACCGCTTTTTTTAGTGTGTGCAAAATTGATCGTTTCTTCACTTTTACAAAAACTCTCTCTCCCCTTTCCCCTTCTCTCTCTCTCTTCTCTCCCCTCTCATCTCCTCTCCTTTTTCCTTCTCTCTCTCTTTTTGTCCTCTCCTCTCTACTCTCCCTCCTTTCTCCCCCCTTTCTCTCTCTCCTCTAGCTCTCCCCTCCCTCCCCTTTCCTCTCTCCCCTCCCCCCTACTCTCCCCCTTTTCCCCAACCCTCTCTCTCTCTCTCCTCCCCTTCTTTTCCCCTTTTTTCCCCGGTTTATTTCCCTATTGTTTACTGTGCCACCCCCTTCATACATGCCATAAAACCAACATTTGTAACTTGTTTTTTTATGCAAACTTTCCTTTTTTTTGGTTTTGCTCATTTCTTGGCTTATGAAAAAAATACTTTTTAAAAAATCATAAATAGTACATTACAGCTTTACTTTTTTTTTTTAAATGCACTTTGTTTTCTTGGGTCGAAAAAGCTATGACCCTTTACCGCTGTCAAAAACCCAACACCACAAAAATTTGGGCTATCATAAGTAAACCCCCCCTGCTTCGTGTTTCATCATCCCCTTTTCTTTAGTTTCGCTCCCGTAGGAAAATGCACACATCTGCTTATGTCATTCGGGCCCCTTCCAAAAAAAAGCCAGAACGTGGGGGAATATTAGTCAGAAAACCAGCAGCCAAAACCTTTTTAATTTGGAACATTAAAAAAACAATAAAAGGTAGGGGGAAAGAGGCTGGCTGCAAACCCCGTTCCCAAGTTATTTTTGGCCCCCAAAAAAGATTTTCCCATATAAAGATAAGCAGAACCACCCTGGGGGGGGGGGGGGGGGGGGGGGGGGGGGGGGGGGGGGGGGGGGGGGGGGGGGGGGTTGCGAAAAAACCCAAAAAAAAGATTAAGATTTTTTTTTCTCCTCCAAAAATGAGAGAAGGAAAAAAGGAAGGCATGTTTTGAAAGGCCCGGGGGAGTAATAAAACCCCGTAAAGAAAACTAAACAAGTTTAAACCCGCCGATCATTGGACACAGGGGGGTAACACGGTGAAAAAAAAACCAGGAAAGGGAAAAACAAAAGATTATGTTATTTTGCAACGCGCGCGCGCACAAACACACACACACCCCAAAACCACACACACACACACACACACACACACACCCAAACACCCCCACATCCTTTTTTCCCCCGGGATAAAAATAGATAAAATGTGGTTTGTGTCCCGCCCGCGCGTGCTTTTTGGTGGGGAAAAGGGGAAGAGAGAGAGAGAGAGAAAAGGGGAGAGAGAAAGAGCGAGAAGAAGGAGAAGAAGAGAGGAAAGCGCCAAAACCCCCCACAGACAAGATTTGTTTCCCAAACAAAGCCCCTAAAGTGCCGATAAAGACAGCACTTACAAATTTCAGATGATTTCAAAATAAATTGTATTAAAGAAACCCATCCTTGGTGTGATTCGTTTTACCGCATTTTTCACGTGATCAAAAGAGTCCTTATAATGTTGCTTAAAAATACACATTTTCTATATTTAACTGCCCCCACCGAGCTTTTAAAAGGAGAATGCGTTCAAAGGAAACCAAACGTTTTTCCCAAACCCAACAACCATCCTTTTCCAAAATGCACGGTCCTTTTCCCCTTTTGTCTTTCTCACAAAATATTAGAAAAACTTTCAGAAAATCTGGGTTAACTTAGATTTTCCGTTCTGACCAAAATTGCTGGTTTGGGTGAAAAACTTAGAAGGGGGGGGGTGGGGGGGGGGGTTTGGGGGGGGGGGGGGGCAAACCAGAACTGGTACCTGCAACAGACTGCAAGCCTCACCCCCGTAAAAAGGGTATAAACCCAACTCCGCACAGGGGTTTTGGAATGGGAAAAAGAAAAAAAAATTAATTCCCCCCCCCCTTTTTTTCCCCTCCTTTCCCCCCCCCCCCCCCCCCCCCCCCCCACCCCCAAAAAACACACACACACCCCAAAAAACACCAAAAACACACCCCCAAAAAAAAAAAAACACCCAACCCCACACACACACACCCCCCCCCCCCCAAAAAAAAAAAAAACCCCCAACCCCCACCACCCCCCACACAAACACACACCACCCCCCCCAAAAACACAAAAAAAAAAAAAACACAACACACCACACACACACAACACAAACCCCCACAAAACCCCCAAATTTTTAAAAAAAACCCCCCCCTTTTTTTTTTTCCCCCCCCCAAACCCCCCTTTTAAAAAACCCCCTTTTTTTTTTTTTTCCCCCCCCTTTTTAAAAAAACCCCCCCCCCCCCCCCCCCCCCCCCCCCCTTCCCCCAAAAAATTTTTTTTTTGGGGGGGGGGGGGGTTTTTTTGGGGGGGGAAACCGGCCCTTTTTTTTTTCCCCCCTTTTTTAAATTTTTTTTTTCCCCCTTTTTTTTTCCCTTTTGAACCCCTTTTTTTTCCCCCGGGTTTTTAAAACCGGAAGGGGGAAAAAAAAGGGGCCCAAAAAAAAAAAATTTTCGGAAAAGGGGAAAAAAAAAAAATTTTTTAAAAAAAAAAAAAAAAAAAAAAAATTTTTGTTTGGGAAAAACCCCAAAACCCAAAAAAAAAAAATTTTTTGGGAAAAAAAAAAGGGCCCAATTTTGGGGGGGAAAAAATTTAAAACCCGGGAAAAAAAAAAATTTTTTTTTAAAAAAAAAAGGGGGGAACAAACAAAAGGGCCCCGGCCGGGGGGGGGAAAGGGGGGAAAGGGGAAAAAAAAAAAATTTTTCCCCCAAAAAAAAATTATTTTTTTCGGGGGCCAAAAAAAGGGGGGGAAAAAAAAAAATTAAATTTTTCCCCCCCCCAAAAAAAACCCCCCCCCCCCCCCTTTTTTTCCCCCCCCCTTCCCCCCTCCCCCCCCCCCCCTCTCCCCTCCCCCTTTTTTTTTTTTTTTAAAAACCTTTTTCCCCTTTTTTTCCCCCCCCCCCCCCCTTTTTTTTTCCCCCCCCCCTTTCCCTTTTTTCCCCTTTTTCCCCCCTTTTTTTTTTCCCCTTCTGTCTTTTTTTTTTTTTTTTTTTTTTTTCCCCCCTCTCCCCTTTTTTTTCCCCCCCCCCCTTTTTTCCCCCCCCTTTTTTTTTTTTTTTTTTTTTTTTGGGTTGGTTTTTTTCCCCTTTTTTTGGGGGGGGAAAAACCCCCCCCCCCCTTTTTTTTTTTTTTAAAAAAATTTTTTTTTTTTTCCCCCCCCCCCCCCCCCCTCCCCCCCTCCTTTTTTTTTTTTTGGGGGGTGTTGGGGGGGTTTTTTGGGGGTTTGGGGGGTGGTGTGTTTTGTGTTTGTGTTTTTGGGGGGGCCCCTTTTTTTTTTTTAAAAGGGGGCCCCTTTCCCCCCTTTTTCCCCCCCCCCCCCCTTTTTTTTTTCCCCCCCCCTTTTTTTCTTTTTTTTTTTTTTCCCCCCCCCGGGGGGGGGAAAAAAGAAAAAAGGAGAGAAAGGGGGGAAGGGGGGGAAAAAAAAAAGAAAAGAGAAAGGGAAAAAGGGGGGGAAAAAAAAAAAGAGAAAAAAAGGGGAAAAAAAAAGGGGGAAAAAGAGAAGAAAGAAAAAAAAGAAAAGGAAAAAAGGGGGAAAAAAAAACCCAAAAAAAAAAAACAAAAAAAAAAAGGCAGACAAAAGGGGCGGGGAAAACCCGGGGGGGAAAAAGGGAAAAAAAAAAAAAAAATTAAAAATTTTTAAAATTAAAAATTTTCCCCCCCTTTCCCCCCCGGGGGGTTTGGGCCCTTTTTGTAAAAATTTTTTTACCCCCCTTTAAAAAAAAAAAAGGAAAAAAAAATTGAAAAAAAATTTTTAAAAAAAAAAAAAAAGGGGGGGGTTTTTTTTTTCCCCCCCCAACCCCCCTTTTTTTTGGGAAATTTCAAACCCCCCCGGGGTTTTAAAAAAAGGGGTGGGGGGGGTTTGGGGGTTTTGGGGGCCCCCCCCCCCCCCCTTTTTCCCCCCAAACCCCCAAAAAAAAAAAAAAGTTTTTTGGGGCCCCCCGGGAAAAAAAAAAAAAAAAAATTTAAAAAATTTAAAATTTTTTTTTTTGGGGGGTTTTTTTGGGGGGGGGGGGGGTTTTTTTTTTGGTTTTTTTTTTTTTTCTTTTTTTTTTTTTTTTTTTTTTTTTTTTTTTTTTTTTTTTTTTTTTTTTTTTTTTTAAAAAAAACCCCCCTTTTTCCCCTTTCCCCCTTTAAAAAAACCCCCCCCCCCCCCCCCCCCCCCCCCCCCCCCCCCCCCCCCCCCCCCACCAAAAATTTTTTAAAAAAAAGGGAAAAATTTTTTTTTGGGGGGAAAAAAATTTTTTAAACCCCCCCCAAATTTTCCCAAAAAAATTTTTTTCCCCCGGGGTTTTTTTTTGGTTTTTTAAAAAAAGGGTTTTTTTTTTCCTTTTTTTTTTTTTTTTTTTTTTTTTTTAATTTAAATTTTTTTCCCTTTTTTTCCCCCCCCTTTTCCCCCCCCAAATTTTTTCCCCCCCCCCCCCCTTTTCCCCCCCCCCTTTTTTTTTTCTTCCCCCCCCCTTTTTTCCCCCCCTCTCTCTCTCCTCCCCTTTTTCTCTCCCTCCTTTTCCCTCCCCCCTCTCCCCCCCTTTTTTTTTTCTCTCCCCTTTCTTTTAAAAATTTTTTTTTGGGGCCCCAAATTTTGGGGTTTTTTTTTGGAAAAGGGGAAAAAAATGAAAGGGGGCCCCCCCAAAAAAAAAACCAACCCCAAAAAAAAAAAATTTAAAAAAGAAACCGGCCCAAAAAAAAAATTTAAAAAGTTAAAAAAAAATTTTAAAAACCCCAAAAAACAAGGGGAAAATCCCGGTTTTTTAAAAAAAAAGGAAAAAAAAAGGGGGGGGGTTAAAAAAAAACCCAAAAAAAAAAAAAATTAAAAATTTTTTTTGGGAAAAACCCCCTTTTTCCCTTTTTTTTTCCCCCCCCAAACCTTTTTTTTTTTTGGGTTTAAAAAAACCCCCCAAAAAAATTTTTTTTTTAAAAAGCTTTTTAATTTTTTTGCCCCCCTTTTTTTTTTTTAAAAGTTTAAAAAAAAGGGGGGAAAAAAAATTTTTTTAAAAACCCTTAAAAAAAAAAGGGGGAAACAATTTTTTCCAAAACCCCCCCCCCCAAAAAAAAAA
>CM031600.1:65137113-65167113 GCA_018398815.1 Conus ventricosus | reverse complement strand
ATTCCTTTCAAATGTAGGTCCAACTTTCAGCTATCTCCCTCCCCCCCCCCCCCCCCCCCCCCTTTTTTTTTTTTTTTTGCTTGAGAGACGACAAGATGTCTTGGTCCAGTCACACTGCATGAGGGTCAAAACACACGCAACATACACAGTATCAGTCACAAGTTGGGATATCTGTAGTTAGTTATGCGGGGACTGTTTGGAAAAAGCGCCATGTATTGGCGCTTGAGAGTGGTGCTGCTTTGCTTAAAGTTTTTTTTTTTCCTTTCTCTGCCTTCCCACCTTCCATCCACGCCCGCAACCGCCCACTCCCCCCTCCCCACCCTGTCTCTCGCTCTCTCTCTCTCTCTCTTGTCTCTTTTCTCTCTCTTGCACGGGCGGCACGGCTTAACGAGAAGCTGGCTGCTGAACGACAATCAGCCTTGGTCGGTGACAATGAAGTAAACTGACCTGACTCTGCGAGACTGGACTGGATGGGTTGTCACACTGCGGCTGACGCTGAAAAAAAGGAGAATATTTAAGTTAGCTTGAGTCGTGTGTTGTGCTGAAATTTTCATCTTGGAGCATAGCAAGTGAGAAGAAAACAAGACTGTTACGTAAAGTGGTGACAAGTGTCAGAAATTGTAATTAAGTCAATGACACCCAGAAAAGATTTGCGGGATGACAGCTGCTGACAGTTTTCTATGAAATTGTGGCATGGTTAAATCAAACGTCAGGAGAAATGAACAGACCACTACATCACAGTTTCAATGCAAATGTACTCCGTAAAATTATGGCATGCTTTAAATCAACAGTCAGAAGAAATGAACAGACCACATCAGAGTTTCAATGCAAACGAAGACGGGCCCAGCTCGGAGCGAAATTGGTGAAGATGGAAGTCGCCTGGACGTGCGTGGACTGTGAGGTTTGGCTGTGAGTATTCATGGCCGCTGCTCTGGACATTCCATTGATGTGCAGTGCATGCCGCGAAGACAGTTGCTTACATAGTTACTTTCCGTGTTGTTGTAATTGCTCAGTTTCGATCACGCTCCCCACCCTCTTCTCCCTGACCTGTTGTGAATGGGCGGAGCGCTTTACACAGTAAATCTCCCTCCCCCCCCCCCCCCCCCCCCCCCCCCTCTCTGTCTGTCTGTCTGTCTCTCTCTCCTCTCTCTCTCTCTCCTCTCTCTCTCTCTCTCTCTCTCTCTCTGGTCTATTCGCTCTCGTGTTTGCACGTTTCTTACATTTTGAGAAATTGTTGAAAACCTTTTGTACTTGTTCAACACTAACGTATTGCCAAAGTTAATCTTTTATATAAGTGTGTGTGTGTGTGTGTGTGTGTGTGTTTTGAGATACATAAACTAGACTTATCGATTGGCGGATAACAAGACGCCCTCCTCCGCCCCGCCCCCCCCCCCCCCCCCCCCCCGCCTCTCTCTCCATCCCTCCCATTCTCTCGCTCTTTCTCTGTCCTCTCTCTCTCTCTCTCTCTCTCCTCTCTGTCTCTTCTCTCTCTCTCTCTCTCTCTCTGCTCTCTCTCTCTCTCTCTCTCTCTCTCTCTCTCTCTCTCTCTCTCTCTCTGTGTTGTGCTTGCCTGTTGTACTCTCCAGTTTCCCATCCCCTTCTTTGTCTCTCTCGCTCATTTGCTGGCTGTTTTCTCCCCATCCTCTCGCCTTCTCTGTCTTCTCATGAACTTAAAGATGGATGGGTTGAACGTCTCTCTCTCTCTCTCTCTCTCTCTCTCTCTCTCTCTCTCTCTCTCTCCTCTCTCTCTCTCTCTCTCTCCTCCCTCCTCCCCTCATCCCTTCGCAGTCTGTTTCATGTCGTAAAAAATTACGGCAAGGAAAGAAGGATGAAAAAAAAAGTAAAAGAAAAGAAAGAAAAAAAAAAAGCCGAGAAATGTAATCTTTATCAGCCAATCAAGATGAATTTGATGTGATGAACTCATTTCGTTAAAACTGACAACCAACACCACCAAATCCTTATTCACCCCAACCCACACACACACACACACACACACACACACACACACACACACACACACACACACACACACACACCAACACACACACATACACACACACACATAACCACCGCACGCACGCACGCACGCACGCCGCGCGCACACACACCCACACACACACACACATTTCATAACAAACACACACACACCACACACACACACACACACACACCCCACACACACACACACAACAAGCGCACAGTCCATCCTACTCATGCTATCACCCATCTTTCTTCCTCGCCTGTGATTGCTGTCAGTGAAATGACGCCAAATTAAAGACCACGGGTACACGCACAGATATACACAAGCACGAACGTATCTTGTGTTCAAAAACACACAAATTCACCCAAGCATGAACATCTATACCAGAGAAACTCTCTCTCTCTCTCTTTCTCTCTCTCTCTCTCTCTGCCTCAGTCTGACTGTCTCTCTCGCTCTCTCTCTCTTACGCACACACACACACACACGCACATACACGCACACACACGCCACACGCACGCACGCACGCACACACACACCACACACACACACACACACACACACACACACAGTACACGTACACTACACACACACACACACACACACACACACACACACACACACACACACATACATATAAGTAGATATATCTACCTATCTGCCTATCTACCTATCTGTCTACCTACCTATGTATGCATCTGTCTATCTCTCTATCCCTCTGTAGTTATATTCATATACACATTGAAGAAAAAATTGTCTAAACCAAAGTAATTGAGCAGTTTCACTTGACGGCGTCGTGCTGTTAAGCCAAGGACGGACGCCGGTAGCACAATATCTCCCACACCTATATGCTCCTTATTTTAGCACTGCAGTCGCTAGAATACTAGTAAAGACGGCCAACAGTCAATATACTTGGCGCTAATTTTCCGTTTATTTCTAACACACACACACACAACACACACACACACACGTATACCTTTTTCAATGTAAAAACAAAGGCCACTACCACTTGCCACTTTGCGTTCTATATTATTGGGTCTGTCGAGCTTTCCCCATTTCTGAAAGAGATCGATTTTTTCATCTGATCTAAGAATTTAGAGGGGAAAGATTTTTAAAAGAATAGTCTGGTGCGTTTTTAGGAGGCGCATTTTAAAGGGTTGTGTGAAGGATTTAAAAAAAAAGAAAGACTTGAATTGACTTCAACGCGGTGGCAACCCAGATATGGCCCTTTGCGGTCGGCTGAGCTATAAGCAACATTATCATTACCAGCTTTTTTTCCCAGAGGGGAGGTCAACCAATGCCTACCCGCAGCGGTGAGCTAAGTTACAGCGTTCTCTCTGCAAAATTTACTTAGCACTATTTTGGTCATTAAAGTATTCTCATCGAGAAAGACAAGTGTTTAGAACATGCCACTTTCTTCTCCCTCTCGCTTCCCAACTGTAACGACTCGGATCAATTCATTAGCTTGCTTGAAACCTCTCTCTCTCTCTCTCTCTCTCTCTCTGACAGACGTTTTCTTCACACATTTTGGTCCCTTGGTTCACTATCGGTACAGAACCATAACGTACACACGGTATAGTCAAGCCAAGACCGTACGAGTATGTCTACTGTGCCTCTTCATCTCGTTTCCGTATTTACAATACGACCGGTTCGTACCACTAGCACTGACGGCAAAGCTCGGTGAGGAACGCAAAGATCATAATTATGCCAGCAGCCGAGTCGAGCGTACGTGCGTGCGTGCGCGCACGTGTATGTAGGAGTGGGAAGGGGTGAAAAGCAAGGAAAGTGGGAGGGGCGGAGGGGGGAGGGACAGGTGCTCGTGCGCCTGCGCGCGCGCACACACACACACAGGCGCTCACACAGATACACACTGAGATGCACACAAACGCACACGTGCGTGTGTGTGCGCGCATGCACGCACGCACGCACACACACACACACACACCACACACACACACACACACACACACACACACACACGAGGATGGAGGGGGAGTACAGCGGAGGCAAAATTTGAGAAGGGGGGGGGGGGGGGGGGGGGGGGGGGGGGGGGACGGGGCACCTGTACTCGTTAAATGAGAGACTGCGCCTGAATAAAGAATCGTTGTTAAACCTCGGTAAGGGGCCTAAACTTTACCGTGCACAAACGTTTCGTTTTATTGCGGAAGGTTATCTGAAAAACATGACGTCACAGTCCCTACGCCCATCTCGCCATCGTCTGGCAACATTATTTTGACTGGAAAAGGCTAGGACAATACACATAGTTTGACATAAAGCTTATCAGTGTCTGGAAACATGTAGCAGTCAGTCACCATTACTGAAGCGTTGTTTATCTTATGTAACAAAGCGATAAGCACGTAATCAAAGTAACGAATTGGTACTCACATGACGAGAAATAGTGCGCACGCAGACGGCATTTGAACTGTAGCAAAACGAACGACGAAGCTGTTCCAGTTTGTTGTTGTTGTTTAGATCTAGTCATTGTCCATTCTGGAAGTCTGACGTAAACATGGCTTTGGGGAGTGCAACATTTGGTTGCGTTTTATCAGATCGGTGAGACAGGCTAGATCAACCGTTGGATGTGTCGGGCAATGAGCTTATCATTTCAACAGGCCTTGCCGCGCCTCATTTTTAAAGGTCGGTTTCCGACTGAGCGTGTTCATTCTGTTCCAGCGAAGACATTGCGTTGTTTCAGTTATTTGGAACGTTAGAAAAATCTAAATTGACAGTCAACTGAAACCTGTACTTTATTAAGCGTATGTTAGTCTTCTGTCGAAATTTGTATACAGATTCGACATAAGTCATCACTAATTTGGGATTTAAAAAAGAAAAAAACGGTCTAGATTCTAAACTGACTGCCGCTCTCGCTTACTTAGCAACCGTACATTGATTGTACAGAAGTGACCAAACCTGCATATTTTTGCAACAACTGACAGGCCTAAACCTTTTGGTGAGCAAATTTATCTCGCTCACACCACGTGTAATTGAGCTAGGGCCTATTGATTTTTATGGAAACGAATGGTACAACTCTTTTTTTCCACAGTTCGAAACCCTCTCAGTGAGAAGTCTCGTCTGCGTCAGAAAATTGAGGGAGACAACTCGGTCATCACTAGGCCAATCGCCAGGTTGCAGGTGAGTTGGTAAGATTAGTTTGCTGAAACGATTTTGCTCGGATGAACAGTTACCGAGTTCGGTATTTTTTTTTTAATTTTAATTTTAATTTTTTAACTTTGATCTAGACTGTATTAAGATCACTGAAGATTTACCGCCTTGAACGTGCACTTTCATAATATTGAGTAAGTAGGCCTACTAGTAATCGCTCATGTGTACTTGCATAGTAATGACTGAAACTGTTAATATAACATTCATCGTTCTGCGCTGCGCAGTTTGTTGACGACATACCGCGCAAAGATCGACCGGTGTGTGCGTACTTGCGCATAATTCTGGACCTGCTGTACGTTCCATTTCAACCCGTTTCCCAAAGGATACAAAAGTACCCAAGCGTTTTGTTCGAAAAGGGTAGTTTACATTTAAAAAAAGCAACACACACCCACACACTAGAACTTATCGAAGGCAGGCGATGCACGTATCGCTTGATAGCAACTTGCACACTTCGGCGATGTTGAGCATCATAATTTTGATGTAAATCAGTGTGTGTGTGTGGAGAGGGGGGGGGGGGGTGGAGTGTGTGTGGACAGGGGTGTGTGTGTGCGTACGTGTGTGTGTGTGTGTGCGCGCGCGCGCGCGTGCGTACATGTCCGTTGATTGATTTTGCAGTAGACTGAAACGCGACCTAGCCTAATCGTACAGTTAAATATCACCAACCTGAAAACGCAATTAAACGCACTGTATGTTAGGTCAGTTGGAGCCATACCACTGATAAAATGCGCACACATCCGCCCGTTTTGGGGGTGAGCAATCGATGGTGCCGACCACCTAATCGCGAGTAATATCAGCATAAAGACGGCTATTAGTGAGGGTTCCACGCTTTTACGGTGCTTGACGCAGTATGCCGAAATCGTGAGGTATCAGTTACTTGAAGAAATTAATTTGAATACAGGATTTTTTTTTTAAATTGACATATAGGCCTAACCAAGAGTAACGGCAGAATGACTTTTTAAAAAAATGGCATATACTCAGACTAACGGCACAGTAATAACCACTAGATAAATGTCAAACGTATCTTGCTTCTGTTTGTCAAATAGTAAAATAATGATTATTGGATTTCTTAGATCTGCAAACATGACATTTGACGTGGTTTTATGAGAGAGAGAGAGAGAGAGAGAGAGAGAGAGAGAGAGAGAGGTTCTAAAGTTAAGCATTCGCCAAAAATGCTTTCTTGAAGTTTAAGCCTAAGTACAAAAAAAAAAAGGTTAAAAAGAGTGCCTTATGATTTTGTGATAATTCATTACACAAATTCGGCAGATTGCTTCCAATCTGATTTACAACCCTTGCTTGTAAACAAAAGGGACACGAGACAATTGTTCGTGGAAGCCACTGCAATGATTCAGTTGATGTTGCTTTAGCCCATCCTGACCACAAAGGACCATTTGAGGCTCTGACCTCTATAGTGAAATCAACCCTAAAAAATAAAACAAACTTTAAACATACAAATCATTAAAATAAATTTCTGTTTAAAAAAAAAAATCCCCACGCCGCAGTTTTGTTATACAATCAAATTTCTTCCGTAAATCTTGGATCAGATGAGAAGTTTTTACTTCTGTCAGAAACTAGAAAATCGCATCAGATTTACATGGATATGGCTGTGAAGTGTTTGTCTGACATTATGAAAGTTCCAATACTCTATAAGAACATGTTTTATAGTGAGGGGTAAATCACATGAATGCACCTTGGAGTTTCTTCACCGTTCAAAAGATACGACTGGGTGTAAAACGAATGGCCCATGCGTAAAAGGGGTTGGACAGATTGAACAGTTTATCATCCGTCTGCAATTTCCATTCCTTTTACCAGATGTCTTTGAGAGAAGCCTGAGCTTTGGATTTTTAGATGGGTGCAGGATAGAGAATCTGTTTTAACTCGTTATGCATGGCATTTTTGGCAAGTGGATCAACCACTTCATTGCCTCGAATGCCGACATGGCAGGAACCGAAGCAAAAACTATGCTGAAACTGTCAGATTTTAGAAGGGTGGTGTAGTTCAAAGAAGTTCAGCAGTCTAGGGTGCTTGAGGCTACGGCCAGCAGAGGCTTCGAAGCAAAAGGGGAGGCCGAGATAATGAGGGAGTCTTTGTTTTGATGGAAGATTCGTCAGTTTGTGGTTCAGTATAGTTTGACAGTGCACTGACTGTTAAATATCCGTTTTGTAAATGATAGTTTCAGTGATGATTTCACGATTTGGCCGCTTCTGGATTAATAAACTTCATGTGAAACTGCCGTGACATTCTGTCATGGAAGGGTATTGCTTTCATCTTCAGCCGGCACAGATGCTGTTTCTTTGCAGTGCATGTGCCGACTGAGGATGAAAGTGAAACCACTCCATCACAACTACTGCAGGTTCGCACAGAATGGATGTCTAAGCTGGATCAGTGTGGATGATGATGTCTGGTTCCGTCGCAGGAACGATGATTTCTTCTGTAAATCTGGTCGCCTCACGTCTGCGTGTGGCATGACCCGGTGTGTTTTTCAATGGATGTATCTGATAGGCTCCCCCCCCCCCCCCCCCCCCCCCCCCCCCCCCCACCCCCCCCCCCCCCCCCCCCACCCCCTCCCTTTCTACAGGGCATCAAATTCAAAGCTGGTATAACGGACGTGCTGATTACATGTTGTAGGAAAGATGGAACGGCGCTGGGGGGTCTGGCATTTGAGGAGATGCCATTCTGTCAACTGGTGTCACGCGGTATTCCAGGTTGTGCAAGGAGTGGTTGACTGCCTTCAGCCTTGTACATGCTCAAAATCCGTTTTGTGGTTTAGACTTTTTTCTCAGCCTGTAGTTTGAGTGATGATACATACTGCAGCCCATTGTCGATCTCTCAAGAAGACTTTTAGGCATTGCCATGGCGCGCATAATATGAAGCCAGTTGGACCTTGCCGAACTCGGAATCAGATCGACCATAACAGTCGACATTGACAACGACATTTCTTCTGCTGTTGGAGAAACTGCTGCCTGCTAATCGCCATGGTCAGGTGAGGCT
Organism: Conus ventricosus; assembly: GCA_018398815.1. Lineage (NCBI taxonomy): Eukaryota > Metazoa > Mollusca > Gastropoda > Neogastropoda > Conidae > Conus > Conus ventricosus. Next base: position 65,158,985 of record CM031600.1, on the reverse strand, counting down.
GTTAGGATATGGAGGGCTCTTTTTGAATACACTGCATAGCTTGGTTAATGAGCTGTTGTTATGCTTGGTGCCTTTCCCCCTTTTGTCTCCACATTTTCGCTTTCTGTTTCATCCACGTACCCTTACGGGCATTTTCTGGAATACAGTCTGGTCTCTTGAATCAAACGGAAGAAGCAGTCACTAGATCGCATATTTTCTGTTGTCATCCCGACCAAGAGAGCGTATCTCCGGCGCAGTGGGCGAGTGCTTCCACTCCCAAGTGTGATGTAAGGATTGTCCGGCACATTCCTGGTCGTAAAGCTTTTGGAATGACCATTGTCTCCTCTTCGAAGGGGAAACCTTCGAGCGTTAATTGTTTTCGATGGGACCACATGTCATATACAGTATGGGTGGTATGGTCCCTTTAAGTTCGGCTATCCATCTCAGCTGTATGTTGTGAGTTGCTGCGTTTTGGTAGTCACTCAGAGTAGCATTTCTTTGTTTAGTTTTCTTGTCATTGACTGGAACTGGAAGTGGAAGAATTTTCTGATTTTCAAATGTAACTCGTCGATATCAGTGGTGTCCTTTGGCTCTGCTGCCAGCAGTTTTCGAGTTGCTTTTGCTTTTAGACATGGAAAATGTCCAGATCATCTTTTGGAGATATGGCGTGGGGAGGGGGAGAGAGAGAGAGACGAAGAGAGAGAGAGAGAGAGGGGGGGGGGGGGGGGCAATGATAACAATAACAAACGCCACAGTTGATGGCCGAGTTTCGTCCTTACCAGTAAAATATGTTGGGAAGCATGAGTCAGCATTTCTTGTGCCCACACGCTTGAGACAGGGCATTCGCTGATTGAATGTTAATAAGATATATTTATTCCATCCTTCGTGGGACACAAAAAGTAAGGATTTTCCAACGGGAACACACACACACACACACACACACACACACACACACACACACACACACACAGCAGGCACACACAGAGGCAGGCACCACACAACAGCAACACACACACACACACACACACACACACACACACACACACACACACACACACACACACAGAGGCGGAGACACACACACACACAGTGACACACACACACACACAGTGACACACACACACACACACAGTGACACACACACACACACACACACACACACACACACACACACACACACACACACACACCCGTTCCCCCACAAAGAGGTGCTGATGTTTTGAGGGCTCATTTGCCTTAAAAGATCGATGGTAAGTTTTCACTTGAAGATGGTTATTTTCGTACCTAAATACCGTTTTCTCACAGTTAGTGATATCAAATCAGATTAACAGTTTTAACGGTAGTTACGGTCTTCTTCCTTCACACACACACGCACACACACACACACACACACACACACACACACACACACACACACACACACCACGCACACACAAACACACGCACAGACACACAAGCACATACACGCACGCACACGCACACACACACACACACACACACACACACACACACACACACACACACACACACATACACAACACACACAACACACACATACATACACACACACTCTGATCATAGCTTTCTGAAACTTCAGTACAAAGAACGAGAGAACCAGGAAGCTTCGTGCCCCAACCAGCTCATTCTTTATCCATCCGGGGTCGTCCCAGCGTCGCCCAGGGAGCGTGTGTGGCCCAAGTTAGGTTATTACGTAAGGTTATGGATTGCCCGGACTAGGGCAGACAAGGTCTACGATCATGGATTCCAGAGTTAATTCCCCCGCTTCTCTTACCTAGAACCCCATTTCTAATGCAAACACGCACACACACACTCACACACAGAGTGTGTGTGTGTGTGTGTGTGTGTGTACATCTATCTATTACTTTGGGTCACATCGGTCCTTCGGACATGCTAAACCCAAGACATGTCGGCTGAGAATTCAGCAGCAAGGCCGGTATGATCGTTCAATCAGAAAAAAAAGCGTGGGTGGAAGGAGTTATGTGAGTGGTGTGTGTGTGTGTTAGGGGAGGGGGGGGGGGGGGTAGAGGGGTGATTTTACTGAAACCAATGAAAATTTGAGTTGTCCCACGGCTGGAACACGTGCTCACTAGCATACGGCGTCGCAGTCAAGTCTCTATCCTTCCCTCCAAAACGCGCCATGATTCGGAAAGGTTTTGCTTGTAGCCCGCATCCACACCACATGACAAAGGTAACAGGGGACAGAAGAGCAGCCGCCAACCCCTCGCTTCCCAAACGGGCGAGACGCTCGGTTACCTCTTTGTCACCTTCGCACCCTGCGACACATTTCGGGTGGCGGCCCCCGAGGCTCTCGCTAAACAGGGGGACGGACTGGGATTGGCCCAAGCGAGGCTGCCACGTGCCGGTCGCGCGCGCACCTGTCTAGTTGGGGGTCAAGAAAGCCCACGCGCTCGTGCGCTTGCGGGACGGTGGGAAATGGGGGAGGTGGACTGGAGGTGAGGTGGAGGGGTGGGGGTGGGGGAGGAGAGGGGCGGAATACAGTTGGTCGCGTGGCTGGGCGGGGAGGACAAAGAAAAACGAGAGAACAAGGAAAAGTCGCGTGCCAACTGCCGACTGTCCCCCTTCCTTTCCCTGGGGAGATTTCGTGGCCGCTCGGCTGCCCCTCGGGGCCCCAACTGAAAAGACCTTACACCGCACACAAAGAGCGCTTGGTTCGTGTTGCTCGCTCGACATTTATAGATTGGCTGTGTCGTAGCACAAAGAACAAGGTCTTGTTTGTTTTGTTGTAGTTTAATATGTAGGAAAATTGTAGTTAACTGAATTAGTTTGTAGTCTAGGACTGTAATCACACATTAACATGATTTGATTGGCATCTGTGGACACACACTAACACACACACGCGCACACACACGCACTAGCACGAGCGCTCACACACACACACACACACACACACACCTCGCACGCACATAAGCGTGCGAATGCGCTTAGGCCTGTATACGATATGTAAAGGAGAGAGAGGATTAAAAAACAACAACAACAAAAAACGGCTGCTATGCGGAACACTGCAACAGATGGTTAATAGACAGTTTCCCCGGGATCGACGTATGAGCTTCGTGTAGTCCGTGCGAAAAGATGACAATCGCTAAAGCCCTGTACTTTTCCACTTGCCCACAATGCGCCCCCCTTCCCCTCCCCACATCCTCCCCCTCAACCAACCCATCTTTTCAGCACCACCTCCTTCGCCCGGCCTCTCCAATGCAACTGGTGTACGTGTTTGATTGCGTATCTGTCTGTCTATCTGTACATGCATACATACATCCCTTTACATAAGTAAAAAGACTAACCTTGCAAAACACACACACACACACACACACACACACACAGTGACATATATATGTATTAGCATACAGTCACCCATGCGAATGTACACACACACGTGTGTGTGTGTGTGACTGTGTGTGTGTAATGTACACAATCTTGTTCTTGACAAGGATACGCTATACTCGCACCTCAGCAGAACACCGGATCAACAAAGTCTCGTTTATTAAAATCAGAACTACAGCCATAAAATAACTGCTGCGTGTCCGTAAAACAGCAGTGCACAACAGTTAGGTGATTTTTTTTTTCTCTCTTTTAATCGCGTCGGTCATCACGTTGAAGGAATACTTGGTAGAGTGATGACTAAACTCTGATCAGTCGATGTCGTGGTATTACTGATCGATTCATGACTAACTCCGTTGAGGTGTTGTTGATACACTTGTTATTGTCATTATTCATTTTGTATCATGACGTGGTGTGCCTCATCGTTAGAGTGAGCTTGAATTATTCACCACCAGGAAGAAAGGAGGAAAACAGGAGGCGTGGGGGGATGGGGAGGGTAGTCGAGTAGTGACGGTGGGTGATCAGGATTGATCGACTAGTTGCCCTCCCGCTTCGCTTTGTCCTTGTGAAACAGAAGTGGGCTTGATCGATAACCTACCAAAACCAAGGGGACTGCTCACACAGAATACTGTGACCAACAATTGGACCTATTTTGGTCCAGATTCTGTTTAATTGCCAATTCTCGCCAGTACGGTAATTAAACCACGGCTGCTTGCGCGTTCAGATGATATTCTCTCTCTCTCTCTCTCTCTCTCTCCCCTCAAATAAAAAAAAGTTTCTTCTTGACCAGTGACGGACTTTTACGTAACCAGACCAAGTGAAAAGCAGTTTTAAACAAATTCGGAACACAAGCCAATGTAAATAAATTTCGTCTTGCACACGAGAAGCCGATTGCCTTGCAGTTTCATTTTCGATGGTTTTCTGAGTAGTTCTTTTTGGTAGAGGGAACCTGTGTGATGATGGCTGGTTAGGAGTTGAACATGGGCTGAAACAAATGAGCAACAGTCGTTGGGTTGCGGCGAGAGGTTAACACAAAGCAGCCAATTTCAACATGGGAACGGAACCGCACGCTGGTCTCGATGTTCAGGGGAGAGAGAGAGGTTGTGTGGTGTGTGTTCGGATTTTTTTTTTTTTTTTTAACAAAAGAGCAAGGGAAGGGTTTTCTTCTTTTTTTTTAAAACTCGGCGCAACACACAAGTGGAGGGATAAAAAAAATCGAAAAGGGGGACGGGTGCCGAGAGCGGAGTTGGGGAGGGTGAAAAGGAGGGGCATGGAAGGTGTTGGATTGGCAGGTCAGCCGACAGCGTGCAGCTCCAGCGCCGCTTTCTGATTGTTGCAGAGGCATCAGCATTAATATTGCGCTCGTGCTAAAGGAAGGCCTGGCTCTATTATGTTGGCAGGAGTAGTAGCGCTCTTCCAGTCCTCTTCAGTCGGCCCGCGGGGTGGTGTACGCAGGGTGTATATGTAAAGTAGGGGTGAAAGACCGTGTCGGTACTGATCGTGTAGCAAGGGTAACAGCCGTCGCCAATCAGTCACTGCCGCCGTCGTCGCTGTGTTGTTCCCACGTCGCACGCCAGCTGTCGCCAGCAGCAGCAGCAGCAGTGGTAGCCAGCCCTCCTGTGTGTGTGGTAACACACTTCACCTCGGCGCTTCGCCCTCTCCACTTCGTCACTCTGTGCTTGTTTTAACTGACATCTTCTCCGCGGCCGCTTCTTCTTCCTCCTCCAGCAGACCCCAAAATATATCTAGGACTCGGCGCCCCGTCCGCGCGAAAAGAAACGAGGAGTGGTTGTTTATCAGTAGTGTGAGGCAGACTGCATCTTTCTTTGGTGGTCCGTTGTTCTACTTTGGCTCGGGAGTTTGCCACCCTAAAAAAAAAAAAAAAGAAAAGAAAACGGACGGGGAGTCTGTTTCGTGGCCTGAAAAAAATTGTCACAGTTAACTGGCTTGAGGTGGTTTGCCAGAAAACCCTTTCCCAGTTTTGAACAGTTTTTGTAGAGGCTCGATGCAGGTATGTACCACTCAGTCTGCTACCATGTGTGCCTGTGAGGAAGACCACTCGTGTTCCTCCGTCAATGTTTCTTCTCTTTTGTATGCTTCAGCTGCTAAATGATTCTCCTGTAAGCCCCCACCTTCAGTCAGTTCACAGTTTAGTCTTCCCCACTAAGAAAAAAAAGAAAAGAAAATAGATAAAAGAAAAGTGAATCCGCCTGTGAAGAAGAATAAGTGGTGGGTGTTGTTGAATTCACGGATCAAAGCCTTGACCTGCCCTTGCTGTGTGAGGGTTCCATCTGATGCAGAACGGCGGTGTGTGCTAGAAACCAGATCTATGATTCAAATGGCTCAAACTGCAGTTACACTAGCTTCCCTTTGGTGTGCCCCTGTCATGGTAAGTAAATTTTCACTGAACCCCACACTGACTTCCTCTCTCCTTCCTTGTGCGCCCCCGACCCCCCCAGCGCCACGCAGCAGTTGTAGTTCGCGGACCATCGTCTGTCTGTTCTTCAAACCCCCCCCCCCCCCCCCCCCCCCCCCCCCCCACACACACACACACACACACTGTCGGAACCTTATCGGTCTGTGTGTAAACAGATGGGCTGGAACCGTCCAGAATGGTGCTTCCCTTTGCCGGGCCTTTGCCTGCGCCGTTCTGAAGGCGTCTGTGTTTCGAAGTCTCTGAGGAAAAGGGGGAAATAATTGACGTTATGTGAGACAATAAGATACGAAGGGCAGTGGAAGCGGAAATTACCATGTCTTGATCATAGCCTTTTTTTTTTTAACCCCAAATGTGTGCGCTCCAAAAAAATCGAAAGCTATTCTCACTCAGCCTCCCATTCCGGTGGGCTGTTCGCAGTATGTTTATTTTAACTAGGAAGTGGTTCGGTGAAAGTTCGCTAGCTCCGAATGCATTTGTGACCAAACGTACTAGGCATGTTCTGTGTATAAGGTATCCATCCTAGGCACTAGGCGTAATGTTTTTTTTACATGGTAGAGTGCAAAGCAACAGAAATCATTTTCTTTCTGAGTGACTGAACGACTTACATGGAACTGAAATGAAATGAGGCAGGGAACAGTAAACAATAAACGGTAACGGTTAAAAGGCTGTGCCAGTCTTGAATAAAAGTTACTCTGTGTTAGGTTTTCTTATGGGAGCAAACGTTACCCAACTTATTTACTGTTTACGACTTAGTACATGGAGTATTTAAAAAAAAAAAAAGGCTAACTACATAGTTTTCATTTCTTCGTTTATTTGAACCCCTGTGACCTATTTTCTACGATATGAAATTGTTTTTGTAAATCATTCGCTGGTTAATCATTACTTATTCGGAACCCTAACCCTACCCCTACCACCTCCCTGTGATCACTCCCACCCCATCCCCCTCTTCCACCTTCCGTGCATCTTTCTCCCTCCTCCCCACTTCTCCCAAACTTCATCCCACCCCTCCCGGTAATTGTTCTAGGTTACGATTGTCTGTGCAGTGTGGGGAAAAATAAAGCGAAATAGGTAATCTGAATTTCGAGTCGCATTTACAGCAGCCGAGGATGTCGGCACTGCCCATACCATCCAGGCTGCAATCAAATTTGATATCGGAACTCTAAACACATGTTAAGATTAACGTTCCAAAGGGAATTCCCTCCATAATGTAGGATCAGACTTAGACTTTATGAGGGTATACAGCCACGGGCTTAGAAAAAAAAGAATGAAAGTAGGGTGTCTAGGTTAACGGTGGACAGAATATGACGCGTGCCCCTCGGTTTTTTTGTTTTGTTGTTCTTTGGGGGGAAAAATCACTCTTTTTTTAAATTGGTCCAGACTATAACTGCTGCTGTGCCCAGTTTCTAGAAGGTGGCGGGGAACAGTACTTCTCTCTTCTCGCTCCCGTCCCAGTAAACTGTTGGTTGGGTCCTGGTGACCGGATTTGGCCGTTTCTTAATTAACATACATCCCATATGTTCTTGCTGTTCATCGCTTCCACGGCTGTTTTTATGTTTGTGCTTGATTGGATAGGACGCCCACCCCTCCCCTTCCACACTCCTCTCCCCTACGCTCTTCCCCCCTGCGACTCACCACCCCTGATCTTTTTTTTTTTTTTGGGGGGGGGGGGGGGGGGGGGGGGGGGGGGGGGAGAGTGGGAGTGAGAAAAAAGTATCATTGCTTGCTAATCACTTTGCTTGACTTGCTTTTTGCATGAAGTGTCATTTTGGTTTGAACACATTGTGACCTTTCGAATTTTCACAATTTCCAGCACTTCCAACGTCCTCCTCCCCGCCCCCTCGCCCCCTCCTTACTTGCTATTGATTCTTGTTTCATGTGACCATATGTTTTTTTCTGTGCCTAGGTTTTGTTTTGTGTGTATACTCGGATTTGCCCTGAGTTTGCTCTGTATCAGTCATTATTTCCATGGCCTGATTGTACAGGTGATGACCTGCTTGTAGTCACTTTGTGTCTGTGTGTAGTTTTTCCTGCAGATGTTCTTGGTCATAACCCATATCACTTCAGAATCTCAGGATCGCGGAGTTCACGTCATGTATCTTTTTAACATTATGATTTGGGTTTGGATTTGTAATCTTATTTTACACTTATCTTCCTTTGCTCTTGTCTGTCTGTCTGTCTGTCTGTCTCTCTCTCTCTCTCTCTCTCTCTCTCTCCTCTCTCTCTCTCTCTCTCTCTCCTCCTACATCGTCCTGCCTGTCTAACCCCCCCCCCCCCTCTCTCGTCTGACAGCCACTCTCCTCTTCTCTCGTCTGTCTGACTGCCTCTCTCTCCTCTCACTCTCTCTCACCTCTCTCTCTCTCTCTGTAGAGAGAACACACACACACACACACACACACACACACACACACACACACACACACACACACACAGCGGATCTCTGCCTCTCTCTCTCTCTCTCCTCTCTCTCTCTCTCTCTCTCTCTCTCTCTCTCTCTCTCTCTCTCTCTCTCTCTTCTCTGGTGTGTCCTCTCGGATTGTTTAACTTGACACGATTAAATGTGTGTGTTTGTTTTCAATTTTTAGCTTTGCCACTCGTGGATAATACGAATGCATAAACCCGCGCGCGGGCGTGTGTGTGTGAGAGAGAGAGAGGCGTGCGCGCGCGCGCATGTGTGTGTGTGTGCAATCGTGTCTGCGCACTGGTGTATGAGAGAGGGAGAACGTTCGCGCGCGCTCGTGCAAGCTTCAGTAGGGGGGAAAAATGTTGCCACCTCGTAATTCGACACAGCACCTCCCCACCCCCTCTCTCTCTCTCTCTCCTCCCCTCTCCCTCTCTCTCGCAGTCTGATGGGCGTATTATGACACTCGAACACGTCACGTAAGATAAACGGTCATTACCGGAGATGCTAACGCCATCTGCGTAACATTTCCCGTTGCAAGGAAACAACGGTTGGTACGTCACAACGCTTCACAACCAGGCTAACGGTTCGCACTCCCGTAAAAAAAAAAAAAAAAAAAAAAAAAAAAGGCAACGGTTTTGATTATGGAGCTGTGCGCCCTGATTCCTCTCATTCCCCACAAGAACCGACCGTGGAAAGCCCAAAGGTAGGGAAGACCCGACCCATACACGCAGCGAGTGACGTAGGATCCGGGGAATCAATATACAGATCAGGGGAGGGGGGGGGGGGGGGGGGGGCGAAAGTGAATCATCTCAGGATAACTGACCACTGCCTTTGTTCTAGACGTGGCGGTAGTTGGAGTGGTAGGCTACTGGCAGGCAGGGGGGTTTGTTGGCACCAGTAGGGCAATTGTTGGCTAGGAATCTGCGACAGGCAGATTAGGGTAAATGAGGGGAGTTTGATTGCGAGTACGGCTGCATTTAGCGCGGTAATGGGCGGTCACTTGTGTTCCGCCGCTGACGCGAGTGATTTAGATCCAGAAAGCTTTGGTTATAGGGGAGAAGCGAATAACAGTTTGCCTACGACGTGAAATTGAAATGCAGTTGTTACTTTTTTAAACACCGTATGGTCCTTATTAACTAACATTCACGACAGAGTGATGAGTGAATTTTTTTTTTCTTGAAGTAAGCTGAAGTGAGATTTGGATAGGAACACATCGAAAAAACAGGTACGCGAGTCACAAATAATTTAAAGTCTTATATGGTCATCGCTATAGACCAAGGTATACAGCGTTTGAAGGCCATCGTCTTCATATTGAAGGCATTAGACAGTTAGGGAGAGAGATCGGTTACAGGAACGTTAGTAGTTTTCGCGTACATCTGATTAACAAAGCTATTTTAGATTTAATTCACGTACGCGCACGTAAGTTCTCTCTCTCATCTCTCTCCTCTCTCTCTCTCTCTCTCTCTCTCTCTCTCTCTCTCATAGACGCATGCCACCACACACACACACACACACACACACACACACACACACACACACACTCACTCAACATTTACACACAAGCGCTTGCTTGCTCGCACACACTCGTACGCACACCTTACAATACGAAACCATCACTCGCTCACACACTCGCACACACACGCGCGCAACCTAACGCACACACACACACACTTGAACTCATTCATTCTCTCTCTCTCTCTCTCTCTCTCTCTCTCTCTCCTCTCTCTCTCTCTCTCTCTCTCTCTCTCGGGGTCAGAACGGATTTAATATCTTGTAGTACTCTGTTCTGGATCCGTAACGCGGAAGTTAAAATGTGCTTGATCTAAAGATCGGCAACTGGTTGCGTACTATTGCCGCTTGAGTCATGAGGCAGCAATCAACGACGTACTAAATCAGTACTGCGCGTGACATTCTAGATCGCTGACATTTTCGTTCTTCCGCGGAAATGAAAAGAAAAACGCCAGGCGGAATGTCGATAATAAGCTGTACTGAGAAGGCTGCTTTTAACCTCGCTCAGTGCCGTGACAAATGTCACGGTGCCACCTTTCAAGCAGCATTTGTTATTGACGGAACTAGAAAACGTCTACGTCGGAAGTATACTTTTTTTTGGTTTTGTTTTCGTTAGGAATATTGTAGATCTATTTCAAGCGCAGAGAGAGAGGGAGGGAGGGGTGGGGTGGGGTGGGGTAAGTAGTGGTGGTAGGAGGGTAGGGTAGGGTGGTGGCGGTAGAAGAATGTGAATTGTTGAGTGTACATTCTTTTGTATGGCTGTACATTCTTTTGCATGGCCAAACTCGACGCAAACGCTTGTGATGGGAATTATATTGCACTGACAGAAGGAAGTTGTAGAGTAAGAGACTGCCGAGGATGATATTTGACAGTCAAATACAGTGGTGTTTATGCTTGATTTTCACTCGAAACCAGCGAAAAACACAGCTTTATAAAAGACCACGAAACACAGAGGAATACGACTTGACAAACATCCTGCTCTGTATACGGTTGATGCCGATTTATCATAATGATCGCACGTCGTCAGTTTGAAAGCAGTTTGTGGACAATTGATCTAGTTCCCATAGTGTGCTTGCTGGTTTGTTTGTTTGCTTTTGTAAGCAAATAAACTGAATACAGCGTCCTTATCGACACTCCTCTACCTCCAGCACTCTAACCCCGCGCTATCCGCCGGCAGTGAGGCTTGAACTTCCCATTTGACAAGTTCGCAGCCTCCACGTTTTTTCCCCTCACACCCATGCAGGAAAGGGTAGGGGAGCTAGCTGGGGGAGTAGGAGGGCTTGGCCAAATTACAGCTGCTACAATTTGGAGGCTGTACGTAGTTCTGTTTCGGCCTCGTCTAATGACTTCATTATTATCTGGGATTATTACCGCGTTCTTTGCAAAGGGCAGACGCGTGTACTATTATACATTATGTATACGATTTGTGTGTGCGCGCGTGTGTATAGACACACCACACACACAACACACACACACCACACACACACACACAACACACACACCAAAAGATTGTGTAGCCATAAACGTCGTATATTTTGCTTACTTTGTGCGCAGTTTCTCCTCTCTCTCTCTCTTCTCTCCCCTCTCTCTCTCTCTCTCTCTCTCTCTCTCTCTCTCTCTCACGCATAAATATGCACGCGCGCGCTCGGAGCACACACACGCACACGCACACATACTCTTATTCCGTACGACCCTCCGAACAAATGTAATACAAATGTGGTACAGTTATCAAAGATGTCAAGTGGTTAGAGCTTTCGACTGCAGCGCAGACGGTGATGATTCGAACTACTTGTGGAGTGGGGTTTTCATGGCTTGAAAAGCCTCTCTGTCCTCCCAGGAGTAGATGGGTACCCGAGTCTGGTCAAGGATGGTTAAATAGCAGCGGAAGGAGAGGGATAGGCACCGCCTTCCATCATGCCGTACCTCAGACACGGTGAACGTCTAACAGTTCACTGCTCCGACGGCTATTAGGTTGTGGTACATAGTGCCTTAACGTTTATCCACGATTAAAAGTTCCTGCCATTTTCTCTCGGTTTCCTTGTCTACATTTGCAGTATACGCGCCGCCACCTTTAAGAGGAAAAAAGAAAAAGGATGGCCATGTTCTAGAAGGTTACCTTGATCATGCAGAACCGCCCTTACGATAAGGCCCGAGCGTGTATGATCGGCTGGGCTGAGGAACGCTAAGTCATCTTTTGGATGAGACATCTTCAGCTTCGTAGAAAGCTACAATTCAGTGGAGATGTCGAGCGAGTGATGCGGCTCTGAAAGTGCGCGCCCCGGTTTTCACGAAAAATGTTCCCAGCTATCGAATTTCCTCATGTAGGCCTCGTGCAGTGTGTTCGCTGCGCTCTTCCTCGGTCGACGTCAGTGTTAGCTCTTTCTTCTTTTTCTTTCTTTCTGTCATTCTTCTTGCTTTCCTTTTTCTTTCTGCCTTCTTTTTTTTTTTTTTTAACACGGAAGAGTGATTTGAAGAATGGCGGCCGGGTGGAGGAGTGCGCACGTGTAGGCCTAGGCGGTTCATTGGAATAGAAAGCATCTGTTTCTAAAGGAAGAGTGTGAGGGTGGGGGTGGTGTGAGGGTGGGGGATGAAGGTTGGGAGGAGACGGAACGGTGATGGGGATTGGTGATGGCGGTGCATGGGAGTTAATTGGGAGTGGAACACGTGTAGTACCCTCACATGTGCCAGTCTTAAGGTTGCTGATTTCAGTGGGAGTGCGTTCGAGTGAGGAGGACAGAGGGAAATGTCGTTCGAGGTTTCAGTTAACGCAGATGGACTGGCCTTTAGAGTGAGGAACGAGAAGACTGGACAGGAAGAACTATACACACATTCGCGTGCGCGCGCATACGTACACGAACAAGTACTCTAGGGGTCCGCGGTGGCACGCATCTAGATTCTCTCTCTCTCTCTCTCTCTCTCTCTCTCTCTTCCTCTCTCCCTCTCCTCTCTCTCTCTCTCTCTCTCTCTGTCTGTCTGTGCGCGTACGTGCCAGCTTGCGCACATGAACATAACCTCGTAAGATGGGATGTCGGCTGTATCGTATATCTTTACCAGCGCATTAAATGGACCGTAGAACATGTTTGTAAGAGGCTGTTCTTTTTCATTCTATATCATATTAACACTGAATACAGGTGACTGTATCCGGTGCCCACTTCCTGCAAACAGAACTAAGGGGGAGATAACAAAGATAGAAAATGCACAGAATGTGACCAGTCAGAACTGAAATTCACCTTTCTGATTGGCTGCTACAGCTCTAGACAAGCAGTTCCGTTATTGGCTGAAAAAGTGTCTCAGAGTATAGTCTGTCAGACCGGACCTTTCGCCAACAACGCCAGAGTGAAATGACGATGTACTAACTCCACATTTTCAAAAACAAACTGTCTATGATTGCAAGCATATGAGAAGACAAAAGATATAGCCAAGGGGTCCCAGTATAAATTTTGTAAGTATCAACTAGGATTTGTGTTAGTCTGTGGTAAGACCGTGTGTCCATAGACCTAGGAGGGTTATGACATTGAAGGTAGACCTCAGATCCCATTGATTTTATTCATTTTGTTATATTTTCTTTATAGTTATTATTTGGGGCTATCCTTCAAAGAGACATGCCGTTCAGTTTCTGGTTGAACAAATCTCGTTCAGAATCACATAAAAATGAAAGACCAGAGATCGGTTTCTTTACCTAAGGGGACAAACGGTGATTTTTGTAAAATTGTCAGCCCCGTCTTAAAGCAGGAATCGGAATACCCATGTCCAACTTTGAAATGCAGGTGCAGAATAATAACTAGCATATAACTTGGTGGCACTTAAGCGGATAGTTTATGTTGTTGTTTCTCTTAAAAGAAATGGACGCAACACACGTACGGTTGTGAACTGTTACTTCGAATTCCAGTGTTCACGCACCGCGCACCGCAACACGCACACACACACACACACACACACACACACACACACATCCTTAAATATCGCTAACTTACGGGTTACAACGGAACGCGACAGTGACAAAAATGATCGTTCGACCTAATCGCTCTCTTCAGATCCCAGGAGCTCAAACTGTTCAAACCCCCCTTGGGTCACTGTTCCCACAGATTACGCTCAGCGACAACACCATGATGGACCCGGCCACGCATGCGCAGCACGTGACGGGGGGCGGGGGGGGGGGCAGGTGGTGACCAACGGGGCCACCTCCCCGTCCCCCTCAACGAGGACGGCACGAGCAAGACGAACCTCATCGTCAACTACCTGCCCCAGACCATGTCCCAGGACGAGATCCGCTCCCCTCTTCGCCTCCTTCGGGAGCTAGAGTCCTGCAAACTCATCCGAGACAAACCCACAGTAAAGGAGATAGAGAGAGATAGAGAGATAGAGAGAGAGAGATTGTTAACTGATTGCGTCGGTGCGCGCTGTGTGTGTGTGTGTGTGTGTGAGTGTGTGTGTGTTGATTCGTTATTCCGTTGTTCAATTTGACAAAGATTTGTTTTTATTGTGATTCACATAAAGGAAAAGTGGAGTAGTCTGTACTAACGCGTGTGTAGTGTTGTGTGGTAAGCGCATGCAAGCGCGTGTGTCGCATGTTGTGTGTTTCGCGTACACAAAAAGGGTAAGGAGCCTAAGAGTTGGATGTCTGTTGTACGACCACGCGTAAACTGGTAGGAACGCGAAAGAATATTTCAGAGCGTTTTTTTTTCCCCCACTCAATCCTTTCTTTTGTTGATTTAAAACCAAGAAAAAACATTTCCCATTGAGGGCCTTAAGGCAGGTCGATCACTGACGTCCGGAAGTGAGGGACTTTGAATTCAGTTTGTTAGGAGGTCATCTTGACATGGGCAGACCACCAGAGAGCCCATATTGCTGTCCGCCCTACCAAATACTTCGACTGACGATGACAGTGTTGTCCACAACAATGTATCGTAAACTCACTAGCACACACAAACATGAGTATACACACATCGCAGGCATAGGTGCTGGCATAGGCAGTGCCATGGCACGGCACATCAGGGATGATTTCTCCTCTCTCTCATCACTCTCACCACATTTCGCACTCACTCTCTCTCTCTCTCCATAGACAACACATTGGCGCGCAAGCACACACACGGTGTGTACACCCACACACACACCCACTGTACACACGAACTCACCAGCACACACGCACACTCACAAACACAAGAGTTTGCTATTCATTGGACGAATCAAGGTTGCTTTTCATTTTTAAAATTAAACTACAACGGGGAGGGAGGGGGGGTGTGGGGGTGGGAAAATGAAGAATGAGTGGATAATGCCAAGGCTGAACAACAGTTTTCGTTCCAGCCAACGCAGGACTTTAGCTGTTTGTGGAACACTGGAACAGGTTCCGTGGACTCAGGGCGAACCCGTCTTGCGATTTTCCAAACAGAGTAAGCCCCACCCTGATCTCACCCCAGTCCACAACACCTCTGAGACATAATCATGGCCCATTGTAGAATCATAGGACAGTACCAATCCAGGCTGATCCGATCATTGGTAAGGTAACACTTGGTAACAAGACCTCAGAGAGATCACGTCAATAAGTTATTTTTTACCACCTGGCGGACAATCAACCCGCCCTGGCGCGCGGCTGAAGCGTTCTAGAGTGAAGGACCTCCACCCCCACCCCCCATCCCACACCTCACGCCCAACACTTGCCCGCAAATCAATCACTCCGTGTCACCACCCCCAACCCCATCCACCCACCCACACCCCTCATCTCCCCCTTGAATCGTCTCTCCCGCCCTCCCCACCCAAAAGCCAGCCCGACCCACAACTTCACCAAAGAAAGTTTTCGCTGACGATAGATGGAGCGTCATTGTTTGGTATGACATCGTGTGTGTCGCTGCCCGCCTATCAATCAAAACCACTCCTTCCACCACCCACCCCACACCCGCGATCCCCGCCCCCCACCCCCACTCTATACCCACTCTCTCCTACCTCTCTCTCTCCTCTTCAGCCACATCGCACACCCTTTTTCACTTTCCCCTACCAAACAATCCATGATCCTGTTCCCGCCTGACCCCGTCCTCCAGTCGCGCCATCGAAACCAGCCCTTTACTCCATTCCATTGCGCTTCCCAGCTCCTGTATCCCTCGCCTCTCCCACTTCTGTGCTCGCCACCCACTTACCACACGTATCCACCCGACTTCCCCATTACATCAGCATGACCCTGTCCTGGGCCTTGGTCCGGGGTGTTGTTGGCCTTGCGGCACTGTGTGTGTGGTGTGTGTGTGTGCGCGCCGCGCGAGACTTCCTTTCTTTTCTTCACTTTTTTCGGTCCGTTTTAACAAGGTTTTCACTACCCGCATCCAGCAACAACCCCCTCACCTCCCCCTCCCCTTTAGTTCCCGTTTTTCATCCCGCGCGTCACCCCCCCTCCCTCCCCTGCCACCCCCTTATTACCCCCTGTACCACCTCCTTCCCCCCCCCCCCCCCCCTTTCCACACAAAGCCCACACACACACACCACAACACACATGAGATACTCAGACACGCCGTGTTTCCCTTCCATTGTTTCCCTTCACAGAACCCCTGGGCCAGCTGCCCTCACATGAATTGGGATTTAGTTTTTGTGAGGCGTGCTTGTTGCAGCTTGCCTGCATTGTACTCACTCTGATCACTCACTCTCTCTCCCTCTCTCGGAATTTTATTCTTTCTCCTCTCGAGGTTACTTGTTCCTTTTCTCAGCGTGGAACCCTCTTCCCACTATCGCCCCCCGCCCCCCCCCCCCACTACTGAGTCTCGCTCTGTGCCCCTCTGTGTGTGTGTGTGTGTGTAAAATTTGCTTGCGCGGGCTAGTATGTGTGTGAGAAGAAAAGAGATGTGGGGGGGGGGGGGGAGGGGGCGGGGTGACCAGTGGCGTCAAAACAGTGGGTACAAAGGATTATTGTTTTTGTTTTCGTAAATGCTTGAGTAAGCCTAACTGTCCCCTGGCAGGAGTGGATGATGAGCAAGGTAATAGAAGGATTGGATGCTTGTCTTCATAATGTTTACTTTAACCATTTACTTTTTTTCTCTTTATTTTCCCCCTTAGAAAACGTTTTTTCAAGATATTCTTAAAATGAACTCAGGAAAAAATAAATAAGAAAATTGGAAAACATAAGAGGTAAGTCATTCTGTGTGAAGATGGTATAAAAAGTGAACATGACAAACTGCGAGAGAGAGTGAAGAGAGAGGCCAAGGAACATTTGAGGCGAAGCAGTGTTACCGAAGTTAGTGGTGGGTGGCTTGCAACATACTGTTTTTGTTTACCAAAGACAGTACAACAGATTTCCCTTTGGCTTGTTAAGGAGCACTGGTGTACAGGTTTTAGAGGGATGTAACATAATGATAGTGATACAATGTACACAATCAGTATGCATTCATAAATCAGTCTGAGCCTATAAACAACATCGAATAAAGAGAGCCGTCTATCGATAGGTTAACATTGCATATAGCGCAGGCTTACCGCAAAGGGCCATATCAGGGCTGTCGCCCATATCTTATCACATGAATAGATTTAATCAATGCGTATTATTGAAACACGCTAACAACAAAGGGTAGACTTGCACTCCAGTTCATTGACGTTCAGCGTGAACCAGGTTAGGAGTCGTGTGAGCCTATAGCGGGCTAGTTGCGTGACTATTGGGCTACGTAATGAGCAGACCAAGACGTACCCCATCGTTATTATACCGTTCACAAGTGTTTATCATGTCAAGTATGTCAGCCTCCAGGTTCCAAAGTCCACCAACCGCTTAACTATCCCATAGCACGAGGGATATAATACGAACCGCCGGCCGACATTGCACTTGATAACCGCGCCAGTTCCTTATAAGCTGTCTCCGGAAAAATGCATGTCCCTTCGACAATAAAGCATTTGGCCGCATCTTTACAAAAACGTGATTGTTTATCAACAAAAGGATTTAAAAAGAAAGAAAAAAAGTAAAACTTTCTTCCATTAGAAGTAGGAGTACACAGAGACCCACGACTAACCGCAAGAAATTATTCTTTCTAAAAAAAAAAAGTCATGGTACAAAGTAGACTTAAGACACATGGTACTCTAAATTCAAAGCGACTAGTTCCGACATTTAACACTAGTCTTCTCTTAATAACCCCATGTTCACTAGATACCATAAACATCAGTATTTTTAATCACGTAAAAAGAGAGTACTACGCCTATAGGCAAAGTATCGAGTAGGGAAAAAAATCAAGAAAAAGGGTAAATGAGTAACTATTAGATTAGTAAATCAGGCGTTCTCATCATGGCCTGTGAATTCCGTCTGTGGAGGTTTGACTGCGAACAAACTGCCGCAATTCCACCCGACACGTGCAAGACGTGAATGAAAACTGTCGGTTCATTGGTCATCAATTACACTGTCAGTCTCGTGATTTATTGATTGAAACTGACTGTCAGTCATGATATTAATGATGAAACTTGACAGACATCTGGAGATATTGATGAAACTGTCAGTCAGTGAGTTATTTATGAAACTGACGTCGCTCGTCATCAAAGAAACGTCAGTCAGTGAGTTATAAAAACTGTCGGTCATTGAGTTTTATCAATGAAGATGTCAGTCAGTTGATTTATTGATGAAGCAGTCAGTCATTGAGTCATCAAAGAAACTTCCAGGTCAGTGATTATTTATGAACGGTCGTACATTGAGTCATCATGAAACTGTCCAGTCAGTGAGTTATAAACTTCAGTCATTGAGAATATCAGTGAAGATGTCAGACAGTGAGTTATCAATTAAACTGACAGTCCATGAGTTAAAGATTAAACTACAGTCATTGAGTTATAGTGAAGAAACTGTCGCTAGTGTCAGTATTGAGATTATAGACGAACACGATTGCGCAGAAAACAGTCATTCATTGGTTTATTAATAAAACCGTCAAATCTTTTAGTTATTGATAATACCGAACCAGTCAATGACTATGTTAATTAAACTGTCAGTCACCGAGAGTTGTTAACGAACACATGCTCGGAAGAAAACATTTGGCTCCGACTTTGGCTGCTTACTTTGTACCGTAGATGTGATGGTTGGGCTGTGGTTCGTCGAGGTGGAAGCTGACTGGATACTCTTCTGTCATAATGAGACCAAGACTCCCTGTGATGTCGTCAGAACATATTTTAGTGTGGTATTGCAAGTCAAGTGACCCGCGAGCCTTTAATAGCTATTCTTCTGCAAGAAGTGCACACTGAATGAGTCTGGTAATCGTCTTTGTTTTATGCAAGCAAGCGTACGCATGACGTAGAAGGAAACCGTCATAGTGATAGCAGTGTAAACCACCTTACATCATCAATTCCCAGCGCTGCCTGCTGGGAGGCGACGGTGAAAAAAAACTGACTGAAAAGAAAAGATACCTCGCGCCAAGATGCGGCCCCAGACCCGCCTGTTTGGTTGATCTCAAATGGGTATAAAATATTCACGCCTGTGAGAACAGTTTGGTTATGCCACCATTAAAGAGTCATGTGATCTGGAAAAACTTGTTGGGAGCCATATGTGGTTGAGAACAGAGCAGAGGGCTTACATGCTGGAAAAAAAAAAGTTGAAGGCGTGGGCATGTCGATAAAAACCAAGCAGAGATTGAGGTTTGGTCCAGGCAATTGTCAGGAAGGCATAACCACAGTAACGCCATGCATACCTGTGGATCTTCCCTGACAAACCTTTTTCGTTGTTGATGTCTCCCATGAGAAAGCCGCCCTGAGCCATCTTACAGCATGGTCCCATCAAGTGTGTGATCTTTTGCTTTGCTATTGAAGCACAATGATTCAGTGCAGTGGTGGAACTCCTTTCAGGATTGACCTGTTAAGACTTTCATGAAGACGTACATTGTCTTGCTTGTCTTTCCCTAATTGTCCTGGCAGAGATGATTTGGTTTATTTGGCGAGTACAAGATGGAGGGAGCTTGATTTGGTCCCCCTACTATTGTCCTCTGTCTCACACAGTAATCTTTTGGCCGCCCCTTTATTTCTGTCTTTAGATGTGAAACTGGACTTCTTTTGCATAGGTCATTCTTGGCATGGGGGGGGGGTTTCTCCACAGTGTTGCGTGATCTTAAACATTCTCAACAAACCATTTTTCTGTTTGGATCCAACCGCCGGACACGTGGGGTATTTGCTTGTTGTGTGACAGCGTTCATAAATAGCTTCAATTTTTCATTGCTGTCGTCAGCAAACGTTATTATAATCCAAAAGGGTCTCATCCAGCGTTACGTGGAATTGTTGGCAGTGTAATCGATGCTTATCACGCTTAGCTGAATGCATCTTGACGAACTTCAGAACTGTTTGCTGTGTGTGAGAGAGATGTCAGTTGGAGGACCGCTCCGTTCTAGCCTGTGGTCGGTACAGCACACGCAGCCCTTAGCCTGTGCTGATAACTTCAGACTGAAGTTTCCACGCTCCAACAAAGGATGTTTTGGTTTTTGGTTTTCAATATTGCTTGACCAATGAGGGATGGTACAGGTCTGTAAGCTGCGTAAGTTGGCAGTGTCTGTGAGTTCCTTACGTACCCCCCCCCCCCCCCACCCCCCCCCTCTCTCCCCAAATGGATGGTGCTGTCTGAAAGAGCGGTCCTGCCGCCCACGGCTCCTCGTGTGGCTGCGTATGGCAGCTGCCACACGCCGGCTAAAGACGGCTACAAATACATGCCGGATGATCCAGGTCAGGGTTGCTGATAGGTATGTAAACCCCTTAGTGACGTCCTAGTAGGGATTTGCTCACCTACCATGCGAAAGACTGCTGTAGCGGAATTGCGGAGAAAATCTTCAGAGATCGATGTTGAGAAGCGATGTCAACAGCATACGGATATGTGCGACCGCGCCCCACGGCAGCTAAAGAAGTCTTTAGTTTTGTGACACTTTTGTGCTGCAGGAACCAATAATATCATTTTTCTGGGCAAAGTCCTTGCATCTTTTCAAGGATTGAAGAAGATACCAATGAAAATTGTCGAACTTCAGTTGATGCACAGTGAAGAAATGAAAATGCGGATACTTTGTGTTCTTTCATAGAAACTGGTTGATTATCAAATCGGACAAAGCGAACGGTGATCGACTACCAACGATTTTAAAGATGTACCATCGGTTTAATGTTTCATCTTCATGGTCGTTAAGATTACTCTCCCCACCTGCCCAACTCCCCTTACCCGTTTGCCTTTTTCTCCCTCGCCTCGCACAGCCACTTGCCATCGCTACTGCTGTTCTGATAGCTGCCGCACAGCAGTCATTGTAAGACGTAGACAAAACCACGAGGGGGGGGGTGGGGGGGGGGGGGGGGGGGGGGGGGGGGGTGGGGGGGGGGGGGGGGGGGGGGGGGGGGAGGGAGGGGGAATGGGGGGGGGAGTCAGGTTTTCATCATAAACTTCATAAGTAGTACGCAAATTTCACATTCAGCATCTCCCCCCCCCCTCCCCCCCCCCCCCCACGCCCCCCCCCAATTCATTGCAAGTGCAGTTTCACGCAAAGCTGCTCGCCTTTCGTCCTCTTCTTCCTTCTTCCACCTCCTCCACCTGAATGCCACTACCATGATTACCACCCTTACAGCTATTACTAACCGCCATCGTACGTCGTCATAACTTTGTCATAGAAAACAGAAGCGTGAACGGTGCCCCCCCATATAGTGTACAAGACATGAGTAAACATGACAGAACGAATTCCCCGTTCTTCCTCGTCCCCGCCCCCCCGCCGCACATGCGTAGGCAGAAAACTCTCTTCCAGTCTCTGTCCAGCTTCCCACTTTGTTCCCCACCCAGCCAAGTGGAAGCAGCTTAGCTAATCGGCCTCGAGTTGCTTGCTTAACACTCTCACCGGTACAGCAAACCACCAGAGACAGACTAGGCCAGGCAAAGGGCAGGCAAGCGGCTACAGGCAACAGACTTAGTGTTCGTTCTGTCTGGCTCTCTCTTCCAATACCAGCTCTCTAGCATGCTGCTAGCTATTGATCTGGTCCAGGGCTGGGGTCGACTGGACTACCAAAAAACTTGTCCTCTCTTCCGTCTCGGCTAATACCCCCTTCTCTTGCCCCTCCCTTTCCCCCTTCAACACACAGCACGTACTTAATATTTCCAACCCCAAACCCTGCTTTTTTTTTCCGCCTTTCCCCCCGTTATATCCCCACTCCCTTCCCCTCTCTCGCCCCTCCCCCGGCCCCGCCAAAACAGCAGAAAGAAAAAACCTGGTGAAAGAAAGACACACACACACAACACGAGAG
>CM031600.1:65124613-65127113 GCA_018398815.1 Conus ventricosus | reverse complement strand
CGTAAGAACAGCTCCGTGTGTTCATGTACAGATAGCAGTTCCTATGTCTTTCATGTAAAGATAGCAACTTCTGTGTCTGCTTGTGTACAGATTGCAGCTCCCACGTCAGTCCACGTTCAGACAGCAGCTTTTTCCATGTACAGATGGCAGTTCCTATGTCATGTACAGATGGCAGTTACTATGTCATGTACAGATGGCAGTTCCTATGTCATGTACAGATGGCAGTCCCCGTGTCTGTCATGTACAGATGGCAGATTCCTATGTCATGTACAGATGGCAGCCCCCGTGTCTGTCATGTACAGATGGCAGTTCCTATGTCGTGTACAGATGACAGTTCCTATGTCATGTACAGATGGCAGTTCCTATGTCATGTACAGATGGCAGTTACTATGTCATGTACTGCTGGCAGCTCGCATGTTTGTCATATACATATGGCAGCCCCCGTGTCTGTCATGTACAGATGGCAGCTCCCATGTCTGTCATGTACAGATGGCAGCTCCCATGTCTGTCATGTACAGATGGCAGCTCCCATGTCTGTCATGTACAGATGGCAGCTCCCATGTCTGTCATGTACAGATGGCAGCTCCCATGTCTGTCATGTACAGATGGCAGTTCCCGTGTCTGTCATGTACGTAGATAACAGTTCCCTGTCCGTCATGTACATATGGCAGTTGCAATGTCTATCATGTACAGATTGGAGTACCCATGTCTGTCATTTATAGAATGCCGTTTCCGTAACTGTCCGTATACAGATAGCAGCTCCCACGTGTGTACACGCACAGATAGCAGCTTCTCTGTCTCTCCACGTACAGAACTGCTCCCATGCCTATCCACGTAGGTTACAGACACCAGGTCCCACGTCTAGACCCGTACAGATAAGTTTCCATGTCTTTTCCACATACAGATAGCAGTCTTTCCAGGAAAATACAGCAGCTTCAGTGGCTGTCCGTGCATAGTTGCAGCTCCCGTGACTATGTCAACATGATGGCTCCTGAGTCTGTCCACGTCCAGATAGCGTGTTTCATGTCTGTCCACGTCCGGACAGTGACTCCCATATCTGTCCACGCCCGGATAGCAGCCCCTGTGTCTGTCCAGGTCCAGATAGTGGTGCCATATCTGTCCACGTCTAGAAAGCAAGCCATCATGTCCGTCCGTGTACGGATGTTGATGCGCCGTTACGAGAGGGGGAGTTACCGTTAAGGATCAAGGGCAAATGTCTAGTTATGCCATTTTATAGCCAAGCCGATCACGGGGTCCGAGTAGGGGCCGAAAGCTGAGTGAACCCCCGTTATCAAAAGTGTGTGTGTGTGTGTGTGTGTGTGCTCGCACAACTTAGAGGCCGATGATTGGATGACGACAAGCAGCGAGAGAAGCCGTTTGCCTATTTTGACTCTCGTGTGCCTATTTTGACTCGTGTGATGAATATACAGGAACTGGAAAAGGGCAGAGAGGGGGCGGTATAAACGGGGGGGGGGGGGGGGGGGGGGGGGGGGGGGGGAGGGAGAGAGATACTACATAGTCGGTATTTTATTAGCGTAAAATACAGGTTTGTGCTTTTTTTTTTCGGGGGAGGGGGAGGCTGTTAGCTGCTAGTTTCCATCAGTCATATAAATGATCTGGATTTTGCCAGTGACCTTGCTGTATATTTTGAGTCTCGTGTGATGAATATACAGTATACACTGGAACTGGAAAAGGGCAGAAGGTGGGCGGTATAAATTGACAGAGAGAGAGAGAGAGAGAGAGAGACGTGGGGGTGGGGTAATAAATATTTAGTTTGCTCGACAGAGAAATCTGCTGCATTCAAGCTGCTAGTCTGTGCTTTTTTCTTTGGGGGTGAGGGGGGGGGGGGGGGGGGGGGGGGGGGGGGGGGGGGGGGCTGTTCGCTGTCAAACCTAGTTTCCATCAGTGATGTAATGAGTATGGATGGATATTGCGAGTGACCTAATTCCAGTCCCGAGCACAGATCGAAGCCCGCTCCCGATTCTCCTTTCCCTGACCGATCGATCTGCCTTTCGTCATTGACGTGTGTTAGTAGTGTGGACTTGTCCCACAGGTTTGCCACTGTGACGTCACGCGTATGACGTTGATCAGTTTCTATTTTGAAGCTGTCCATTTCAGGTTTCCTCCACGGTTATTGGCGTAATTAGTTTGATTTGGAAGTCGGATTCATGTTGCATTCGTGATATAATTTGAGTAAACTGTTGAGGGAGAGAGTAAGGTTTGTTTGTTTTTTGAGGGGGGGGGGGGGGGGGGGGGGGGGGGGGTATTTTTCAAGGGGCTTGACTGAATGTGAATGATAAATTCAGAATGTTTTAGTTTTCGTCTTTCGCAAGACAGATGTACGTATGGTCAAGCCGCTTTAAGGAAATGTGCATTCTTATCTTTTCCTACACAATGGAAATCTCATTAAACGGTTGGATTTTGATAGCGTGTTAAGTAAATGCTTGTTGCATCCTTTACGTAAGAATAGACATGGTCCTTTTACCAGTGTATGAAGTAG
>CM031600.1:65072113-65119613 GCA_018398815.1 Conus ventricosus | reverse complement strand
GATGTGTTAGACTGAAGGTTAGAGCAGGCAGTAGTCACGTTGTCCTATCATTGCGGGGGGCGATGCTGATTAACCAACAGACTTGTAGCATCATCAGCAGCTGTGGGTGTTGGATGGCCGATCTCTCTTGGCGAGTTCTTCGACCCTGATGAGGAGGGCCTGGTCAGCTCCTCTTGTGCAAACTGATTAAAATCTCACGTAAACGTTCTAAATTGCGCGCGATTCGTTGGCGTGTGTGTTAGTGTGTGCGTGTGTTAGAGAGGGAGAGAGGAGAGAGCGTGTGATGTGTGTGTGTGGAGAGAGATTTTTCTTGTTCTTTCACATTTATGCTATATTTTCGTTTGACAGAGGGACCGGGGGAAAAAAAAACCAAGACAGATAGATTCAAAAATTTCCAAAGACATTAAATGGCGGATTCTTGTCCCACTTCGTGTGTGCATGTTGTTGTATATGGTGGAACAGTAGAAGAAAACCGAAAAAAAAACCACAGCCCCCCCCCCGCCCCGCTTCTTTTTTCCCAATTTTCTAGATCTGGGTTATAAAGAATCTTGGATGGAGAAGATTTATGGTTTTCTATTAAGGTCGCTTGATAACATTTTGTTGGGTACCAGTAGGTCATTGAGAGAACTGACGGTTACAAAAATAGAACCAGAAAATAGTGATAAAGGGAGTGCGGTTGTTCTTGTGTTGGGGAGGTAAGGGGGGGTAAGTGGGCGTGTAGTATGCGTATGTGTAATTCTGTGATACTGTCATGTCGTCTTTGTGTTCAGAAGAGATCAGGCTAAGGAAAAGAAATAATGCATCGTTAAATCGGTGAATAAACGGCAACATAGGACTATTGATTGGCATGACTTCGTTTTCTCGCGGCTCATTCATTCATATTCATGGTGTAGTAAGCAATTGAATTAATTGATTTTTAAAACATATTATTGTAAAAAAAAAAATGGGCGTGTAATAAAATGTGAATACAGAGGAGAAAAAATTTAATCGAGTCCATTTACATACGTCTCTGCACAGAATATGGATTGACGATGGTTTGATTAAAGGAGAGGGTGAACTGCAACTGGAGACTATTTACAATATTTTCTATTTCTCTTTTTATTGCCTGATATATTGTGCATAGTTTAGTCACTAGTGCACACGATGCGCCGCGCATTTCACTATGCCTCTCGCCTCACGCGCGCGCCTGCCCCTCCCCCCCCCCCCCCCCCCCCCCCCCACCCCCCCCCCCCCCCCCCCCCCGACCCCAAACACATAGTCTCTTTCTTCCCCCTCTCTCTCCTTACACGCTCGCCACACGCACACTTGTGGCGTGCGCGTACTTTCTCTCACCACACACGCTCAACACACTACAATGTGCGTGCGCATATTGGATGTCAGGTGCGTGGAAGGTAATAACGCCCGCTAGGTTGGGAAAGGAGGGGGTGGAAGGCAAAATGAACTGTTGGATCCATACGGCGAGTTGCAGAGTCAATAATGAGAGAGAGTACGGGACAGAACTTTCGGTGTCTAGGGAGGGATGCTGATGTCACGGTGAATGATGAATATTCTCGCGCACCTGTGACAGGCGGCCCAGGCAACAACGGGCTGGCAACATTCTCGGGGAGGCACAGATGCTGCATTGATGCTCCGTGTCTGATGAATCAGACTGGGCCTTGCATACTGCAGCCAGCCAGCCAGCCAGGCCAGCCAGCCAACTAGGAAGTGGAGTCTGTCCTACCAGCATGATTAGCCTTTACTACTTGTGTGGCATCGGAGCGCGTAATGGTCCCGTCATCATTCCACCTGCATGGGAGCGTATTTCAGCCGTGTCATGTGTAGCCTGTTACTACTTACCGCATGCTAGCCCGAACTCGATGTAAAAGTAGAATACACGGTCGGCACATGGGGTGTTGTAAGAGGGGGGTGAACTATGAGGTTTGACCGTAGAGCGATTTTTTGGCACTGTCCAGTCTTCATTGCTATTATGCGATGTTTCCATGAAAAAAAAAAAACCAACAAATACCAAAGTTAAAGACCAGTAGAGGCGCTAAGGACCCCCCCCCCCCCCCCCCCCTTATTTTTAAACACCCCCCCCCCCCCCCCTTCCAAAAAGAATAGTTTCCTCTCAAAAAGCGAATGATAGGTATGCATTAATCCTACCCCACCCCACTTTTTTTTTCCGTGGTTATCAACATTAAAGGGTCAAGTTCAAAGTATACAGTGACTTAGAGCAGAAGGGAAAACTTTGTCTATATTAGCAAGTATATTTGTTATTCAGTTTTTAATGGTAGTTTGAAGGACTGCAGTGACTTACACGCTTGATAAAGGCTGGAAGACGTAGGTCCTGGCAGATGGTGTCAAAATTGCAAAGCGGAATTTGAATGAATCGACGTGTACCCGGGTATGAACTGCAGTCATTGTTACTGACAACGATTTGTTGTCACTTGTACAAACTCGGCATAACCACGGTGGCGCTATGTATACATAGATGCGAACATAAACATGTATTATCAAGCAGTTCAGTCGTTTCTCTTGCGGTAACACGTTCAGTTGGATTTGTTTTTATTTTGGTTGATAAAAGAATTATCTGGTAAAACTCAGCTTAGCGACGCGTCTATGGTTAGTTTTTCCTTTGGTTGATTAAAAAAGCAGCGCGACTGTGCTTAGAGGTTGATTTTGTGTTACGTATCATGGTTGGCTCCATTCCAAGATCCAGACGCGCAGCTGATGCCAAGAAGAAAGGCGTTGGAGTGAACGAACACGGGAAAGAAACTAAAAAACTTCGGGTATTAGCGTCAGCACAGTATGTAAGCTACCGAGAAAAAAAAAAACAACGAATTGCGGGCAAGTGTTGGCAGGACATAATTCATTGATTACGACGTTTGGTTGCCATGCTAAATTATTCTTCTTCAATGATCGTAGCCAGTGCACGGTATTCGTTGAGGCTTTATGTACATCTAGTTTTAGGGGGGGGGGGGGGGGGCGGGGGGGGGGAGGGGGAGGGTGGGAGGAGTTATGCGAGTATTGTTTTATATATCGTTTACGATGTTTTTTTCATAATTGCATGGCGAAATGTGTGAATATTTCCATGCGATCCAGCTCGCAAAAATTACGGTAATATTAAACGTTGCTATCTCTCTCTCTCTCTCTCTCTCGTCTCTCTTCTCTCTTCTTTCTCTCTCACCACTCTCATACTCACACAACACACACACACATACACATATGTATTGCCTTTTCTAAACATGCATTCCCCTCATCGTCACGGAAAAGATTTTCTTTATGTTGGCCAACTTTTATTATAATTGAAACGTGTCCATCACGCATTTGTACGAATTTCTGTTAATGTTGAGGGGTAGGGAGGAGTATCAGTTATTTCAACAATCAAGATTTTTTGTACCATACTTGCTTTATCTAAGAAGCAAAAAAAAAAAAAAAAGGAAAGGGGGACATTTTTAAGGAATATGATACAGGTAAAAAAAAAGCGCGCGGCAACGGGAGGATGGCCATAGAACTGCGATTGCATTATGTGCCCCTTACGGCCAGGGGAGATGGATTTAAGAGAAAGTAAAGGAGCAGCAAACACGTTGAGATCCAAGAGAGACAGAAAAAAGGAAATGCCATGCGGAAACTCGCTTCCAGCGTCGACATGAGCGCAGAGTACATACACCGACTTGAAGTTAATGGCGTTTCATTATTAGCGTTTTGCAGCGGTACGCGCACACTCGTAGGCTTGTCGGGGCATGCAATACGTTGGTGTTGGAACTCGGATCAGTTTGGACGTAGATGAAGTGCCTAGTGATTCTATATGCTGTGGGATGTGTTACGTAAGACCCCCCCTCCCCCTCCTCTCGCTTCCATCCTCATCCCTCTCATACCTATATGGCTCCTCCTCCCCCCCCCACCCCCCCCCCCCCCTTCTCATTTATTTGGCGTTGTCCGACAATTCTCGCTCTCTCTTGCTTTACTCTTCTCTCTGATGTTATGTAAATTAAGATTTATTCATGAGGCAATTATAAATAGTTCTGGGGTAATAAAATACACACGTGTGTTATCTAGCGTCATTGTGAACGAGACCCCCCCTCCCCCACCCCCCCCCCCCCCCCCCCCCCCCCCCCCCCCCCCCCCTTCGCTAAGTTTTCTTCCAATGAGATTGGGTTTTCTGTCACAAGCAGAGACAGCACGAACCTAACGAGATGCAGCGGATGCTACTTCCTATCCTGTTAATCTTGTCTGCATTCTCTCTCTGGTCTGTCGGTGGTGCTGCACGTTAGACGCGTGCGCAGCCTGGGACATTTGTTTTAATGAGGGTATTGGCTTATCTGCCGTGACTGTATCCTCGCTATCGTCTCTCATTTCGCAGACCGATTTTGTGTTTGTTTTGCTCGTGGGCGTTGTTAAAACCTTCCAGCTATTCATGTTTTGCAAAGCGTTTTCTTTAGTGGTTGATTGAAGGTGATAGGTGTGGATTACGTTGTGTGTGTGTGCGCGCCGGCATAACATACATAGTTCATGGAATTAGGGTTTGTCTCGAATAAGAGAAAGTGGAGAGATGGCACGCAGTTGCATCCATATTTTTTGTTTGTTTTTAGCAAATATAAGGTTACGTTCAGGGATATTAAATAAAGAGGGGGTGGATAGGTGAGGTAGACAGGCCTGATCCCACTGGATCTAATCAAAAGTGCCCTCGCCAGTAATGTTGGGTAGTGCGACGGTTGTCTTAGTCTCAATGTATTTCGGTTTCGTTCAATCTAGAGGTAAACTTGGGAACAAAGTGTTAGAAACTAAGCTCCACGGAAAAATAACATTTAGTATTCAACATAAAACTTTTTTTTTCACATGTGAATGATTTAAGCAAAGTGACTATGTATTAGTCATGACTGTATTTAGTCCAGTTCGAACGTGAAGTGCGAGGTATTAAATGTACTAGGAGAGACAGACAGTAGAATTTCCAAAAGTCGCGTGATGGCATCAAAAAATCTGGCAAGTCCCATCCGGCATCACTCATGTGTGCATTGTGTGCGCGGCCGCGCAAGCGATGGAAGCGTCCTCGATCTATAGTTCGACAGGATTTGGTGAGGGTTTGGTTGGATAAAAATGGGTATAGTCTGCGTGAGGTTAATTGTGCGATAATTCCACAGAATTAGTCCATGTGGACACCCTACTTTGAAAAAGAGGAAGTAAGCTTGCCGAAAGGTCCAGTCTCCGTTAGTGCTCTCTGTATTGTAAAGTGCGTGTGGCATCCGAGGGAGGACTCTCCTACCAGTCAGAAGGTTATATTTTTGGTTTTACGGGGTACAAAATAATAATGATGATTTTATTATTATCAAATAATATAATAATGGATTGACCAGGATACTTCGGGAAGATTCTCTGTGATCTCCCTGCCCAGCCCAAGGCAGCATTTGCTCGGATTGTGTCGATGTTGAACTGGATTAAACGGAAAGAAACAAATACATTCTAGTTGGTTAAAGTTTGCCATTGTTTTCATCTCTTTTGCTTATAAGTAAATATTGATATGTAGTCGAGCTGCGTGGTTCGTACTAATCCTAGTCAACTTCTGGACGTTAGGAAGAACTGGCCGGCGACGCGTGGGAGAGCCGCTGCCTGTGACGTGGTTGCCGTACGCGCTGCTCGTTTCGTTTTCATTTCCATCATTCCTAGTCCGTGCTTAGTTGTTCCAAAAGAGCGGGTCATCAGCTAGCCTTAAAGTGTTCGCAGGTGGGTCGCGTTTTTGACGCACATTGGTGGGGTCTGATTTGCGGCGTCGGTGGTTAAAAATTTTCCCATGTCACTGCATTCTCTGTATCATTTTTGAAAACGATATTACGTAGGTTACTTGCCGTTTCGGAACTGACTGGAATTTAGCGTAGAAGTATATATTGTTGTAGCAGGAGTATTGTCTTTACCCGATTCACATAAACATTTCAACTTCTTTATTTATTTGCTTAGTTGTTTCTGTTTTTTTAAATTTGGCTAATACTCCTGCGGACACTCCCTATATGGACAGGCATGTATTAATACCATTTTACCTAACAAAGGGAGTGGAATTTTATGTCTCTGATGAAAGTATTTCATCAGCCATTAGGCAGCCATACTCTTCTTGGGGAAGGTGCATGCTATGTGTAAGTGGTCATTACAACGGCCCAAAAAAATGGCCTTCTCTTCCGAAAGTTGGTGATGGGATTTTGCGTTGTGTGCTACATGTTATGCGTGCGTTCAACACGGAACTCGGTTTATTGTTCGTTCGAGGATGTGTGGGAAATGGGGGTCAGATTTATGTTTACCCGTGGGAAATAAAAATTTCCCGGCTTGTACCGAAACGGGCGGCGGAGATTCGAACCCGAAACCCTTGGATTAGAATCCGGCGCCTCTACCAAATGAGCTATTTCCTTGCACCCTCGATTCAATATGGTGTGAAGTATTTACTTTAATACTATAGTCCTATGCTGAGTGGGAAATCGATTCAGTTGGCTATTCTTGATCGTTGGAAGGTTATTTCGGAATATTGTCTTGCTTAAAGAATATCTTTAGTACAGGTGTAGCGTGATCACCATTTACAAGGAAAACTTGTAATACTGAAAAGTAATGCTGCAAAATGATTTAACGGACCTTTGATGCCCGTTTGAAAATGTCATATCCGGTAGGCCATTCTGTTGGATTCGTTTCTAAATTACTAGTACTTGAAATTTCCTTGAAAATGTCATTGATATGAGTCACACTCGCAGCGCGCGCGCTGCGCGCAGTCGAATACGGTGCGATGATACAGTCAGGAGTCTCAGTCTTGTACTCATTTGTGCGTCACACTCGCGTACAGTCTCAGTCTTGTACACATGTACGTCACGCGTACATTGCGCGCATTGCACCACTATAAAGGAGGGTTTTTAGGAAAAGAGGAGAGCGAAACAGGGAAAGGGAGAAAGAAAGAATTGGAGTGCTCTGCCCGTCAAAGTAACTGTTATTTTTGGATATTTGTCAAAGAAAAGGTCCGTAGGTGGGAGGAGTGGTTGTGTTAAGTTTCCTAAGTTTAAGGTGAGAGATAGAGAGAGAGGGAGAGCCACACGCTGCGCGAGATGAAAACCTTTGCAGCTGCTTTTTTGTTTGTTTTGTTTCAGCAATCTTTCCCCTTTACTCGACATTTCCTGCTTAATGTCTCTCTCACACCGCTCATTGGAACTCAAATATTATGTGGCTAAGTTTTTGTTTGTTTGTAAACGCATGTCCTATCCTCTCCTTCAATAACAACAGGATTGCTTAAATGCTTAGAAATGGGAGAACTCGTTTTAGTTGTAACCGGGTTTGTTGTTGTTGGTGTGCGAGAGTGAGAGTCCTTATGCTTTGAAAACCACCGAGATTGAATCAGAGAAGGGGTGTAATGAAGGGGGATAATCGCTCAGGAAAATGCACGCACACATATTCAACACCACTAGTTCGATTTGGCGCACGCACGCTTAATTCTCCCAGTATTGTGCGTTTTGATTTTTATTTCTTCTTTTCTTGAAGGATAATAGCATTTAATTCAAGTACTGCTGTTGTTATGTTTGGCCGTTGTATAGCTTTCGAAAAAAATGGTACTAATATAAGTTAATTGTCAAATTTATGGGACATCACAAAGGTTCTGAAAATGAATTAAAAATCGAATCGAATAGTATTAGTGAAAATACAAGTCTTCAATATAGAACTAAATAGAGGGGAAAAATTCCATTGCGCTGGGAGATTTTAGGTGGACAAATCGCCACGACCTATATGCATGCAAACTTCTCCCCCCCTCCTAACTATCTACCCCTCATTCTCCCTCACCTCCCTCCTCCACTCTACCTCCTGTCTCCTCTCCTCTTCCTCTCACTACTATCCCTCTTAAGACTCCCTCCTCTCCCTTCCCTCTTCCCTCTGTCCCTCCTCCCCTCCTTTCCCATCTCCTTCCAAAGGTCTACTCTCCCTCTCCACCACACTCCCTACCACTCTCCTACTCTCCCCCATGGGAGAGTTGGAGATAGAATTAATGCTTTTCATTTACATTCACCCACAAGGGAAAAAAGCCAGAGATTATAAAAGCAAAGAACGAAAAAGTATAAAATCCCTTTCCCCCACCCCCCCCCCCCCCCCCCCCCCCCCCCCCCCCCCCCCCCCCCCCCCCCCCCCCCCCCTCCCCCCCCCCCCCCCCCCCCCCCACCCCCCCCCCCCCCCCCCCCCCCCCCAACCCCCCCCCCCCTCCCCCCCCCCCCCCCCCCCCACCCCCCCCCCCCCCCCCCCCCCACCCCCCCCCCCCCCCCCCCCCCCCCCCCCCCCCCCCCCCCCCCCCCCCCCCCCCCCCCCCCCCCCCCCCCCCCCCCTCCCCGTTTCCCTTCCTGCACTACCCCCCATCATACCTCCTTTCCCTAACACACTTCCATCATTAGCGACGGGACTGGGCAACACAGAGGCAGAGAGTTGTATTGGGTTTGCGATTTGTTTTTCAGGTCAGAGCCTGGGACTAGGCTTTGTCAACTTATAAGCGACCAGAGGATGCCAGCAAGGCTGTGTCCACGCTCAACGGTCTTCGGCTGCAGAACAAGACCATCAAGGGTCAGTTGTTCTGTCCTGTTGGTTCTCCTCTTCTTTATGTCTCTCTCTCTCTTCCCTCTGTCTCTTATCTTTCAGGAAAGGTAGTCATTAACTCGATTTGTTTGTTCAGTGTCCTAGCTTTAACACTTTTTTCATTGTAATGATTGCATCAAGACTGATTTAGTGTTTGTTTTTTTTTTTTTTTTTTTTTTTTTTTTCATTTTCTCCTCTCGCCTCTCTCTCCACATCTCTCTCAGTCCTTCCTCTGCAGACTACTCGTGCTAATGCCCACTGGTTCTCTCCTCTCCTCCCTCATCTCTCTGCTCTCTCTCCTCAGAGATTCACTCAGACCTCTCTCCTCTGTCTTCTGTTCGTTCTCCCCTCGTTCTCCCTTCTCTCACTCTCACATCCTTCTTATTGTGTTCCGATCTGTCCAAAAAGGGCGAGTACCATTGGTCAGTATTTTAACCCCTGGCACCCCGAAGTTATCTCCCTCTAATTCCATTGGATATTCAAATCATGACAGTCACGCCTACACACCTTACTCTCTGTGGTGGTCAATTGGTCATTTAATTGATTAGCTAGATTTCACCCCCACCACGCACTACCTTCCCCCCTCTCCTACTTAACTGGCGCCGTGTGGCTTAAGTCGTGGACACTGGTCAGTGTAAATTGGCTAGATGAGTCTGGTAGGCGCCACGACGTCTGACTAACAATGGCGCTGGTTCCACAAATTGGCCAGATGAGCCTGAGCCAGGCGCTACGACTCGTCTCGCTAGACATCGAGGCGTCGGTCAAAGCTGCTTAGCCCGCCTAGCCGGACAGACCGTCTCTGTGGAGCCTCTCCCCTATGCTTAATTGGCCGGATCCGAACCATGGGGCCGTCCGCCTGACGCCCAGAATATTTGCGTTAGAGCTTAAGTCCAACTGGGCTGGTGGCGATTGACCACGAATTTTGGTTGAGTTTTTTTTTGACCGTGACACACACCTCCCCTGACGCAACCCCCCCCCCCCCCCCCCCCCCCTCCGTTTCCTCTCCCATAATCCCCCTGGCCGCATGTCATTTCCGCCCACCAAACACATGGCCAAGAACGGATAAGTCATTTTCATTCTTTTTTCGTTTTTTTGTTGTTTGTACTGTCCCACATGTTAAATGTGATTTATTTTTTCGCCTGAAGAAGACCCAAGTGGTTGAAATGCATCGTGTCTTGTCTTGTGCTTTGTTTGTCAATGTCATTGGCGGTAAGTTCTAAACAAACTCTATTCCTAATCTTGCTTCGTTCGCCGCCGTCAGTCACTCCATTTTGAAACATTATTATTTGCTTAGTTATTTTGTAATTGGCTGATACTCCTGCGGACACTCCCTATATGGACAGACAAGTATTAATCCCATTTACCTAACGAAGGAGTGGAATTTTGTGTCTATGACCGTATTTCATCCCGCCATTAAGGCAGCCATACTCCATCTTCGGGAAGGTGCATGCTATGTGTAAGTGTCATCCATACCAACGGCCAACTGGCCTTCTCTTCCGAAAGTTGGTGATGGGATTTTGCATGTGTGCAAGATGTTATGCGTGCGTTCAAAACATGGAACCTCGGTTTATAGTCTTCATTCGAAGGACTGTATGGGAAATGGGTCAGAAGTAATGTTAACCCCGAGGGAAAAATCCCCGTGTACCAAAACGGCCCGGCGGAGATTCGAACCAGCAACCCTTGGATTACGAATCCGGCGCTCTACCAAATGAGCTATTCCGGCCCCTTGATTCAATATGTAGTTAAGTATTTATTTAATACCTAGTCCTCTGCTAGTGGGAAATCGCATTCAGTTGTCTATTCTTGATCGTTGGAGTATTTGGATAAAGTCTTGCTTAACGCATCTCTTTCGTCAGGTGTAGGTGATCACCATTTACAAGAAAACTTGTAATACTGAAAGTAATGCTGTAAATGTTAAACGGACCTTTGA
Source organism: Conus ventricosus (assembly GCA_018398815.1). Classification (NCBI taxonomy): domain Eukaryota; kingdom Metazoa; phylum Mollusca; class Gastropoda; order Neogastropoda; family Conidae; genus Conus; species Conus ventricosus. Next base: position 65,109,127 of record CM031600.1, on the reverse strand, counting down.
TGCCCGTTTGAAAATGTCATATCGGTAGCATTCTGCTTGGATTCGTTTCTAAATACTAGTACTTGTAATTTCCATGAAAATGTCATTGATATGAGTCGCACACACACACACGCGCGCGCGCACAGTCGAAACAGTGCGATGATACAGTCTCAGTCTGTACACATGTGCGTCACACTCGCGTACAGTCTCAGTCTGTACACATGTACGTCACACGTACACGCACACACTATAAAGGAGGGTTTTAGGAAAAGAGAGAGCGAACAGGAAAGGAAGAGATTGGTGCTCTGCCCGTCAAGTAACTATTATTTTTGGATAATTGTCAAAGAAAGGTAGTGGGAGGAGAGTGTTAAAGTTTCCTAAGTTTAAGTAGAGAGAGAGAGAGAGCACATGCGCGCGAGATAAAAAACCTTTGCAGCTGCTTTTTTGTTTCAGCAAACTCTTTCCCCTATTAACTCGACATTTCCTGCTAATGTCCTCTCACACCTCATTGGAACCTCAAATATTATGTGGCTAAGTTTTTGTTTGTTTGTTTTGTAACGCATGTCCATCCACTTTCAATAACAAACAGGATTGTTAAAATGCTTGAGAAATGGAGAACTCGTAGAAACCGGGTTTGTTGTTTGGTGTGCGAGAGTGAGAGTCCTATGCTTTGAAAACCACACGAGACTTGAATCGGAAGGGGAGAAATGAAGGTGAATAATCGCTCAGAAAATGCACGCACACATACACACACTTGTTCGAATGCGCACGCACGCTTACATACACCCAGTAATGTTCAGTTATGATTTTTTCTTCTTTTCTTGAAAGATAATAGCATTCTAATCATGTTACTGCTGTTGTCAGTTTGGCCGTTGTATAGCTTTTCGAAAATGGTACAAAATACAAAGTTAATTGTCAATTATGGACATCACAAAGGTTCTGAAAATGAATTAAAATCGAATCGAGGTATTAGAAATAACAAGTCTTCAAAAGAACTAATTAGAGGGGAAAATTCCCATTGCGCTGTGGGATATAAGGTGGACAAAACGCCACGACCAATATGCATGCACACCTCTCTCCCCCCTCCTAACCTATCTACCCCTCATTCTCCCCACCTCCCTCTCCACTCTACCTCCTGTCTCCTCTCCCTCTTCCTCTCACTACTCTCCCTCTTAAGACTCCCTCCTCTCCCTCCCCTCTTCCCTCTGTCCCTCCTCCCCCTCCTTTCCCCCTCTCCTTCCACTGTCCCTACTCTCCCTCTCCACCACACTCCCTACCCACTCTCCTCACTCTCCCCATGGGAGAGTTGGAGAAGAATTAATGCTTTTCATTTACATTCACCCACAAGGGAAAAAAGCCAGAGATTCATAAAGCAAAGAACGAAAAGTATAAACCCTCCCCCCCCCCCCCCCCCCCCCCCCCCCCCCCCGTTCCCCCTCCTGACACCTACCCCCCCCATCCCCTCCTTTCCCTAACAAACTTCCATCATACGACAGACTGGGCAACACAGAGGCAGAGAGTTGTATTTGGTTTGCGATTTGTTTTCAGGTCAAGCCTGGGCAACGGCTTTGTCAATTATAAGCGACCAGAGGATGCCAGCAAGGCTGTGTCCACGCTCCAACGGTCTTCGCTGCAGAACAAGACCATCAAGGTCATTGTTCTGTCCTGTTGGTTCTCCTCTCTCTCTGTCTCTCTCTCTCTCCCTCTGTCTCTTATCTTTCAGGAAAGGTAGTCATTAACCTCGATTTGTTTGTTCAGTGTCACTAGCTTTAACACTTTTTTCATTGTAATGATTGCATCAGACTGATTTAGTGTATGTTTTTTTTTTTTTTTTTTTTTTTTTTTTCATTTTCAGTTGGTTATGGGTCTATTTGCATCGCAAGTGTACTTTGGTTTTCTTGCTCATTTCGGTATGTAGCTTCAAATATTGATTTAAAAAAAAAAAAAAAAGACATCTGGAGATTTTTACCTCTTAGATTGGTTGCCCCTTTGATTGTTTATATCGTTTTATGGCTGTTCTTTAAGTTTAACATGTTTCAATTGACATTTATTTGATGTGTTAGGATGTATGTGTTGAGAACAGTTGATAAAAATGTTTGATAAGAATTCGTTCATTGAGACCAGGCTCCAAGTCCAAATCGTCAATGAGGGGTGTTTATTTTATTTCATCTTTAAGGGTATTATTTTTCTTCGGAACTTGCTTTCAAAGATTGGATTTTTTTTTCTCCATTTTATGAATTGTGTGCCATGATTAGTTCGTAATTTGTGACTGAGTTTGCTGATATTAACTTTATGTCTATAGTTTTTTTCCGTCATTATTTGATTACTCATTCATTCGTATTATTTGTGTGGCAAATGAGTCCTATTTCTATTCGCTTCAGGTTTTGAGTTCTAAATATAGGAAGTCCCAAGCGGGTTACAGTTTTGTTTTCCCCTTCCTCTCACCCGTTAAGATTACTTGTTCTTCTGGTGCAAAATGATTTACGTGAACAATGATGTCCGATATTAATTCAGGTGCAAATTGTCACCTAGTTTTCAGAACTGGTATCAGGATTCATGAAATGGACCTGTCTGTATTTGAAGCCTTTGGCCAGTGTAACTCATTTTCAGCAAGTAGTCCGTAAACTTTGTGGATAAGATTTCGGTATGTTTAGATGATGTTTTTTCTTTGTTTTGTTTTTTTAAATTGTTACTGCACAAAGGTTTACTGTAAGTGAGGAGGAGAGAACAGGCCATGTGTTAAAGGTGTGCTGGTAATGTAGGAATCACATTGAGAAATGTTGAGAGCCCACACATTTTGGTTTCAGTTTCATCAAGGAGGCGTCGCTGCGCGCGGACTAGTCCATATACGCTACACCACATCCGCTAAGTTTTGAGACCACACTACGTATGATTTCAAGCTGATGGATAAATGAATTAACAACTAAGATGAGAGAATTGCTCTCAGGATGGCCGTAACAAATGTGAATAGCCACTTCTTCTTTTTTATCACGATTGTGAAAAAAAAATGCTTAATCATTGACAGGTTTACATGTCACGAAAATTGTCCTATTTCAGAAAATTCATTTCTCCCACCCGTAAGGCAACTTCAGTTTTTAATCGCAGATGAAAAAGAAGGGAAAAAAAAAAAAGAACAAAAATCTTCTTACGCTCTCCCATCTTTTTCTTACCCTATTTTTTTTTTATGAGTTATGTATTAGCTCAGCTTCTAAGAAGACAGATGGGGGTTGTGTTTAGTGCTGGCAGCAGAATGTATAGAACCAAGTAACTAGTCTCCTTTTGCGTTGACATCTGCTGCTGCCAGTGTTCTTACATTTGTTTCTACCATAATGTTATCATTATGTTATTAACGTTTATTTGCAGTTTTCCTTTGATTATTTCACCTCGGTCTCATTTTAGTTAGCATTACCCTCGAACCTGTCTGATCTTCTGTTTGTCTGTCCTGGTTGTCCATAATCAGTTTTACCGTTTCGTTTGCATTTTTACAAGTCTTTGTTGATTTTCAGGTGTCTTTTGCTCGACCAAGCTGTGAGAGCATTAAGGGAGCTAACTTGTATATTAGTGGCTTGCCCAAATCAATGACACAGTTGGACTTGGAGAATCTCTTTTCTCAGTCCGGGAATATCATTACATCAAGAATTCTATATGACCAAACGACAGGTACTGCCATGTTTTGACATTTTGATTTCACTTTCCAACAGTACACAGCCAAGCTGTGACCAAACACTTGTTGATACATCAGTCCAACTCTTGGTGCAGTGTGCCCATGCTCTCCTACATATATCTACCCCATTCCCTTCTATACCCCTACTTGTCATTATCGTATCCCATACCAGCCCTTCTTTAACCATAGAGGAATTTGTCATGCTTTGCTTTGATTTCAATTGGTTTCTTATTATTTGATTCGTTTTCCACCCCTTGAGTTTTATTTCAAATTTCAGTATTTCCTTTTTGCTCTTGAAACTACCATTGTAAAGCAAATGAATTCTGAAATGGTAGTTGTTTAATGCGATAGTATTTGTGTCGGGATATAGAAAAAAATGAAACGCGTACACAGGAGCTCGAAATGAAATCAAGCTTGTTTTTATCCTGATCGAAATTGTAGTGAAATTGTGTTGATATCAAGTGTAGGAAAATTATGCTGTTTTTGTAGGAGCATTGTTTGTGCCCCAGTCACAAGAATGACTACTGATGTATCGAAAAGTGTTCATGAATATGATGATGTTTTGATGTCTGTGTCAACGTTTTACTCACACGAATTCACACATTTTTCTAGGTGTCATACGCAAGGCCCAGTAGTGAAAGTATAAAGGGTGCTAACTTGTATATAAGCGGCTTGCCAAAGGCAATGACTCAACAGGATCTCGAGAAACTGTTCTCCCAGTGTGGGAAGATTATTACATCCAGAATTCTTTATGATACAAACACAGGTCAGAATCTGGTTTCTTTTTGTTATTTTCTTTTCTTAAATGCATGATCGGTCAGTTGTTTTCTATATCTTTTTTTTTTTTAATTTGCGCCCTTGAACTTTCACGACAGTTGAGCATTTTGTTTCGTTTCCTTTTTTTTCTTTGTGTTTTTTCTTTTTAACTCTTCAGCCTTTGTTGCATTGGTTTCTTTTAGTTAGCATCCGCCTCGTTGTCCGTTGAAAAAAAAAATTTTTTTCGAATTTTTTTTTTCTATTGTAACGATGTATTTCTTTGTAATGTAGGGTTTTATTTTCCCAACATTTGATCTGCAGTTTTGATTTCAGTTGAGCTTTCTTTCCTTTGTTTTATTCTGTTGTTTTCTTTCCCTGAATTCTGCTGTTTCACATGTACATGTTTCCCCTTGATTTGTTCGAAGCAAGGTATCCTATGAACTAACCTGCATGAGATGCTGTTTTCGGACCGTGTCCATGTTGGCTGTTGACTCCCGTTGAGTGTGGTATATAATGTTGGTGTCCGTCCATCTTGTGTGTAGCACACGCGTTATCAGCCGTCTTAAAACACCCTGCTTTCTTAGTCTGTCATGCTGCGGCCATTCTTTGCATACTACGCACGCTCATTTAAAAAAGACTCGACATTTTGAAAGGAATGTTTAGAGAAAGCATGTGGACGACTTGAAGAGTCTTAAACTGCGAAAATGAGGATTTTATGCCTTATCCTGCTCACGTCGAGATGCTCGATAGTGCACATTTCCATGCAAGCTCAAACTTTTTAGTGGGGAATTGCAGTGCAAGTAGGAATATAGGCTAACTTCGCTACTCCGTTTGCAAGGTTGACAGTATACTGAATCTTTTGAAAGGCTTTGAAAGAGAAAGTCTTAAATGATTTCAGATTGAAAATTTGAAGCCATGAATTTAACGGCATCGTCTTTTCTCTGTTAAGGGAGACAAACTCTTCAGAGGAACTTAAGAATGTGGTAAACTGGTAGTTTACGGCCTTGTTAACCTCTGTATTGAAGGTCCGTGGTAACAGACTAATTTAACTTGAACTTTAAGACAAGATTATTCATGGCTTCAGTTGGAAAATGTCAAACGATGAATTATATTATTTTAGTTATTCAAGGTAAAGATATCCATCACATTCTTTAAAGCAAGATCCCTTAATATACTACGTTAGAATAAGTGACACTGTGGCATGTACCATGGTACATTGATACTGCAGCTTAAAACACCTTTTCTGGCATATGCCGTCAACATTTTGTAACGGTGATAGTTTTTACCTTGTCAGATCCAGTAGCAAATGGATACGGCTTAAATAAATTGCGGAAGAGGCTATCAACGAGTTTGAAATCGTGGGCGTGATTGCTACGTATGAAAGGATGAAATGTGCATGTACATCTGAGTGCTGTCTTGACATTCATTTGTCTAAAGCCGTTTACAACTGATGCTACTATCGGGGACGGACAAAACAAGGGGGGACGGACAAAACAAGGGGGTGACGGACAGAAATGGCAATCCTGAGAAATTTTCATAGAGTTTTCAGGAAGCAGATCTGACGTATGAACTGATGGTAATATATCCACAACATATTACCATGCGTACAGAGAGTAAGAAAGGATTGAGTGAGGGCAGGAGCGATAGAGTGTGTGAGAAGGAAAACGACGCACACATCAGCGAATAGAGATGTTTTCAAGGTTCAGTATGCCCCGATTTCAGATTCGAGTTAGACTAATGCGCAGCGAACTGCGTGATAAACGGAACAGGAGGGAGTCGTTTCGTCATATTTCGTCAGAATAATATTACTTGTAACTTCACGATTTAAAACATAAGTGAAAAGGGAACTTAATGTTTATGTGCACTCGCTCACCTCTCCTCTCTCTCTCTCTCTCTGTGCGTGTGTGTGTATCCCTTCCTCCGTCAGATGATCAGATAAATAATGGAAGGTTTCCCGTGCCAGTTATAGTCGAGCTGATGAAATATTCAGTAACGCTGGATGGATAAGGTTAGCATCGGATGTTGTCTGGCTGTGTGGACTATTGATTTGTCTCAGTTCGGAGGCGGACTCGAGGGTTTATCATGCAGCCAGAGTTTCAGACAGTAATGGCGCTGTAAAAAGTGGATCAAGCTCTTTTTTCCCCACCCAGACACTTTCAGACTGTGATGATCCAAACTTCATATTGAGCGCACCAATTCTGTTGCTTGCGGTAAGCGACTACAAAGGAAATGATTTATTTTAAAGGAAGAACAATTTGCTTGTGTGTGTCGAGAAGGAAAGCTAATCGTACACATGCGTTCGGCTTTTCACGTGTCGGCAGCCCTGATGAGTCAGTTCAACTGGTGTGTGTTAAAACTGCAACCACATGTTAACGTCTGCAACTATCGAGTGTTGCTTCGCTAAATGTGAAATTGAAATTATTTGAATTATTGCAGATTCGTTCTTGTTTTCCTGAAATACTTAACAAAAAGAAAAAAGAATATGCCATGGTATAAAGGAGGAGTATTAAATACTTTCTTGTGGTTATCAAGTATAGAGGACTAATAAACTATGAGAATACAGTTACTCACATTAGGCAGGATAAGATGCAGATATATCGATGAAACCTCTGATCAGTCTGAGAATAGCGAGTGGCAGCCTATACAGTTAAAGAAAAAAACACACGCACCCAAGGAATCAGGACATTACGTAAATGGCAAGCAGTGCTCTGTGTCTGTGTTGTCCAGGATTTCATGTTCTGTTCGGTTTCTCAAAGTACCCATCTTCTGTGTGTCTCCGCTACTTCCGTCTTTGACCCGAAAACGGAATAATTTTCATTATCTACACGTTTCCTAATTGTGGGCCTTGTGTTGATACCAAGAGTAAGACCCCAAATCCCAACATACAAAAAGCGTTTATACTACATGCTTGTTCTTTGTTTCACGCAAAAGTACACCGACAATGAAATACTCCAGACACGCAAACAATGACGCACAACCGAAGATCTAACACGTATTAGCGGTCAGTGTTTAATATGGTCTTTGTGTACACTGTAGTTTTGAAATGCCTTGGGCCATGCTATCGCTTGCTGTGGTTTTTGTGAATGTCCTGCGTATTCTTTTTTTTACGTTTGTCACACACCACCTTGTACTGTACAACATGAGAACGTTGGCTTGTGGTTTGTTCATTCTGTGTGGACTTGTGTACGTGTGCTTTGAAATGGATGTCTGCTTTCTCTTCTCTGTTGCCATCATTATTATTAACATCGGGCGTTTCATTTGTCGGCGTAGCTTAATGTGCATTCATGTTCGACCCACGAGCACATGTGTCTGATTTGATTTTAACAGTAATGATGATAGTGGTTATGTTAATCGACATACACAATTATTATTTGTTGGTCTACTTAAAGAGTTGAAAATAAATTAGATTTGTGGCTTTTAAGAGTTCGTAGAATATATTCATTTAATTTATTTTGGCACATGTTTTTTTTTTGTAAATGCATCGAAAGACAAAAGTTAAAAATATTTATGCGAAATAAACGGATGGTTCTGAGATTCTTTTAGCTTAGTTAAATTTGTTCCAGGACAGCACCAAGTTAATGGCAAGGTGCATAATGTTGATTGAAACACACCGTGTTCCTATTATTTGAAATCAAATGGTCTTATATTGTCTCTTTCCTTCAGGTTGTTATTATGTATTAAACTTTTACCATATTCAGGCAACACACTTGCATTCATATAAGCACAGACGCTTCTGTACACTCTCAATCATTGGCACGTTTACTTGAACGCACATTCGCATAAATACTTGACATGCATGCATTCACACACTTTCCTATACATATACACGTACGCAAGTTACGCATAAGCCATGCAGAACTTCTAGGTTTATTTCAGTTAGTATTATTTGTTGGAAGGATGAAAGTGAGTATTCCTTGTTGAAACAACAACTACGACCAAAAAAAAAACAAAAACTATAAGAAAACCCAAAGGTGTGGTTTCGTGTTGTTGCACTAAAATTAGAAGGGTATGGAATAGAGTAAATTTGGGTGGGGTGTTAACAACCAGCAAAGATGATAATACAATTTTGGGTGGGGTTTAACAACCTACAGAGATAGAGATAATCGTATGATTTTGGGTTGTGTTTAACAACCAGCAAAGTTAATCACATACTTTGGGTGGTGTTTTATAACCAGCAAAGATAATCAAATGATTCCGAGTGGGGTTACCAACTAGCAAAGATGATGATATAATTTTGGATGGAGTGTTAACAATTTGCAAAGATAACGTGATTTTGGATGGAGTTAAACAACCAGCTAATATATGATTTTGGATGGGGTTTTAACAACCGAAAAAGATAGGTGGTGTTTGACAATCAGCACAGATTATCATATGATTCTGGGTGGGGTTATCAGGCAGCAAAGACAGAATTTTCGGTACCGTTTGAAGACCAGTAAAAGTGATTTCGCAAGTTTGACGGGATTTAAACAAGCAAAGATACTCCCATACTTTGCAACAATCGCTGTTACTCAATTTGTATTCCATTACATTTGTATGAAGACTTTAGGGCGGGATTGACAAATATGAACTTGATATTAAACGGTTTCTTCCTGAGGGCAAATAGGATTGAATTGTTTTCAGTTTTTGTTTTCATCCACAACTCAAACAACAAAATTGAAATCATATCTTCATATGTCTTTTTTTAAAGCAAATTAAAGACTGTAGAGAAGTCATCAGTAATGACTATAATCATTTTCATTTGTGTTTGAATAACAGGATGTGTTTTCAACCTCTCAAGTTTAAGTCTGTTGATACTTTTGGGGTAATAGAGACTCTTATTCTAAAATGTATCACTGTTATGAGCATAAGTCAGTACCCAGGTTGCTTTTCTTTAATGGATGGAGGCTTTCGGTTTTAAAAGACATCAGAACTGTACAGATGCAAACAGAACGATCATGTAGGCCATTACTACAATTCATTTGCCTTGTTTGATGCTAAAGAACCCACGCTTGAAGCTAGACACTGACCGGGGATTCTTGGAACTGTTGCAGGTCTATCCAAAGGGGTAGGTTTCATCCGCTTTGACACGCGAACAGAAGCGGAGCGCGCTATCCAGAAGCTGAACAACCACATCCCCGAGGGGTGCGTGGACCCCATCACAGTGAAGTTTGCCAACTCGCCCAGTTCCAACAAGAATCTGGCGGGCATGACGCCCCTGGCTCTGGCCACCTACCTGTCCCCTACCCGTCGTTTCTTTGGACCCATTCACCATGCCACAGCCACCAGCCGGTTTAGGTACTGTTGCCCTGCTTAGCTTTCGTTTGTGTGTGAGTGCGTGCATGTCGGTGTGTGAACATGGTTTTGAGCTAATTTACTTGGGCCAGGCATCTAGTAAATCACAGCCATCGTTAACGCGCTCCATTTTTCTCACTTTGGTTATACAATTTGATGGTCAACAGTGACTGATGTCTGTTGAAGGAAACTGCAATTTATCAGTTCTGGATCAATTATCGGTTTTCATTTTAAGGATACCAAGAAGGTTTTGATTAGCAGGTTATTAGGATTTTCAAATATGCTATTACATAGTTAAAAATGGCATCGCATATCATCGTACAACTCTTTAAATGTAAAAATTTGAGTTAAGTATTCGCTTTGAACGTAGTGTGGAAAAAGGAAGATGAGCTTCTGTGACTTTGTTTAGTACTCGCATTTATATATTTTTCTATATTTCAAGGAACTGATGGAAAGATCTACACTTGAAATTGATAGTTTTTAATCAACGGCTTTGAACAACGAAACGTAACGGATACCGACCTCGTGGGGGAAATAGCAGTTTTAGGCAGACGTAGATTATATACAAAAGCTTATGTCCGAGGCAAAAACATGGAATGTTGGGTCTGTTCAAGCAACAAATCATTTTTAATCGAGGGATTTTCCGTTAGAAGTCTGTTTTGGTAAAGCGATCTGAAAATATATGCCAATATTTTTTTTTTCAGACTATGAAATATTTGCTAGGGAGGAAAAAGTGTTGACACCTGTGCTTCACCGTGCAGGTACTCCCCTCTGGAGCCAGGCATCCTGCCCAACACCATCCTGCCCCCGACCCTCACCACGGCAGGCACCGCCGCCTCCAACACCGCCACCACCCCGGCCCCCCTCAACAGCACCGGCTGGTGCATCTTTGTCTACAACCTGGCCCCCGACACGGAAGACTCCGTGCTGTGGCAGCTCTTCGGACCTTTCGGGGCCGTGCAGAGCGTCAAGGTGATTCGCGACTACACCTCCACCAAGTGCAAGGGATTTGGCTTCGTCACCATGACCAACTACGAGGAAGCGTTGGTGGCCATCCAGAATCTCAACGGTTTCACTCTGGGCAACCGGGTGTTGCAGGTCTCGTTCAAAGCCACCAGTCGGAAGCCGTAGACTTTGGGGATAGCTACACCCCCCCCCCCTCTCTCACCCCCTCCCTCCTTCCTCCCATGGCACGGAAACTACACAAAGTTAACAGTAGCAACAGAAACAAAAACAGCCGTGGCAGTTGAGCTGCCAGATTAGAAGACAGTAAACAAATGTTCCTAAAAGAAAAAAAATCTACAGTTTAAAAGAAACTTCAAGGTGAAATCCATCTTTCCAGGTTATAGTAATTCATCTGAAGGTAGGAATGGCTGCATTTTGGTCATTCTTGAAGCCACTGATGAAGCTGGTATTTAAAGTTTGGGTTGGGTAAAGTACACTTTTGTGTGTGTGTGCGCGAGTGTGTGCGTGGGTGTATGAAAAAGGACAGCCGTATATGATGCAAATTCAAGACCTATTTAATTTGGGAAGCTGCCTGCAGAACTAGTCAACTTCTTGAAATTTTGCAGAATGTTTAAAATAGTTGACTCACAAGATAATGTAGAAATTATGTATTGCATTTCTGTGTCTTGCCGGATATGTCATGGCGTTTAATGTGCTGCAGCCGTTTATAGTTTGATTCAGTGAATCACTTTTGTATGCCACAATATGCATTTATTTAGTCACATCTTTTTCTCCATTAAAACAAATAAATTACAAGTAAGATAGAATACACTTTTTTTTTTAACTTCCCTAACAAAAGTACAACTAGATTGGAAAAAATAACTAAATGATAACAAACATTGGAAATAACTTGCCTAATCAATGAACAAGTAGACGTGTACATACAGAAACAAATTTCTTGGAGCAGTGGAAATTTATCTCCACATGAGATTTTATAATGTTATTTCAGTCCGTAAAATAAATTGTGGAGGCATTGACGAGATTTTATGCTAACTAGGGTTTATTTCAGTTGGTAAAATAGATTGTGAAGTTATTAAGTTAAAAAAAAGAAAATTCATTGCGGATTGATGAAGAAAAAAAAAAAAAAATTTAGTCTTATCAATCTGTAGGACGAACAGACGAAAAAGTCTGCGGTAATTTCATTTGTAGGAGGTGACGACTTTTTAGGCGTGTGCGCGAGTATGTGTGTGTGCGGAAACGTTTTGGCATGGTAACTGTCTTGATCTTGCATCATATTAGCTGGTCCACAACCATGCTGTCTGCGTGGACAGGGATTTTAATACACGCCCCTAAAGGTGAGGGTGCCACAGAACAAATGCACAGTTGAACTACCATTTTTTTTGTTCAACTAACCGATGCATAATGGTTGGGCTAGCGATCCAACTGGAGCTGTGTATATTATGTATTTTGCAACTTGCAATTAAGTTTATCTCCTGGGGTTTCGGAACTTGAAACTGCTTCGTTATTTTATTGCCACTTCTTCCATTTCTTTGTTTTGTTTCTCTTTTCTTTTGCTTATGCATCGGAGAAAAAAACCAAGATTTTTGTTCAGTCGTAACTGTTGCTGTCATTTTACATTTTGGTAACTGGTTTTTGTTGTCATGTTGTGCATAATGACTCGACTTGTCGCTTGGTTTGATCCGTTTATTCATCCCAGTCGTGGTAATTCTTTATTTGCCTCTATTGTATCGTATTTTGTCCATGACCATATCTGAGTACTCAGTAAGTTTTAGTTGTGCGTTTTCGTTTAGTTAATAATTCTAAGCGTTCTCTCTCAAATGTTTGCGGACATATGGTACATTTGTCATAATTTATAAAATGATTGTGGGACTTTCTGTTGGTAGTGCACGTAGTAATTTCATCACTGCTCAACTGTGACATATTCAGTATTTTATTGTATTGTCCTTATTCTTGCTTTGGTTGTCTTCTTGGCCATAAACTTTTGGTTTTTGTGGTTCATATTAAATTTCTTTTCAATTTCAGTTGCGTTTTTGTTGTTTTTGTCTTCAGCATGCGTCGTGTTTGGTTTTGAGTCCTTTTTTCCCCCACTTCCTTTCTGGCTTGCTCTTCCTATTCTGAACTTCGTGATCGTCACTTTCCATATTTCCTTTTGTTTGTTTTTTGCCAGGGCTAGAAAAATGTTCCATTTTTATCATTGCACAACACAGCCTTGATGACAACGGAACAAGAATTTCTTTAATGCTTCTATTCACCATCCCCCACTCCCCCGGCCCAATTTTGTTTACATAACCATATTGGAATAACACTTCCCCTATTTGTTTCCATGTAACGACTGTTGATGCAGTTCACCGATTTCTAAACTGCTTGATTTGCTGTGGATGTCTTTCATACTGTTTTGAGCTTTTGTTGCGTGGAGCATGCCGTTGTTTGCTCACAGTCTAACCCCTCTGTCCTTGTCCCCCCAAATTAACTGCTTAACCAGTCGATTATTTATCTTTCAGACATTTTGTTTGGAAACCAACTCAACATTCCTCGATTTCAGTCAACTGCTGCTTTTAAGATTAGACCTCATGGTTAGTATTGTGCCAGTCTTTATCTAAAAAAAAAAAAAAGAAAAAAGTTCTTTGTGACTGAGAACACAAAAAAAACATACATACACAACACAGTAGGCGACTATAAGAATTCATTTATTTTTAGCATTTGCGTGCGTGGTTTTTTTTTTTGTTTTTTTTTTTTTTTTTGTAACCGATTTTCATGTCCCATGCACACTGATTAAATGATGTACGTATTGTCAGGTTTGAATATTTATCTGCTAATAATTGTTTTCAATCTTATACGTTGATCATATTGTAAAAACCTAGGGTTTTTTCCCCTCCGATTTTGCTGTTCGGAGCAGCAAATGCTGACAAGAGGCGAGTGCCTATGACTCAAGTTTGTTAAAAGTTTCTTCATTTTTGTTCAGGAGACTGTCTTTTTAACGTTCACAAGGTCATTTGTAGTGAGAACCTTTACATGATGTTAGCCCATAGGCTGCAGATATTTTGAGGAGTACGGCTTTAAAAGCAAAGCTAGAACCCGGGACCGTGTCGTTCTTTAAAAAAGGGCTACATTACTGTAAGTGGAGGAAACCGTCAATGCTTTGTTCGTTGTCCCATGAATCGTGTTGCAATTGATTTGTGTTGTCATGCCTACCACGTCAAAAGAGAAATGGTCAGCAAGAGAAGATTGAGAACTTTGTTGTTACAGAGGCAGGGTATCAGATCTTCCATTTTGTGGGGCAAAAGCATCGTTGACATGCGCCTTCAGCTAGAGTTCAGTTGAGTTGTTCCAAGGTCACACACCATTTTAAGTCGGCTCATTTGAGCGAGTATCTTAGCAGAAGTGGGAGTTAGGATTTCTGTTAGTTTTGATTTGACCGTACTTTCTACATACGCACGCTAGGGCGTGTGGATGGGGGGGGGGGGGGGGGGGGGGGGGGGAGGGGGGATTTGCTTTTAAGAAGGGTTCGTTGTTTTTTTCGTTTAGGAGGGAAGCTTCGTTTCTCCCCAAGCCATATCTCTGCTGATCTCATTCATTTGTAAGCGACCCAGTGTCTGGACATCATAATTATTGTTGCTGCTGTTGAGCAGAACGTGCATCGACTTGACTAAAAATAACAAACATTCCCTTTTGGTGTCTGTTCATTTCCTGGCTGTAAAAGTACATCTTCTTTGTCATCATTGTTAGCCCATGTTTCTCGAGCTGTTTGGCATAATATATATATATATATGTATGTATTGAATGGTTTGTTTCGTTTTTTCCCCCCTCCTCTAGGTACCCAAGTGGCAGTTGTTAACAATATTGTTCACTTACGCGTTCTTCATTGTGAGTTGCCAATGGACGATGGGGAAAGAGGTTTCGTTAGGAAAACTGATTCAGTTTAGATAGGACCCACTTCAATTTTCTTTTTCTCCCAGATAATAGAGTACTTTCTTTCATTCTCGTCCGATTCATCTGTTCAAATTGCGTCTTTCCATCCCCCTCCAACACGTGAAATGGAACATTATATTGAAACGTATACTTTTAAATATGGCGGGCGATACTTCATGCATTTGTTTATCTCTTTATTTACAAGATCTTACACAGGTATTCATTCACAGTAGTTGTTTTTAATTACATGACAATGAGGGAGAAAAGGGTTTGGGTTTGGGGGGCAAGGACAGTTTTTTTCTTTTTTTTTTTTCTTTTTTCTTTTTTTTTTTGCGTCGAAGTTGTAATCGTGTTGATGTTTCACATGCTGGGCCTGACGTCCATGCGATATATATGCAATATTCCCTTTCAGCGACAGAGCGGCTACCGCTGTTGTTTGGATAGTCCGTTCTGTCGGTCGGTATAGCCATGTTTGTGTGTTGTGCTCTCTCTCTCTCTCTCTCTCTCTCTCTTTCTCTCTCTCTCTCTGTCTCGCTGTCTCTCTCTGCTCGCTATCATATGCGCTTTGTTTCGTGGGTCTGTTTTTGTACTGTTGTGTTCAAATCCAAGTGTTCCTAGTCATGGCAGACAGACACGCACCCTGCAGTTGTTTTCTACCTGTCTTCATGTAAAGAAGTACCCCAGCTCGACTAAGGCTGAAGAAGCTGGGTTGCTAAGACTTGCTGCATTCGGTAGTGACCAGGCTTAGCGGGAATAGCTTGGGCAGCATGTTTCGTTTCCATGTGTGCGGCGTCCCTAAAGGCGGTCCGTTTCTTACGGGGTAGACAGATTGAAGATTTACAAAAAAGAAAATCGAGGCCGCACTCGAATCCCTCCCCTTTTTTTTATTATAAAAAAAAAACGTCGAACGGATCCAATCAACGTTTCTAGCGCCAATGCTTATGTTAGAAACACTTCCTAGGATGCCCCGCTCTGGAAAAGTTCCATGGCGTGCCTGTGCTTAGAAACGACAGTTCTTTCCTTAAACTGTTGAGTTCCCAGTTGGCTGGGTTTTTGGGGCGCCGAATTTGCCGGCCTTCTCAGATGGTACCTGTCTGAATCCGGCTAGCACCTTTTTTTTTTTTAAAAATCCAACGCCGTTTACACTCTACCCGTGTGAACGTGTTGTAGTTCTGGTGGTATCGAGGTAGTGCAGGTTACGTCCCCATAACTCCTCTAACAGTCTAGGCCTCTGCGCTGTCACCTTCTGTGGGTGGACATGAAACCTGAACTCACCTAAAGCCAGTGTCTCATGACTGATTTCGGTTGAAATACCAGTCATTCCAAAAAGGCCCCGCACAATGTAGAGCACAAGTATTTGGAAGCTCTTTCTTGTCAGGCCATGAAATTCCTACAGGAAAATGCCACACGCTGGAACTGTGGCACGGTGCCGCTGGCTTCTCGACTGGTGCTCTAAATGATAAGTGAAATTGGTCTGCCTAGGTTTTGGTGCGCTCCATAGGTTCAGTAGCATTGGAATGAATCGATCGGAAACGATTAAAAAAAATCATATAAGAAAAATGAAACGGGCATGTCCACATCTCGTCTATTTGAATCGAAAGCGAGGTATGGTCACGTGACTTGTACCAGCGCCGTTGATTGGGTCATGACACGGAAGTGCAAGAAATGCATTTCGCCACACAAGTTGGCATCGTCAAATAGCATCTAAATCGACGTCTTACAAAAGCAAGCCAGACGGGACTCGAAGGAAACGTCCGGTGTTTCACGCATATTTGGACTCGAAATATGTTGTGCATGTGACATTGCCCCAAAAGACGAACTGTTGCGCGCGACGACATGCCTTCCCACGAATGACACGGCAAGAAGTTCTATCAGACAGTGCATGTACAATGAAAGATATGTACGTCCTTCGGTATCGATTGGATCCCCTTGGCCGAGAAAGAAGGCAATTAGGGATGAGCGGTTTTAAAGTGTGTGTGTGTGTGGTGGGGGGGGGGGGGGGGGGGGGGGGGGGTAGATAAAAAAGAAAGATCAGATGACAAGATGTCAAGACCTTCCGCGTTCTGCTGACAAGAGAACGAGCGACAATATGCGAGATGAAAAATCGTTAAAATCCTTCAACAGCTGTCACAGCGGTGTATTCGTACAGCGAGTGCGTTTACACTGCCTGTCTTTACAGTTCAGTACCCACTCTTGTACGGTCGATCTGTTCTAGTTTAATCAGGGATGCATCACGTCGAACTTGGGAGACATGAGCCCGCACCGAGCACACGAGATGGCATGATCTGTCAACATGTTTGTAGACTTGCACACAACACACACACACACACACACACACACACTATTCCATCACTAGTTCGCATAGTTTCACCCGACGCTGGACTCCCAGCCACCGTGCATTGATGACGTTTTCCCCCAAAAAAGTTTCACCCGAGTGAAAATCACAATCATTACTCTTGTATTGACCTTAAACAAACCAAGAGATACTTGATTCCAGTCAGTTCCTACGAAAGGGGAAACACATAATGACGTTATCCTTGATTTGATACTAATAAAAGGAAACAAGATTGAGATTAAAAAACAAATTTGCCCAAACAGAAGAAGAAAAAAGATCATGAACTTGGAGAACTATAGTCCAACCAAAACGGAACAAAGCATAAGCTTATCGATTAAGTCCCAGCAAAAGGGATCGAATGAACTAATTCTTGAGTTAGTCCAAGCTTAAGGACTACGTATACCCGAGCATGTTTTTGAACTTGACCCAGCCAATGGAAAAGACAATCGTAAGCTTGTTCTTGAACGAGAGTCCAGCAAAAGAAGGTGCAAGAATGACTTTTTTTTCCCCTAGTGAATATGACCCAGCAAAAAGAAGAAACACGAACTCTTGCTTCTAGTGTCCAAGTCGGCCGAGCTGCTGTCTACATACCCCCTTGTTGCCCAGTTGGTGTCTTCTGTCTCGTCTGGCTCGTAAAACGGATATACTGCTGCACTCGATCGGTGTCCTTTACAACCTACTTGTGTCGGTGTTACGGTGTGATGCCATTTGATGTACCTCCCACCAACCCCCTCTCTTCCAGCTGTTCTTTGTCTCCCCCCTCCCCTT
Organism: Conus ventricosus; assembly: GCA_018398815.1. Classification (NCBI taxonomy): domain Eukaryota; kingdom Metazoa; phylum Mollusca; class Gastropoda; order Neogastropoda; family Conidae; genus Conus; species Conus ventricosus. Next base: position 65,091,479 of record CM031600.1, on the reverse strand, counting down.
CCACATCCCCCGCCCCCGCCCCCGCCCCCTCCCATTCTCCCGAGAGGTGTGTAGATGTCTCCGTGTGTACATATTAGTAGATTCCCACGCGTCTCTGTACATCTTGTCCCGTTATCTGTTCAGTCTAACCATAACTATCCCGATGTGTATTATGAACACGAACTTGAGGATAACGATCAAACAGGCAGTGACGTTGAAATCTGGTATGAAAATTAAACTGCCGTCAGGGAGCACTCGTTTTATGAACAGCAGAAAAAAGACGGCTTTTACAGACGAATAGAAAACCTTACGAGGTAAGAAGAGGGGGAATCGGAAAGTATAGTATGACAACCGTGTCGAATGGTAGAGGAAGATCAGGCAGCAGTTAGAATTTATTGACGGAGTTTTTGTTTTCTGTGTCATTGACCAGTTTGTGCATTTTTTTTAAAGGCTTTGTAAACATACAGTTAATGATCCTGCACTATGTTTCTTAATGATAGATAACGGTATGTCACTGTTGTATACAGACTAGTTTTCAAAACGCATGTCTATGCACATTTCGTTATGGACTCTTTCCGTGGCAGAGGGAATTTTCCAGCATTTCTTTCATAGCTCGGCCAGGCAAACTTATTTTTGCTACAATATGAATTCATTTGGGCAAAAAAAAAAAAAAAATATCATTGTCTTACGGTTATGCTACTCAAAAAAGTGCCAAGGATACGAAAGTCTTGGAAAAAAAAAAGCGGGGGGCATACAGACAAGCGAGTGTGGCGCATGCTTGGACCAGTATGGAATACTGCAATACTACTGGGCTAGAATTGTGCACGCAAATCTTTTTTGTCGGTTAGCAAATCATATGTATGGTTACTGATTCTTGAATAAATATTTTATCATTTGAAAAGTAATAGGCATAAAAAATGAGAGAGAAGAAGAAGTTTACTTCCGCTTTCATAATCTCCGAACAATATTCTAGAGCTAATCCTTGCGATGCCGAATAGAAGAAACGGTGCGGACCATTCAGGAAAATTTCAGTTGTTGCGTTGATCGGGTCATACGAAGAGAAATACGTGTTCCTTTGGAAGACTGTTGATTTTCTTTCTCGTCGTTGTGTGATGGTGTGGGAGGAGTTCGCCGTGTTGTGTACCATATCTTTTCCGTGTTCGTCAAGCGATGTGAAATTCGTAATCGGTGACCCGTCTGTATCGTGGACATGCGTTAAGGTCTCCCTATCGTCCCTCCGTACAAGACACTACTTCTTCATCCTTCGCCCGTGTCATTCCTATTGCATGTCTCGAAGACATTACTGCTGATGATGTACATGGGGGCAAGGACTGCAACAACAGCGCTTCCCGTTGGGCATAATATTACTGTACTTCGACAAATATTGACTTTTTTTTTTACTTTTTTTTTTGTCTCTCTGAACTCAGAGTGCATAAGAGTAAGGCCTAGAAAAGCAGATAGTCTAAATTGATCATAACGGAATCAAAGGAAAGCAGATAGTGTCTAAATTGATTATAACGGAATCAAAGGGAGTGAAAACATTCGGATGGTTAAAAAAATAGGATTTTAGCAGAGGTGAAAAAAAAATCGCCTCTGGACTGCTCATACATGTCTATAAGTGTCTTTATGAAAGCACTTGCTCACAAGGATTGAATACCATCGGTAAATGAGACACGTGAAGAAAAAGTCATGACAGTGCTAAACATCGATCCAAATCAAACTTCCGGAATCTGTTTTAGGGCAATATGGAACATATTTTGTTGTGAACAGCAGGACTGCAAGCACAAACCAGACCTGATTTCCTTCACGTTTTAACCCGAGTTTTAAAGGCTGTATCTGGCAAGAAAGCCTAGAGTAATGGTGTTAAAAAAATCCTTTATCAAGCCAATCATAGAATCTGTTAGCATGACATTGTGGTTTTCGGGTCTAATTATCATCGGAGGTAGTATACTACAAAACTAACCATTGTGATTTGAATACAATCATTGCTCGTATTTGCCATGAACCGCAGAAGCGGACTTTAATCTTGGGAGTTTTTCGAACTCGTATACAATGCTGTGCAATTGTACTTCGTGTGCCAAATGTGGTCTTGAATATTTTTACAAATGCTACATTTACATGTCGATCCCGTTTTACACGGGATGTGTGAGTGTGTGCGTGTGTGTGTGTGTGCGTGTGCGTGTGATGAGTTTCCATTTGACATAATATTGAGGTACATCCTCACAGTCGTAGGTTCTGCATCACAAACATACACAACTCAACAGGCAACAAAAGTTCTGCTAGTTTGAACTCGTTTCACGTTTGTCCTGAGTGCTAGTATTAGTGGTACTGGTAGTCGTCCGTACGCTTTCGATTTTGTGTCGTTTGTGTATTGCTTTAGAACGACAAAGTCTGCATGGTTTTTCCGGCGTATGGCCCAACTGTTCGCGTTCATTTTCAGTCTGCAGACTTGTTAACTTGTTGCATTCGTTCGAGTCGTTTCGAAGGTCACCTTCGGGTGGCGTTTTGCCTCTTTGGTACATTTTCCGAGTTTGATTGTTTGATGTTGCTCGTTTCATTGTATATGTACTTGTATCTTATCACCTTGTTGAAGTCTGAATTCATTCCAAGGCGTTAACTAGCCAGTGCAGGCTTCCCTTCAAGCGGACGTAACGAAGCTTCCTTTGTGCTTCATGCTGCTCTGTAACCATCTTCAGACTAGACAGGAGTAAAGAATTTGGGAACGATTTATGTAGGAGAATCCCTTTTTGCGAAAATAACCATCCGTTTTCCCAAACAGATAAAGAAAACTACTTTGACTTTAAAAAGAAAAATCTGTCATTCGCCGTAAAAACGGGACAATGCATGAATACTTTCTTAATGGAATATATTTATAGGGAGAGGAGGACAGCACCATTGTGAAGTTCTCTCTGTGTGAATAAACTGATCGCAGAGGCAGGGGATCCTGTTGATGCTGAAATTCTCGTGGACTTGTTTTTAAGAGTTCAAAAGCAATTCCTTATCCGACTGACCATGAGCAGCAACGATGTACATTTGGTCTACCCGTACGTCTCTACAGACTTCAAAGATGTATTCGATTTTCTTTTCTATAAACTACGGAAGACAGCCACATTGACTTGCTGCTTTGAATGGCAGCCGCAATAGATCGGACGCATTTTCTTTGAGAACTAACGACCTCTTTAACTTGACATTGAATAATACATACACTTTTTTTTTTAACTTCAACAATTCATATGCAGACGCATGGTAAAAGTACAATGTTAGTGAAAATGGTGACCGATAGTCCGGTTTTTCGCTCTCGCTTGATAAGTGTCAAAAGTATTACAAAGGGGAAGAAAAAGGAAAGAGAAACCCAACGGTTTCGGGTTATAATAGACGTTGTCAGTTGTGATACAGAACGCTACCTGTTGGTTGTTAAAATCATAGCTTCAGATTCGAAATGGACAGTGTTGGAGGTAAATAGGATGCAATTTTTTTATAGTGCAAGTGCACCTAAATACGACTGAGAAAGCCGAAACATGTGATACTGCGATTAAATTTGTGTAAATAGCAGATACGGTGGTATGCTCGTTTAAGGAGGATATGTGCACAATTGGCACATAATACTGTATGTGATAAGATATTCTAGTAATAGAGGTCAGGTGGAGACGTTACTAGCTTGGTTATTGTATTGAAAAGGTAATCTTGAAGTTATTTATTCACACCTATTTATTTCATTTTCCATCCCCAAGAATATTTGTGTATTAAAATGACAAAAAGCCTTCCCAAACAAAAACAAGTTGAAAAGGGACAGAACGCATACATCTTGCAAAGATTTTCACGTTGAATGCTATGTTCTTGTTGAAATCATTCGCACTTGACTATCTTCGCATGAATTGAGAGGAATCTTTTGACTGCAACGTGATTTCAAGTACATATGAAGTCCCCATTCCTTCCGTGCTTCATCATACTTCGCAAGAAAAAAAATGATGGCATCCTACGTAATGAACTGAATGTGTGGCTGACCGATTGTTTTCTCTGTCAGAACCGAAAACGGCAGCACCTTTAAAAGATAATGAACCTAGTGCTTGTCAGATACGTATAACTGTCAAGAGTATAAAACTGATTTTGAAAACGGCATTTATACATTGAACTAGGAACAGACGAATTAACAGGACAAGACGGTCACGGAAGTACACTGAATTTGAACTGAATGAAAACCAGTCACGCTACATGTAAATATTTGTTTGAAAATGACAACAAACCACAGGCCCTTTACTCCTCTGTATGTACGCCCCGGACAAGAAGAGATACCATTCCTTTCTGACTATTGTGATGCGGTCTTCGTGTCTTGGTATTGTTTATTCTGTAGATATACTTCTGTCCCTGTCTGCATGCAAACGGCACAGTGCGTGGGTGCAGCGTGTCCCAGTAGTACGTGTTACAAACCAAAAAACCCTGTCAAGGGTTTCTCAAGGGTTTTTTCCCCCTACTCTCCTGATTTTTACCCCTTTGATTACATGTCTTAAAAGAACGCATTCAAGACCGTGCATATGCTTACGTCCGTTCAAGTGGGAATGTTGGCGTTCCCGCGTTTCCGGTTTTGGGAACATCAGCTGTTGCAATATTCCAGAAGGGAACGCACGCACACACCTGGGTAATTTTGTTGCCCTGCTCAAGCGGTTTTAGTGTGTGTATGTGCATGTGTGTGTATGTATGTCTGTGATTATCTTCAAGTCAAGGCAAAGAAGAAGCCGAGTAGACCACATGTAAGTGATAAGATCAGCCCTCAAAATCAGTCCATGCCTGCAGTGATACATGCATGTCTTTTACTAATGTGAACATCTAAACATGCAAGGCGTTTTCAGACGCAACTTAATATTGTCGTTCAATGCATATCTCAATGAGCGTATCCGTATGGCAGGGTTACAATTGACTACTCTTTGTCACACAAAGATTGGTAAAGCATTGGAAGCGAGATTATAGTCACAAAGTAAAATTTCGAGTCTTCACGCCGGCAGACTTTTCTAACGGTATCTGATGCAAATTATATCTAAATCCATAACATTTTCTAGGGACGAGGTCAGTGGGCACATGTTCCCCATTCTGGGTTTTTTCCCCTTTATCTCGTATGTAACTGTCTAAAACCTCACGACTGGGTTTTCTTGACCTATAATTCCTTTCAAGACTGCTTATCGGTCAAAATTGAAACAAAAACCAAAAAGAATAGAAATCCAGAAGTTCAGGACTTTCCTATTGGCCTGTGGATTTTATATGTCACACACATATGCTTTAACACACGCACGTACACACACGCGCGCGCGCGCTCATGCACGCACGCACGCATGCACACATACACACAAAGCCGGAGCTGGCTTGAACAGTTGGCTTATAACTCGTTTCAACATGTTTTATATCTGAAGAAAACTTTCGATAAGTCTAGGTCTATAGCAATTGGTCTGCATCTTCTTTCAACATAGCACTAACGTCGGACAAAACTTCCCTGGAGTTTCAAACGTATCGGTTGGCCCACGATTCCTTCTTTAAAAAAAAAACTCAGACAAAACTACACAGGAGTTTAGGACTACACTAATGGGCCCATCTATAACTGCTTTCAAATCAGCTTTAATCTCGGACAGTTCTATCCAGTGGTACAGGATTGATCACAGACCCTCTATTTCTTTCGACATACTGTTCAAAAAAGAAAAGAACAAGTTGGTCCGAAACTCCTCAACATGCTTTTTACTTTGAAAAACAACCACAAAGAAAACTGGCAAACGAACAAAGAAACGCCTTCCCAGAAATTCAGGTCCGGGTCATTACGCATTTTGCTTCATTCAACGTAGCTTTGAACTCGGACAAACCTTTGGAAGTTGGGAGATGACATCTAAGCCCAAAACTCTTTTCAACATTTTTCTTCTTTGTTTCTGACTCTTAGAAAATTTGCTAAGACGTTCAGACTAGCCCAGTTGGTACTTACCTTCTTTCAACATTGTTTTTTATCATCGGAAAGTAAAGCGAACAACTGAGCTAATTGTTAATTCCTGGGCAATCTTGGTCCGAGTTACATGTTGATAGGAGTTCCACCTTTGCCCGCTTTCTTCAGAACGGACAAGACAGATCGCAGTCTGCTTGTCCAAGACTTCCGTTTTCCCTCATGCTCTGTTCACGTCATTAATCATGATTAATAACTCGAGCTTACTGATGGAGAGAAAACGGGGTGGGCTGGGAGTCGAGGAGGGAGCAAGAGTACAAAACCAAACGTTCCAGCACTTCAAGTGTGGGAGAATTGGAAACTTGATGACTTCCGTTTCACGAGATCGCCAGAATGATTGTATCGTAATGATTTCAAGCCTCCTAGAAAGAAAATACTTGGTCAGGTGACATGATATAAATGAGAACGCTAAAAGAAGAAAAATGAAAAAAAAGGAAGTATAAGCTTCCAACAAATAAAGAGTCTCAGAGATGTCCCACATCCAGTTGTCATTGCTAATGCTCTGAATGCCGAGGAATGTGTGGAATGTATTTTCGGTACAGGTAAAGGATGTCTTACCTGATGCTACCCCATGCATTCGATGGCTCTCTGAAATAGCTACGGTATTATCCACTTAATAAGCCGCCGGAGCTAACTCAGCCGTTTTCGTGGGTGTAGAAGTTGCACGCAGTGACCTTGTTTTAAAAGCATCAGCAAAATATAACATAGGGTCTGAAAAGAATTTTCCTCTGTCAAGAGCTTTTCAAGAATTCTGATGACCAAAAAAAAAAAAAAAGTGTTTTGACTGCACTGCAAAGTGCGAGGGAAAAAAAGAAAAAGACAAAGCAAGTCTGTGAAATGCGTGACAAAATGTACCTTTTTACTCGAGGAGGCATACGAGATTTCAGTTCAAGACGAGAACAACAAACTCCACTTAACATTGACTAGAATTATACAGTTTAACCAACCATTACCACCTCGTCCGAACTCAAGCGCTGGGTTTTCTGCTGTGTCTACCAATATAATATTGTACCAAGTTGTTTGTTCGTTTCTCTTTTCTGTTGTCTGCATCAAACAAGCTATATTTAGACTGTTGTTGTCTTTGTTGACTTTGTAGTTTGGTTGTATTGCAATATTTGTACTTTTACATGTGGAAACATTTACAAAAATAAAGAAAAAAAAATCTTAAACTGTGTTGCCATTCCTTGATGATCCTTAAAGGTCAGTTTCTGATTTAGCATTTAAGGCAAAAGGTGGAGGGAAAAGGGGGCGGGGGAGGGAGACATCAAGGTAAGGATCATAGGGGCCTGTTACCAGGGCAAGATTGTTTTGCAAACGAATCTTCCAATCTCTTTCAAACGAACGTGCTGGGAGCTCTCTCTCTGCTCTCCCCTCTCTCTCTCTCCTTCTCTCTCTCTCTCTCTTCTCTCTCTCTCTTCTCTATTTGTCTTCTCTCTTTTCTCTCTTTCTCTCTCTCTCTCTCTCTCTCTCTCTCTCTCTCTCTCTCTCTCGACATCCTCCTCTTCCTCTCTCTCCTTCAAGTTTATTACCGTTATCCTCTGTTAATTTCAAGTTATTTGTCGGCATTGGAAACAAAACTGACGAAGTAAAGATCACTTTTAAGTACGTCTAGAGTGCAACTACACACTTTTTAACATGTCTGTGAGTACATTTAACGACCCCCCCCCCCCCCCCCCTCCTTCTCTGCCAACCCCACCCTATCTCTTCTTACACTTTCCTCTATACCCATATGCTTGTTGGTTTTCAGCTTCATCGATGTCTTCTTTAGTTCTAAATCCTCTTTAGGCTAAGAAAAGGTTCAAGTGAAACGCTTAAAGTGAAATAGAACCTTTTTAACAAGTAATGAGTTAACACCTCCCGTAGTCCGATGGTCGTCAGGACAGTGAACTGTGAGAGGTTCACTGTATCTTGAGTACGGCATGATGGAAGGCAGGGCCTCACCCTTCTTCTTCCGCCGCTTTTTAACCTTCCCTGAGCTGAATCAAATATCCATTAACCGCATGGTGGACAGAGAGTTTTCATCCCTGAAAAAAATGCGACCCCCACATATGGCTCGAATTCGCCACCATCATTTCCACAGGCACACGCTGTGATCATCGGAATACTGGGACTAACAAAAAAGCTTGGGGAATGTTAAAGAGGGCAACCGCAGACTTTTTTTTTTTAAACATGTCTCAGTGCATCTACTAGACCTTCACCATCTGCTCCCCACTACACCCTTCTCCACCTCCGCCAATGTCTTGATTTGGGACCAGGAAGAAAAGAAAAAAAAAGAGTAGGCAAAGCATGCCAAACCAAAGTCTACACAGACTTTCCGACATGTCTGTAGGTGCAACTGTAGCTCACACACACCCCACTCCCACCCACCCCCACCTCATCCATCCTTCCTCTCCCCCCCCTACCATTCACCCCCTCCCGAAAGCCATCATCATTTTCCCCTAGCCCTCCTCCCCCCTCCCCTTCCCGCTCTCTCTCTCTCTCTCTCTCTCTCTCTCTCTCTCTCTCTCCCCCCCCCCCCCCCCCCCCCCCCCCCCCCCCCCCCCCCCTCCTTCTCCTCCCTCCCAGCGTGTGGGATGTCCCGATTAGTCAACAAATCCATTTGGACAACCCAAGAGTCGCGAGCGCGCGAACGCACAGTGACCTGTCGGATCCTATTGCATGCCGTACGGTAGACCTTGGGAGTGTGTGGGGGTTAACTACTACTCCTCCCTCTGCTGCCTTCCCTCCACCTCTTCCTCCCCCCCCCCCCCCCCCCCCCCCCCCCCCCCCCCCCCCCCTCCCACCCCACTCTGTTGCTGACCGAGAGGCAACAATTATGGTCGGTACCGCGGTAGACATTGCGCAAGGGTGTGTGTGTTGTGTGTGTGTAAGTGTGTGGGTATGTGAGGTGAATGTCCATGGCGCCATCACGCGCTGTTGGAGATGGTTATTTAGGTTTAACGTCCAAATCTATCTACGAGAATGATGATGATGGCAGGCGGGGGTATCCATCCTGGGAAAACGGGCGGAGCAAGGGTAGGGTGGGGGGCGAACGGATAAAAGAAAATAACAACATGTGGAAATGACAAGGAGAATGCCAATTCTTTTACTTGGCGCCAGAGAGAGAGAGAGAGAGAGCAAGAGAGACGTTGATCTGTTACTTTACTGCTTCTATGGCAACGTAGTATATACAGAACCCTTAATTTAAACAAGCAAGCGGCGACACGACTGAGCAGTACAGAGAGAACACGAAAGTAAAATTGTTTTCATGTGAACAAGAACCAGACATCTATTTTCTGAAAGATACTAATTTGGTAATGCGCGCGCGCCGCACGCACGCACGCACGCACACCACACACACACACACACACACACACACACACACACACACACACACACACACACGGAAAGAAAGATAATGATCGAGAGAGAAACGCAGAGAAGATCACAAAAGATTCAACCACTTGTTTGTCAAGAACTACGTTGTCTAAGGTAGTACCAGAAACACCGAGCCATGGACACACATGCAGTCAAACATACATGCCTGCACAGGTACACACACACACACACACACACAACACACACACACACACACACACACACACACACACAAATACGCGCGCGATATATATATATATACTGCGATCAATTAAGCATGTGTTTAAACAGACAATTCGTAGCAATGCTCGCAATTAAGTACACGCGGTCTTTGACACCCGCCTTGGATCAGAATTGATTTTCTAAGCGTCAGCAATCTCAAATTCATGGTTACTACTGTTGAATGATTGAGTTGAACTACTTCTCTACCCCTGGACGGCCATGGTCAAAAGACGGGGCGCGAACAAGAGGAAAGGAATCGCACACTCCAGCAAAAATATGCCACTTTTAGTTCATGGAATGTTTTGCGCATGTGTGTGTGTGTGTGCGATTTGTGTAGTGTACCGTGTATAATTCAGCCGTTGTGTAGTCCACGTCCGACTTGGATAACACCCTGACCTCTCTCCCTTTCCCCTCCCCAATTCCTTACAATACTTTCCTGACTTCTTCCTACCCCTTTTGTCAAGATCCAAAAAGTTTGAGAGCAGTCAAGCCCGTCATCTGCCATCCCAAAGCAAACCTTGCACCACCAACCTCTTTTCATTTGTCGGGGCTTCGTTGTGGATGCTTATCGTGGTGTTTCTTCCCTTCTCGTTCCCCCTGCTGCTCCAGCCCCTCAACACTCAACCACCCGTGCCTCCCGCTTCTCTCTCTGGATATGCTCTTTTTTTTCATCGATGGAAAATCATAGTAGTCTACTGTGGTACATAATATACATCAATGACGGCGTTTCTTCTTCATCTCCTTCTCCTTCTTCTGCTTCTTCTTCTTCTTCATCATCATCATCATCACTTTCTTCTTCTTCTTGTTTTAATCAGATTGTATACCTTTAAGGTTATATTAGAATGAAGGTTCAGGATAGGTTAGGTTACGCTTAGGGCTGGGGTTAGGGCATATGGACGTGCATTCTGGAGCTTGAGGGTTTTCCACTTCTCTTATCTGAGTTCCCAGCTCTATTTCATAAACACGCCACTGGGACGTGATACTGTTGCTGCTGTTGTTGTTGCTGCCGCTGCCGCTGCCGCAATGTTGTGGATGGACAGAGATGGAGAGAACATCATTCCGTAGACTTGAAGGGCTAACAAACTGATGCAGGCTATGCGTAAACAGAAGTGATAATAAAATCTTAGCTTTCAAGCATACAATTTGGAGACGTCGAGTGGACCAAACATCCAAATCTGCCCTATCTAACTGAAATACATGACTTTAAAAGACAGATCTGCACTGACGAGGAAGAGGCACGGGAAATAATCCTTCAGTGAGGGACTCTTTTGAGTTTCACTTCAGCATAGAGGTGGACAGGATCAGCCAGCACCAGTGTTGCTCCATGTGAAGAGGTCATTAGGCCTTCTACTGGATCCGGGTCACCTGCTGATGAAAAGCACTTCCACGAAAGCAACAAAAAAAAACCAACAAACAAACGAACAAAAAACACCAATAAAATAAAATAAAATAAGAAAGAAAAGAAAAATCTCTAAAATCGAGTTTATAAGAATATAAGCAAAGGGTCTAAAACAAACAAACAAACAAACAAGAACGAATCAAGGCAATAAGTTAAGGAGAACATATGATCACATGGTTGACAAAGGTTTATCGAAAAATCGTAGGGGAGAAAACACAACCTGAGGGGGCCAGTAACTGGGGATACACTGTCACGGACAAAAATAGAAGACCGAATTCGTGGTCAGTCGCCAGCCAGTTTGTTTGGACATAAGCTCCAACTCAACCATTCTGGGCGCCAGGCAGACGGCCTCATGTGTCGGGTCCAGCCAATTAAGCATAGCGGAGAGGCCCCACGGAGACGGTACGGTCCAGCCAGACAGACTAAGTAGCTTGACCGACGCCTCGATGTCTGCCCAGACGGATCTCGGCGCCTGGGCCAGACTCATCCAGCCAATTTGTAGGACCAGTGCCCACAATTAAGCCGGACGTCGCCGGAAAGGGAGAGGGGGAAGGTACTGTGTAGTGGGGGTGAAATCTAGCTAATTAATTAAATGACCATTGACCACCACAGAGAGCAAGGCAGGTAGATGTGACTGTCATGATTTACATATCCAATGAAATGAGAGGGGAGGCAACCTCAAGTATAAGGCGGGAAAAATACTGACCAATGGTACTCGCCCTTTGACGGATGGGTTTTTAGGATAAGAGAGGAATGCGTGAGTAAAAACGGGGAGGAACGAACAGAAAGAGACAGAGAGAGAGAGAGGAAGAGGTTCTGGGTGTAAGCTCTGACGAGAGAAGAGCAGAGAGATGATGAGAGGGGTGAAGAGAACCGAGCTGTAGCACTAGCACCATAGAGGGTCTGCAGAGGGAGGACTAAGGAGAGATGTGGAGAGAGAGAGAGTTGCTAACTGATGAAGAGAAGAAAAAAGAAAAGGAAAAAAAAAAGAGAAAAGAAAAGCAACCATGTCCATTTGATAGAGCAGACTAGAAGAGAGAGAGAGAGAGAGGAGAGTGCAATGCGCTAATGCAGGAAGAAGGAAAGGAGAACAGATCGATGTCTGATAGTCACTGTTCAACCTGAACCAGGGTTCGACCTCATACCTGGCAGCGTCACTTCGTCAAGCAGAACCAAGGCCAACGCCAGTGCCGGCAGTCTAACCTGACCAGTGCCAGCGGTCCAACCTGACCAGTGCCAGCAGTTGTGTTGTGCTTGTGAAAGTGACAGTGAAAAGAAAAGAAAAAAAAGAAGAAAAGGAAAGACAGTGATTCGTGAATAGTTTAAGATCACCTGGCCAGGTAAAGTAGAAATCTATTTATACCCGGGTTAGTTAATGATGATTTAGATAAATGGTTTTGTGAAGTTCAAGGAAAGAGAGAATGTTTTATTTTGTTTGACTCCATATGCATTGATGTTTGGTTCTATGATCATGTGTAGTAAAGTTATAGACTTTACTAGTGGTTTGATGTGACGAATGCATGATATATGAATGAGATTGTAAGCAAGCTGTGAGTGTGTTTGGGCTGTGCGCTAGTCCTTCCTCCACTGACATACCCCGAGGTTGACATACACATCTGCAAGGATTAAAACTACTCAGAAATAAGTTCCACTTTTGAATCACTGGACACTGTTTCCACAAGGCTGAAGTTCATGCCGGACATGCATAAAACGCACGAGATGAAAAACGTTACGCCAGGATGCCCTCAATGTCCAGGTACGTAGGAGCAAGGCAAACAAGAGGAAAGGAGGAGGGGGTTGTGAAAGATAAATTCTTCATTCTCCTGAGTGGGTTCTGAGTTTTAATTGATCTCCAAAGTGAAGTAAGTGACAAGCATGATTCGCCCTGTGAAGAGCTCGTCAGCACGCTCATGGATTCTGCCGACCTGCTGACAATGCACTTCAATGAACAAAAATGGAAAAGCCACCAAATCGAGGTTATGAGGAAAAGTCCACAAAGGATTACGTTGAATAGACCCAAAGAACACAAATCAGAAGCTGAAAGGCCTCGCAGGTTGAAGCAAGCACAGTAAAAGAAAATGCTAGCGAAACCTTGGCCCAGATGCTTTGAATCTCCAGAAAGGGAATGGAGCGAACATCAACAATCCGTTCCATTCAAAACATATGACTTTCATAAGAGACATACTTGCAATGAAGGCAGAGGGGAGGGGGGGGGGGTATGAGGTGAAATCCGTCTCCAGACTGACCTATGTGAGCTTCAAGTGGACCTCAGAAGGACCAGTTAGCGGCAGCTTTTTCGCTCTTTGCAAAGAAAAGGACTGTGACAAAAAACAAAACAAAAACAAAACAAAAAACGAAAATAAAATCAATTTGGCCTGGGAAATACTGGATATTAGGTCAGCTGGTTCTGACAAAACAAAAATGATGTCAAGGCAGTGAAGTGCCCACACACCGATGTCTGTACGGAAACTGCGACACAACAGAATTCGTGCCCTCGCCGCCTTTCTCCTCCCTCCCCTCCCCACAACCCTCATCACCCCCCCCCCCCCCCCCCCCAGAATCTGTCCCACCTTTTCAACCAACCATCCCCTCCCCTAAACACCACCCCCATTCCGCCCCTCCCCTCTAACCTGCGCCCCTCCCCACATCCCCCCAAGCCCCGACTCCTCTCTGCGACCGTATACAGTAATAATATACACCAACGAAAGTTTCTCGAGTACTACCATCTCTAAGAGCCACGAGTGTTGACTTTCTTGAGGATCTATTTCCCTACGAAGACAAAGTGAAAACGAGATGTGGTAATATTAGCATTTATTTTCCCCTCCCTCTTCTCATAAATAAGGGGGGATGGGGGGGATGCAGGGGCGAGGAGGGAGATGGAGAGAGGAGGGTTGAGGGGAGTGGTCTGTCTGTGCTGAGAGAGAGAGAGAGAGGTGGGGTGGGGAGAGGGGTGGTTGGGTTGAGGCTGGGTGTGGGAGCAAACTTGGCACGGGGTAGTAGGCCATCAATAATAATATAGATCTTCTGGAATTTCCCTGGTGAGCGCGGCCCGGAAAATTACGTGAATGCTGGATGTGTTCATTGAAGAAGAAGGAAAACACGCCCGTGCACACACACACACACCACACACACACACACACACACACACACACACACACACACACGCACGCACGCACCACGCACGCACGCACGTACGCACGCTCGCACGCACACGGAGTAGAAAATTAATGCTCTTCCTTTTAATTTTGTACGTCTCTCTCTCTCTCTCCCTCTCTCTCCCTCTCCCTCGTTCTCCTCCCCCTCTCCCTCTCTTCTGTCTGTCTGTCTGTCTGTCGTCTCTCTCTCTCTCTCTCTCTCTCCTTCTATATCTATATATTTCATATCAGAGAGATGAGCTGAGAGGTCTCTCACTCTAGCTACCCCCCCAAAGTATCTCACTCCCTTCTACTCTAACTATATTCACTGTGCACTCTCTCTATCATTATTCTACCGTACATGATCATCACTAAAATCTCTGTTAGATACGTCACTAATGAACTACCATCGTACACCGACCCATACCATCATGTACTGTAATTGTCTGTCTGGATGTTGATCAATCTATAGTCTCTTTTCAACTTAAAAATCTCCCGTTGAAAACTACACACACAACCAACAATATACATAATAAACACAAGAACAGAGAGAAAACAAGAGAGGACGAGAGACGACAGAGAAAAGACTAACACACCATATACGACACAACAAACAACCACACATGCACACACACATTACCAAGCAAAACACGACACAACACACACACAGACAGCAGACACACACAACAATCAAAACACATAGATGATGGATAAACAAAATTTGATATTTCATTCAATGAAAAATTCAGTGAAAAGACACACACAACACACAACACAACTCACACAACACAACCATTACGACAGCAAACGCAGACCACCACCGCACCACAACACATCACGCACACACCACACACACACCACCACACAAACCCACACCCTTACCACACGGACACAACACACACACAACACACACAACACACCAACCACACACACACACACACACACACTAATTGTATCCACATCTTCCTTTCTCCGCACCGAAAAGTTCAAGGACGCCCAGGGGGAGCGGAGACTTGTTTAATCAAACGGAGGATCGGATCTTGCCGGGAGGGAAATTGACATTTGAACAAAAGTCCGTTACGCCCCCCGCCCCTCCTCCCTCCCCGCCCATCTCACTGCCTTCCCCCGGTCCCTTCCCGCCGCTCTGTACCTCCTCGGAAACCGGCGATCCGCGTACCTCATTCTGGGATGTGAATGCTGTAGCGAACGTGATAACCACACATTCGCTTCTCTTTTCGATGTATTTGGGATCTTTCTAAGAGATCGCGTTCGCATTTCTGTGATGATCCTTGTTTTCGTATAAGTACTCATTCCCTTCGTTTTAGGAGTGTGTGGAACGACACGTCACTGAATGAGGAATGTAGGGTGCAGGTGATCGAACTTAACGACTGTTGCACGTGCGCGGCCGCACGCGCTGTCACACACACGCGCACACACACACACACACACACACACACACACACACACAACAACACCACACCACACACAAACACACGCACGCACGCACGCACCACACACACACACACACACACACACACATCATGACGATCAAACTATAAAATACATAAATTAACATACCCCGTCGTATCACATAATGCTTAGTTAACCTATTCCTGACGTCAATGTACGTAAAGTAGTTCTGCGACACCGCAACATTCATTCTCTTGTGTGGTTTGCATAAACGTTAGGTTTGCTTCCATGGACATACATCTCAGAACTGAGAATGGCAGATTCTTCGTATTACAAGATCAGAGAAATAAGAACACGTCTTCTGGTTGCTGCTGAGCTCTGTCCTTGGTCCGCCACACACTGTGGCAGGTAACAGGCGTGGGAAGACATGACGCCTTCGTTTGACGTCACCGCTCTCTCTGAGGCATTTCTCGAGCGTTATTGCCCCCTTAGTTTGTCCCTGTCCTCCTCTGCCAGCGCCACTTATTATTCTCTCTCCGCCATGCCAGCCGCACTGAGTCGGGCGTTCCTGCTGATCCTTGAAGCTTCAAGATACGACGATGATTGCAGACGGAATTCAACACAGATGAAAACAACAAATGTTGAAGTGATCAGCCGCCAGATGAGAGTAACGAGCATGGCAGTAACGAGCCTCGACCTGTTTCGGTTTTTTTTTTTTTTTTTCCTTTTCTGACAGGCAACAAGAAGCAAACAAACAAACAAACAAATAACGGAAATAAAATTTGTAGTGAGGAAAAGGCTGGAGAGGTTGAACGAGTCCTCAGTTTGTATACGAATAACTGACATGGGTGGAGAGGGAAGGACTGAACGAACAGGACCACGTTGGAAAACAGACACCCAATCTTCCACAGAGAGCATTTTGCTTATGCCTGATCAGAGTGGACCTTATGCCTGATCAGAGTGGACCTTATGCCTGATCAGAGTGGACCTTATGCCAGATCAGAGTGGACCTTATGCCTGATCAGAGTGGACCTTATGCCTGATCAGAGTGGACCTTATGCCTGATCAGAGTGGACCTTATGCCTGATCAGAGTGGACCTTATGCCTGATCAGAGTGGACCTTATGCCTGATCAGAGTGGACTATCCTTCAAGTGCCTATGCTATCAGAGTGGACCTTATGCCTGATCAGAGTGGACCTTATGCCTGATCAGAGTGGACCTTCGTCTCCTGGTTGAGAACTCCTCAGTGGTTCTGGTGTTCGACAGTTGTGCATGTCCAAACACAGTGTCTGATAATTATAATACACCACCACCTATAACACGGTGGCGTTTCCCAACCGACGGGGGAAAAAACGTCACAAAGCAAACGAACTCCCAGGAAGGCCAGTGAAGAATAGAAGAGGGTGATGGAAGAGAACGATATACAGAAGTAAGTTACCATAAGTGAGTTAGAAGCAATCGAAATAAAGTAAAATGTTTTAGCCTATGATCGAAGATCCGAAACGAATGAAATGAAAACCACTTGGACACAACAGACAACGTAACGAACGCTGAATTGACACTGTGTCCTCAGCTTTTGCCAGCTATTGGTTGCCAAGTGGGGCATATTTTATAGGACATAAACAGTACTTTTCACCTCTGTCTGTCTGTCTGTCTGGTGTTGTCGTTTTAAAATTGTTATGCTAATAACATGTTTGAGGAAGAAGATACGGCAGCATGCGATTACTCCTCGTCGAAAGTTCTACATATACACGTTCATTGATGACTATTGAAATCCGGCCGTGCTGCACGGAGTCTCTGGAGAGTCAAAGCTGTTCACCTGTTACTGTGGTGCCTTTGGGCCAGAGGGACACTGCCTGGCTGTGGGAGAGACAACGGTCCTGCAGACCATTCTGAACCATCTTTAGAGCTGCACCACACGGGCATCTGTTCCATATTTCAAAAGCCCTGATAATCCGCCCCTGCCATGCGAACCCCTGGTTCCACAAGACAATCACCCTACCACTCTGGTTTACATGTGGACCCATCTGTTCATTTCACCCGTTGATGTTCGATGTTCTGGCGTTAAGGATTCCAAGATTCAATTCCTTAATTAGCAGGCGTCAAAACTGGATCAACTTGCCCAGAAGGGGAAGGGTTGGGGAAGGGTAGATGTATGAGCCGGAGACAAAACGCCTATGCACTTGCCCAAAATGTGTTGAGAAAAAAAAAAGGAGGGAAGGGGTAAAAGTAGAAAGGGAGGGAGGTGGAGGAGAAACTGTAAAGAGGAAAGAGATGATAGGGCGAACATGTTGTTCGGCGAAGAGTGAAGGGGTGGCGAGGGAGAGGAGGGGTGGAAAGGTGAGGTGTGGGAGATGGGGATGGAGGATGTCGAATCATGCTGTTTACTCATTACTTTAGATGTTGCTTCTTTTCTTGTCCGGAAAAAAAAAAAATTATGGCGCTCTTGCAACTGCACATTTTCGGGGGAGGTTGGCGGGGAAGGCAGCAGCGATGAGTAGTCCTCTCCCTTGCTGACCCTCCAACCCCTAGGGGAAAGAATGTGTGTAAAGGGAGGGTGTGTGTGTGTGTGTGTGTGAAGGATGGAGGAGTCGAGACGGGGAATTGGAAGATGGTAAAGTGGCCCGGGGGGGGGGTTGACGCATGAGACGGGTGGCGTGGAGAGGGGGAGAGGGAGGAGGGGCGTTTTAGAGGAGAGGCAAGACACAACAGGTGAAAGGGAAAGGAAGGGGAGGAGGAGGGGAGTGCAGCACGGGATGGGGGGGGGGGGGGGGGGGGGGGGGGGGGTGGGGTGAGGAGAGGGGAGACAGAAGGATGGGGGAAGGGGGCGGGAGTAACGGAGAAAGGGTACAATAATATACTGTACGTACTGTACTGTACTGTACTGTACTATACTGTACTATACTATACTATACTATACTATACTATACTATACTATACTATACTATACTATACTATACTATACTGTGACTTCACGTCACGTCACATCACATGATATAATTTGAGATGAGATAAGATCATATAATATGATATAATATAACAATATAATACGATAAAACATCATTAGAAATGTAATACAATGTAATACAATACAATACAAACAATATAATTATTCATTTCAATATGATATTTAAAAAAAATCGCGTTCTTTCAGTGTGTCTGTCAGACAGTCCTCTTGCTCCAAATCCAGGTTCCATCTGGTCTCCAAATTGAGCATAAAGATTCATAGCATACTGTGCAGACAGAGAGCGAATCACTTTAGTGCCAGCCAGTCGCATTAGTCGCATCTTAATGCCACAATAATGGCAATGCCAAGCGATGTCTGGGTTCAATACAGCCTTAAGGCTAGGACAGAGGGAGCAGAGGATGGGGTGTGGGGTGGTGGTGGGGGGGGGGGGGGGGGGGGGGGGGAGGGGGGGGGGGGGAGGAAACTGTGGGAGGGAATACAATAGGACAGAATAGAATATCTCCGTGGGGATTCATTGCGGCATAACACTGGAAGATCGATTTACCAGGTTCCTTCAGTTCTGTCGGCTGCGTGCTTAGGCGTGGGTCTCTGGAAGGGTTTTCCCTGTCCATTCTGCAGTGTTGTCAGTACATCGGCTTCCTCTTCTGTCCTCCCCTACCGTCTCCCTCTTCCGATGCTGGTGCCCTGGAGGATCGTGTTCACAAGAACCGTTGGATCTTCTTACATGGCCATGCCAATGCACTTTTCTTTTCTTGATTGATGTTAGTAGATCTTCATATTGTCCAATGAGCTTCTCGACGCTCTGACGCATTTTTGGATTGGTGGTATGATGGGTATGTCTGATGTGTAGGATCTGCGGTAACACCTCATTTCCATAGTCTGGATTCTACTTTCCCCGATCGATTCTGAGGGCCCATGTCTCG
>CM031600.1:65062113-65067113 GCA_018398815.1 Conus ventricosus | reverse complement strand
GTGGTGTGGGGGGGGGGGGTGCGTGCGTGCGTGCGTGCGTGCGTGCGTGCGCGCGCGAGCGTCAGTGTGAGTATGTGCATGTGTGCATATTTTTCTCTCTCTGTCTTCTTTCTCTCTCTCCCTCTCCCTATCCCCCCTCTCTTTTCTCTCCGTTTCTGAGAAACAGTCCGTCTAAATGACTTACTCTCTCTCTCTCTCTTCTCTCTCTCTCTCTCTCTCTCTCTCTCTCTCTCTCTCTCTCTCTCTGTCCTTCCCATACCTTACACGAGAATTGTCTTGTTGGCGGTAAATTTGGCGGCCAATTCGATTGAAAACTGCCCCATCCCCATCTCCTCACCTTCTTAACCTCATTCCTCCACCCACATCCGTACAATACCCCCCCCTCTCTCTCTCTCTCTCTCTTCTCTCTCTCTCTCTCTCTCTCTCTCTCTCTCTCTCTCTCTCTGTCTCTCTCTTCACCACTGTCTCCACATTTGATTGAAAACCCGTTTGATCCCTACTCTCCCAACATTTTGATCGAAAACCTGTTTGATACCACCACCCCCCGCCCAGGTCCTCTCTGCCCCCCCCCCCCCCCCCCCTCCCCTCCCTTAGCCTCCACCCTCGGTTCCTCGTTCTCTTCCCGCTTCTCTTAGAGTTGATTGAAAACCCGTTTGCTTCCCCTTCCTTTTCCCTTCTTCTTCTCCTGCTTAGATTTCCGCCTGCCCCCCCCCCCCCCCCCCCCCCCCCCCCCCCCCCCCCCCCCCCCCTCCCTCTCCAGTCTAAAGTGTCAGCAGTTCTTTTTGTTTCGTTTTTTCTTTGTTTCTTTGCTTTCTTTCTTCCTTTCCTTCTCTTTTTTTTTTCTTTCTCCCTTTCTTCTTTTCGTCTTTCTTTCTTTCTTTCTCTTTCTTTCTTTTCCCTCTTTCTTTCTTTCTCTTTCTTTCTTTTCTTCTTGCTTTCTCTTTTTCTTTATCTCTCCCTTTCTTCTTCTTCTTCTTCCTCCTCCTCCTCTCCCTCTTCTTAACGTTTATGGGATTCATATCCATTGATTTTGTGTCCCGCTCCCCCCCGGGTCCCCGAATTGTCAGCATTCTTCGCCATCCTGCAGAGTGGAGGATAGAGTTCAAACCCTTTGAGAGATTCTGTTATACCCCAGCTCTTTCCTTTACCAAATCTGATCTGCCCTAGCATTCGGAAAACGTACGTACACACGCACGCATTCACGCACGCAAGCAAGCACACACACACGCGCACGCGCGCGCGCGCGCGCGTGAAAACGACATGAACAAAACGAAATCGATGAGCCAGCCGCTTTTTTTTTTCTCTCTCGAAGTTGATGGGGGAGGGTGGGAAGAAGGAAGGCAGTGGTGGGTGGTGGGGGAGAGGGGGGAGGGTCGGTTGTCTGTGGACGTTAGGTCACATCAATTCCACGTCGTTTATCTTGCTCCCTTCCTATGCAGCCCGTGCTCAGGTGCGCCCTGTCATGGCCCAGCTGACCCTTCAAGAGCTCGCAAGAAGCTACCAGTAATTACTGGACCGCTACCAGCCCACCCTCCACAGAAGACACCGCACTGCGGTCGTCGATTGATTTTGGTGGTGTTCACTGGTGTCTGCGTTAAGACCATCTTATACTTCTCCCCCTCCCCCAACCCCCTTCCCTTCGACCATTGCTTCGTCAAAGAGCCAGTGTAGGCTTTCTCCCAACTGTGGAGCCACAGGACACCACTATATCCATCCAACCACAGTTCCAGTGAACCTAACCGCCACACGAAAGACCCTGACGTGAACTTCCCTCAAGCACGGATATGGCGAGGACACTGACATCGTCGTCACTCTTAAGGAACAAGGCATAAAAGGCTGCAGGCTTTGCCACTTTTGTTCTGCTCTAACATGCGCCAGATGCTAACACTTTATGGAGTGGCTCCTCATCTCATGCATATGACAACCACGCGTACCTCTACATATGACCCGTTCATCTTTGAACACGCGGTTTTGTAGGGGGAACCGATGTTGAATGGTTGGAGCGTTCATCTGCGGATCTGACGGTCGTGAATTCGAACCGCTCATAGGGTCAGATGGTCTCGGCTTGAAAACCCTGTCTGCCTGCCTGACCCGATTCAGACCAGGGAAGTCAAGTCGACAGAAGGAGTGGGATGGGTCCAGCTTTCAATGATGCTGTCAGCCGGACATGGTGAACCTTTGACCATTCATGGGCCATTAGGCTTTGGAACGTTAACTTTTAACCTTTAATTGGCTGTGGTCCTTTAACTTTGAACCTTTAGTTGCCTATAGTCCTTTAACTTTTAGCCTTTAGCAGGCTATGGTACTTTAACTTTAAACCTTTGATTTGCTATGGTCCTTTAACTTTTTAACCTTTAGTTGGCTATAGTCCTTTAACGTTTAGCCTTTAACAGGTACGGTACTTTAACTTTAAACCTTTGTCGGAAATGAAATGAGGTAGGGAACAGTAAACGATAAACAGTAAACAAGTGGGGTATGTTTTGCTCCCATAAGGAAACCTAACACAGAGTAACTTTTATTCAAGACTGGCACAGCCTTTTAAACTTGAATAAAGTCAGACAAAATGCATAGACGAACAATCTAATAGTGGGGGAAAAACAAGCGCAGGCCAACAACTGAACTGTCTGGCAAAGATTTGGACTTGAGGGGAGGGGAGAGGGGAGTTTGAAGATGGAGAAACTGGGAAAATAAAATTAAAAAAAAATGTTACAGATATGAAAACTCTTCACTAGCTGCATAAGGGAACCATCGCAATCCCTTTTGAAGGCAGATATATTTGTATTGCCTGCTCCGAGGCCTTTCGCCCGCTGGATCGGGACTCATCAGGGAGACACGGCTGGTTGTGTCTGCGCTCCCGGCGTCAAACAGAGACACACCACAGTCCATAATACCGTGGTGTTCTCACCACCATGGGTGCAAAAAAGAATCCAATAGCACCCCCAGAGCAGCCAGCGAAGAGTAGTAAATGCAACCAAACGAAAGTGTGGGGAGGTATTATGGACTGTGGTGTGTCTCTGACGCCGGGAGCGCAGACACAACCACTATTAGATTGTTCGTCTATGCATTTTGTCTGACTTTATTCAAGTTTAAAAGGCTATGCCAGTCTTGAATAAAAGTTACTCTGTGTTAGGTTTCCTTATGGGAGCAAAACATACCCCACTTGTTTACTGTTTAAACCTTTGATTTGCAATGGTACTTTGACTTTTAACCTTAACCTTTAACTGGCTTTGTCCTTTAACTTTCAACGTCTCATTGCCTATGATACTTTAACTTTCAACCTTTCATTGTCTATGATATTTTAACTTTCAACTTGTCATTGCTATGATACTTTAACTTTTAACCTTTGATTGGCTATGGTACTTTAACTTTTAATCTTTAGCTGAGAAGCTTAACTCTGAGCATTGTATACATCAACAAGAAGATTCTACTATGATACATGACAAACATGGATGTATATATAAACCTCTACCAAAGAGATCATGGTTTCACCTGCCTCCACTTGTTTGTGTGTTGTTTGTCTGTGAGAAAGATTACGTGAAAACTATGGAACCGAGTTTACCAGAACTTGGTCGAAAAACGGAACACGTCCCGAGGACGAACCCATTATTTTCTGGCACCGGTCTGACTTGCGAATCCGGCCAAACCCAAGGGCATCTCCAGGATCCACTGAACAGGATTATTACACATTCTCCACTGAGCATGAACACAGTGAAATTACTGTTTACGAGTTGATAAATATATGAAGAGATAGCCTCGGCTGATAGCCTTTTATTTTAACTGGCACGTTAAAAGAGTTTAGTGATATAAAACATTGACATTTAACATTTTTCCATAGAACTATTATCCCCCAAAGGAACAAAAAGGACGGGGAGGTAACTTTTTCAGTCCTATCTACTGTCGCTTCCCCTGCTAATCTTGTTTCCACTGGATGCTTATAAATGTGTGTTGGTGTCGGAGGGGAGGGGGGGGGGGGGGTGGAACAACGAAGGAGAGCAAATGGAAGGTGTCATGTGTTTGTAAACTACAGAGAGCTATTTCTGAATTTGCGCATCGCGCGCGCGCGTGCGTGCGTGCGCGCGCGCGCGCGCGCGCGTGTGTTGTGGGAGTGGGTGGATATGTAGATGGGGTGGTGTGGGGCACGACGGAGAGCAAATCAAAGGAGGTGTCCTGCAACTGTGAAGAGCAAAGAGCTATTTTAAGTTTTGCACTTCTCGTATCATCATCTTCATCAATATCATAACTATTATTATTATCATCATCATCATCATCTAATTCTAATGTAAATTTAAAAAAAATATAAAAAACAACAAACGGTTGAACCACGAGCTACTTTTTAAACTTGAAGTTTGCTTTCCTTTCATGTCCCATTTATTTGTAAATATCAGATAAGTGTTGGGCCACGAAATTCCCCAAACGCTGTCCATTATCTTGTATCGGTATCAAAAAGGAAGGAATGACTTTCCCTGGCTGGTCGTCAGACAACCTACAACATATCTCTGCACCATTCTCGACATGAGAATGCTGGAAGGAGCTATAGTCACACCGGAAATTGTTCTAGTCGTCCCGTTCAATCAAACCAACCAATGAAACATAGCGATGAAACAGGTGTTACTTTAGGTTACCTCATTTTTCACACACGTTCTCACGAAGCGGGCCCGCCGCCGTATTCAGACCCAACAGTGGTGGTACACCACGGAAGCCACCCCAGCACGCGCTATGACTCTACATAATAATACCGGATTGTGTCATTTCGTGTTGGAACAGTCCCTTCATGCGCTTAAGAATAATGGCCAATGCACGTGACGGCGCGTGCAGGTTCCATTTGCTGTGGTCCGAGTGAGCGAGAGCAGGAAAAGACACAAATGGACATGCACTCGAAGGCTTATTAAAGCAACGAGCAGCAGTATCAGAGACAGTTTGTCGCAGCGGCAGGAGAAAGAGATATTGGATAGTTGTGGTACTGGCAACAGGTAGCAGCAGTACTGGTAGTATGGGTAACG
>CM031600.1:65049613-65052113 GCA_018398815.1 Conus ventricosus | reverse complement strand
TATATATATATATATATATTAGAGAGAGTGAGAGAAGATGAGAGTAGAGAGAGAGGAGAGAGAGAGAGTGAGAGAGCAGAGAGAGGAGAGAGGAGAGAGAGAGAGAGAGGAGAGAGAGAGAGAGAGAGAGAGGCCATAGCCCCTATTTGAAGGGGAGTGTGACCTACTCGAGCCATTCAAGACAAAAAGATGCTCTAAATGGTGCCATAAACAACCATAAAAAAAAAATCAGACTGTGCTAAGATCACAATGCGTCTCTAATTTTAAAGGCGTGATAGAGAAAAAGACTAACATTTTTTTTACTACATTTTCAATGCTTGAAGCCATCAGCATACACAAGCGCAAGAGACAGGGCTCATTGTAATATTTTTCTGGAATAAACTTTTCTCTGATATTCTGAATAGCTGGGCTTACTAAAACAAAATGTACTTCGTCTTCCTTTGATTTTCTGCACAGTGGACATAATCATTAAATCATGATTAGTGTGAGACCTGTATGTTAGGTAAAAAAACCGTATATTTTTGACACTCCAAATAGGAACTTAGATGTGATCTGTTTCAAAGATCGATTATTTTAAGGGTTATGTATGGCTTAACAGATGAGATATCGCATTCAACAAATCTGTCACTGGTTTCGATATGGTTTGCCAGTTCTGCCAGCTACAATCAACCAGTCTTTGTCTGAAGCTACGAATAGACCCGAGTATTTCCTACTCCTGAATAACCCAAACATGACCAAAACCCAATTTAAACAAGCATAACTTCACATTGGTAGCCCAATTATGTTTACCTTTAGCATCAAGATGCAACACTGTCAAAATTGCTTTGCATGGCAGTCAGTTTTCTTCCATGCTGATTAGCCTCAACCAATATTTGACACACCGAAGAACAGAATTGACTGTAATTGGATACCGTTGGTTTCACCATATACTTAATCATTTGGTGTTACGTCTGTCTGCACCAAGGAAACGTTTCAAAGCACACAAACAAACCGTTTCACAATGTTCAGCAGCTTTTTCCAAACCCACAGTTCTGACACATACTGTATTTGGCATCACATATTTTCAGTTGTAGTTTCAAGGAATCATTTTTTAAGCATATACAATTCCTGCAGGAAACTTAACAAAGCTTTCTTTCCACGACTTGCTAAATCTCTACATGCACCTGTAAAACTCAATTTTGTCGAAAAATATATACCAACATACATTTACAACAGGTATTATAGCTCCATTATAGGTCCATCGTTTCTAGCTGCTAAATATCCTCCCTTTCTGAAGACAATAACATTACTTTTGTCTAAATCAACATGCAGATCCAGACTGAAAACTGCATTTTACAACTGTTTAGCTGGGTCTGTAGTCCAACAATAGTTTCAGACATTAAAATGACATCATCAGCCAACAGTAAGATAGACAATTCAAAAGCGCCAGGTAGAAAACATGCTCCATACTTCCTTTCCTTACAACTTCAAGAGGTGATTCATTTATAAATAAAGAAAACAACACAGGGCTACACATATCACCCTGCTAAACCCCAGCAGTGCAGTTTATAACATCCAACAATCTGTTTCCAAATTTTAATCCGAGAAACAGAGACAGACAGACAGACAGAGACACACGGACAGACACACAGACAGGCACAAGACAGGAACAGACAGAGAGAGGACAGAGACAGAGAGAGAGAGAAAACAGAGAGAGAGAGACAGCGAGCAGAGAGAGAGAGACAGAGGCATGACAGAAGATACAGACACTGACACTGAAAGATACAGAGAGAGAGAGAGAGAGGAGAGAGGAGAAGAGAGAGAAGAGAGAGAGGAGTGCAGAGGAAAAGGAGAGAGGAGAGAGGAGAGAGAGAGAGGGAGAGAGAGTTGAGAGGAAGAGGCAGATGACAGACAGGACAGACAGACATGCTAGCAGACAGCGCGTGTCCTTCGAGTCGGATATAGAGTGTTTAAACGGCTCGTACAGCTATTTAAAGGGTAGGTTGAAGCGACTGTTTGCATGGACGAATGGATTGATCGGATCTATATTGGACAAAAGGAGCTCTGCCTATTGCTTTGCCTTTTTTTTTTTTTTTTTTTATTTGTTTTTTACCCCGGTGTTACAGTGTTTGAGACCAGCCTGAAAAAGCAGGCACTGATGCAGTCTCAGGTTTCAAGTACTTTAACCCATTTGAATATGGATTATCAAAAAAATAAAAAGTATTTTCCAATTCGATCAGAATATCACACACACGCACGCACGCACGCACGCACGCACGCACGCACGCACGCACGCACGCACGCACGCACGCACGCACGCACGCACACACACTACACGCACACACACACACTGGAGTTTGTATATTGGTTTGCTTTCTATTCTGTCCTGGGGGTACAGTGTTTTAGACAGCTTGGAAAACAGGAATTATGCAGTCTTTGATTTCAAGTACTTCAACTCATCTGGAAAAAAGATCAAAAGTGTTTTCAAGTTCGATCAGAATTATATCGATATCCTTCTAAA
>CM031600.1:65026354-65043854 GCA_018398815.1 Conus ventricosus | reverse complement strand
AAAATTCGATGGCCCCCTAAATCCTGTTTTTTCCGGATGAAAAATTTTTTTCTTGTTTGCCCAATTGTAAAATCTTTTCTAAAAAAATGAAGTTACACAATCAATTTTTCTGTCACCCTATGTGCAGAACAATAGGGAAAGGGGCCCAAAATTCACATCTGTCTGATATAAACATATCTAAAACAAGTTAAAAAATTCTTTTTGGGAACAAAAAAAAGTAGTCGACAACCCCTTCTTTCCCCCCTGTTCGTTTCCGGGTTAGTCACCCTTTTTGGGCCCCTTTTCTGTTTTCCCGGGTTAACAAAAATTTTTTCTTTCCCTCTTTTAAAATTTCGATGAGGGGTTCAACCCAAAATTATTTGTAACGTATCTTTTGATTTTCGTTTTGTTTGTGGACCGTTTTGACAATAATTCTTTTTCCAATTTAAACCAGGATAGAAAGTCTTTTTTCTTCAGTTTCTTCTGAAACGAAAGGCCCCGGTGCAAAGCATTAAAATCCCCTTAGAACCCAAGGTAGGTCGGGGGACATTCATGCATCTTTTTCGGGGGTTTAAAATATGAGTTGTAACTGTTCGTTTCCCCTGGCGTTGTCTTCCCCCCGGAAATAACAGAATGTTCGGGGGGGAAAAATTTAAAAAAAGGCAAAAAGGGCTCAAAGGAGAAATTTCAAAAAGATTTAACCCTTTTTCAGAAACCCCATTACCCCCTACCTCTCCCAGCAACTTTTTCAACATTTTTCATCGATAGTTTTGTGCCCCACACAGCCACACCTCCTTTCAAGCGATGTGGCGAGGAGAAAAAAAAAATTTAAGTCCGGAAACGCATTTTCAATGTCTCGCGCTTGAAAAAAATTTTTTGACAGCCCCAAAAAATCGGGAATTTTTCACAAAAATGTTTTAAGGAAATGTTATTTTAATTTGCTCTTTGGCTTAAAACTTTCCAACGTTTTTCGTCTGAAACCCCACTGTTTTTGCCCAATAGTGAAAAGCCCATGATCAAAAAAAGAATCAAAACCCACAATCGGTTTTCCTCTTCATGCAAATTTAGCGAAGTAGTCAGTACGATATCACAGTTTGTGCACGGACTTCCTCGCGTGGGGTTGCCCCCCCCCCCCCCCCCCCCTTTTTCGTTTGTTGCGCTGTTGCCCACTTTTCCTCTCTCTTTTCATGGGGGTTAGGGTTTGGGGTACGGGGAAAAATTTTCCTCCTTTTTTTTCGGGTTGTTGGGGCCGCCTGCTCTTCATTTGCTCCCTGTCGTTCCACAAGACGCTGGGTTTCTTCATGTAGTGGTAAGGGGTTCCCCTTTCCCATTTTCAGTGAGGTGTAACGAAGGTACGCCCTCTTTTTGGGCCCGGTTCCCTTGGGCGTCTTGGGAAGGGGTAGTAGTCGCCGTCGTTTTTTCTCTCACACGAGGGCAAAAAGTCCTGACACAGAGCGCCTTTTTACCCTTTCAATTTACGCCGTTCGAAAAAAAAACCTTTTTTCTTTCGGGGTTTGAAGCACTGAAACAGGCAATGATCGGTTGGGGTTTTTTTTCCAAAGGGAAGACGATGTGCACGTTCGTTTTCAAGTCATCTTCAATGCCCAGCTTGTCTTTGTTACACTCTTCACGCTTCTTAAACGGGCAGCCCAAGTTTTTTGACTTTCCACTCGGGGTTGGGGTTTCCGGGGGAAAAACCCGGGGTTAAATTTCCCCGGGCCCCTTTCCTTCTTTTGTCTTTCTATTTTGTCTTCAGTCGCCCCAACTCTCTCTTTCAGTTTTCCCTTTTTTCCCTTCATCCCCGGGAATCCAACTGTTTCTGCATCTTGCCCCTGGTGCTTTCTTTTTTTCTGCCCACAAAAATTTTTTTTCACGGGAATGTTTTTAGCATATCATCCATCAGCGATGGATTTTGTTTTTCCCGTTGCGTCCCGAATTCGTAAAAAGAAAAAATTTTCGGTTGACGCTGGGCCCGTTCGGGTTTCCCTTGACTTGGAAATTTGGTTAAAGGGCCCAGGGTTGGTTAAACCACCTGCACGGAGAAGAATGCTGTGAAAATGCACAAACAGTAAAATTCCCTTTGGCCCGGCGTTGTGTGCGTAGCTTTCTCGTCTTTTCCAAAATCATTTTTTTTGTTTTTTGTACAAAATTTTGGGCCCCAAAAAACCACAGCGAACACGCCAAAATTTTGTGGTGGGTTTCCCCCAATGAACGGGGTCATTTGTTTAAATAAGGTCAATTAACCCCCAAAACAAATTTCCAAATAGTTTAAAAAAATTGTGGGGAGCTGGGACAAATTTGCGCCCGATCGGTAGGGGAAAGGGCCTGAGTTCCCCCGTGGTGTGTGTGTGTGTGGGTGTGGTGTGCGGCCCCTCAGTTTTATGTGTGGGTGGTGTTTTTGTTTTAAGTGCTTGTGTGGGGCGGCAAGCGTGCGTGCTTTGGTTTTGTGGTGTTTTGCCTACGTGTGCACGTCTGTGTATGCATTGGTTTTGTGCGTGCTTTACGGGGCGCGCGCGCGTGTGTGTGGTGGGTGTGTTTTGTGTGTTGTGTGTGTGTGTGTTTTGTGTGGGGCGCGTGCGTGCGTGCGTGCTTTTTTTGCGTGCGTGCGCGCGTTTTGTGCGTGTGTGTGTTCGCGAACGCCCCGCACGCGCGGGGGCCAAATTTTTGTTTATAAGTGTGTGTCAGTGTCTATGAGACGAAGTTGGCGGAAAAGGGGGAAGAAAACAAAAGGGGAAAGGGAAAGACCCACGAAAAGGGGAAGAGTGTGGTGGACACTTTTCCATGTGTTGAGTGTGGGGGAAACGTCCAGGGTTTTGAGTGTGGGGGGACACTGTCCATGTGTTGAGTGTGGTGGACATGCCATGTGTTGATTTGTGGTGGACACTGTCCAGGTTTTGGGAAGTTTTGGGGGGACACTGCCCATGTGTTGATTTGGGTGGACACTGCCCATGTTTTTGAGTGTGGGGGGAACACCCTCCATGTGTTGGGGGTGGGGGGGACACCCCCCATTTTGTTTGAGTGTGGTGGGAACTCTCCATTGTTGGTGTGGTGGCCCACTTTTTCCCTGTTTTTGAGTGTGATGGAAAACTCTCCATTTTGTTGATTTGTGAGGGACACTCTCCAGGTTTTGAGTGTGGGGGGCACTCTCCATGTTTTGATGAGTGTGGTGGGCCTCTCCATGTTTTTGATGAGTTGGTGGACACTCCCCCAAAATTTTGGGTGGGGATAGAACTGCCCATGTGTTGAGTGGGGTTTAGACACTTCCTTGTGTTGATGAGGGGTGGGTGGACACTCTCCATGTGTTAAAGTGTGGGGGGACACTCCCCATGTTTTTGAGTGTGGTGGGACTCTCCATGTTTTGGATGGTGTGGTGGACCCCCTTCCATGTGATGAGGGTGGGGAAAATCTCTATGTGTTGTCAACACGAGGGACAGGCCTTTGGGATAAAACCCACAGCCCCCCCACTGAGGAAAATTAGAGAAATAACTTTTCGTCAACTTTGAGTTGAAGGTCTTTCCCACACGGGGAAAGAAACCCCGGGCCCCAAAAGAGAGAGGGGGAAAAGAGAGAGAGAGAGAGAGAGAAAAAGAAAAGGGGGAGAGAGGGGAAGGGAGAGAGGAGAGGGAGAGAGAGAGAGAGCCCAGAAGACGGACGGGACAGACAGACAACGAGAGAGAAGAGGAGACAGAGACGGACAGACAGAAAAGAGAGAGAGAGAGAGAGAGGAGATGAGGGGGAGAGGGGAAAAGGGGGGAGAGAGGAGGGGGAGAATGGGGGAATTTGTACTTCCACACCCCAAAAACACACACACACACCCCACACCCACACCACACCCACAAAACCACACCCCACACACACACACCCCAAACCAAAAAACACACCCCCCAACCCTTTGTAAAATTTAAAAGGTTTTTGGAAGCCCAATGTTTTGATGTTGGGGGTGAAAAAGTTTCCCCCAGTCTCTATTTGTCTTTGTCTCTCTCTATCTCTTCCAGACCACCCTTTTCTGTCTCCGTTGTCTCTAGGGATGGGATTTCTCCCCGTCCTTTTTATTTCACTCCATCTTTTTTCTCTGTTTTTTGAGGGGGAGAGAGAGGGGAAAGAGAGAGGGGGAGAGAGAGAAGAGAGAGGGGGAAGGGGGAGAGAGAGAGGGGGAAAAGGGGAATTGTACTTCACGGGGGTCAAAGTTTTTTACACATGTTGTTTAAAATTAAATATTTTCGTTATTTAATCGCAGTAGACGTAACGGGTCATTTGCGGGGGGGTTTTCCCGGTTTGAAATGCGCACGTGGGGGCCCAAAACCGGGGTGTGTGGGGGAAAAATTGGCGGGGCGGGAAAAACCTAGCAAGGGGAAGGAGGAAATGAAACGGGGGTGGGGGCTGAGGGGGGGGGGGGGGGGGGGGGGAGGGGGACGAGAGGGGGAAAGGGGGGGGGGGGGGGGGGGGGGGGGGGGAGGGGTGGTATAAAAAAAGGGAAAAATTTTGGGGGGGGGGGATGGTTTAAAAGGAGGGAGGGCAATTGGGGATGGCGAAATTTTGACACACTTAGCGTGTTTTCCCAAAAAACGGAGAAAAACGGGTTGGCCGTAGCGCACCCAAGGCTGACAAACCAATTTAGAATGAAGGCCAAATGAAAGATAGAGAAAATGATGTGTGGGGGGGAAAGCGGGAGAGAGAGAGGAGGGGATGAAGAGAGAGAAGAGAGAGGAGAGAGAGGGGAGAGGAGGGGGGGGAGGAAGAGAGAGAGGGGGGGAGAGAGGAGGAGGAGAGAGAGAGAGAAGCAGGAGGAAAATCTAAAAGGGGGGGCCCATTTTTTTAAAAGAGGGAATTAAAAGGTTTTAATTTTTCAGTCGTTGGCATTAGACCCAATCTGCCACACGCTGCGCGCCCCACACACACCCCCACGCGCGGCGCGGCGCGCACACCACCACACACACACACACACACACAAAACACAGGGGAGGGGGGGGAAGAGGAGGGGGAAGATGGACAGGCAGAGTTACAAAAGGAGGGTTTAAATTTAAAAAGGGTGATGGCCAGGGGCAAGACAGAAGACAGAGAGAGAGGAGAGAGAGAGAGGGGGGAAAAGGATGAAGAGAGAGGGGAAAACCAAGAAAAGAGAGGGGAGGAGACGACAGACAGACGGACAGACAGAAAGGGGAAAAAGAGAGAGAGAGAGAAACTGAGAGGGGCGACGGGACCAGCCCAGACGACAGACAGAAAAAAGCCCGGGGAAAAACTAAAGGAAAAAAGACAGACCCCTGGGGCCCCGGGTTTCGTTTAGTGGGATACTTTTAGTCGATCCTTTTTAAGTGAGGGGGGGGCCTGAAGGGACTTTTTTTAGGCAAAAAAGGGAAATTTGATCACAGTTGTCTTTGAAAATTGGGCCCTGTCTCCCAGTAGCTTTTTTTTCCCTTTTTGGGTTTGCCCTTGGAATAATTTGTGTGAGAAACAGGTTTGGAACTTTGGAACACTGCTTTTTTCAGCCTTCCCCCTTTCCCGGGATTTTGGGTTTAAAAGCATTAAGCAAAATATTTAAAATTTTTTTGGGGTTTTGTACAAAAAATGTAAAAGAGAAAGGGGAAAAATGTGAAAAAAAGGGGGGAGAAAAGAAAAACTCATTTTGTTTTCATTTATTCTTTTTTGGTTAATCAAACAAATAAAAGCTTTCTCAAATGTCAAAATGCGTTTTTTCACGGGTTTTTTTTTTTCTTTTCTTCCCAAAATCTTCTTCCCCCCCAAATTTACTTTTTTCCTTCGTGGAAGTTTTGTCATAATCCTCATTCCCCCCCTTTTTACCCCTCTTATCTATATTCCCCCGGGCCTCCTCTTCCCCCGTCTATTTTGGGTCATTTCTCTTTTCCTTTTTCCTCTCCTCTTTTCTCTCTCTCCTCTCTCTCTCTCTCTCCCCCCCCCCCCCCCCCCGTCCTTCTTCTGCTTCTTCAGCTTCTTTATAGTTTTTTTCCTTTCTCCTCCCCCTCCGTCTTTTTCATCACAGTGAAAGCGAGAGCGCTCCGTTCCCCCCCAAAACTTCATTGCGACCCCAAAAAGAAAAAATTCCGCTTCAAAACCCGGCACAGTGCCCAAGGGGCCCCCGGGCGACCTACTTACCGGGACAATGGCACAATGCCCATTCAATCTAAAACCACCCCCAAGTAACGCAAAACCCCTTTGTTTTTTTTTTTTATTTTAAAAAAAACCCTAATCTATGCCACGTGTGTGTTTTCAACATGTAAACATAACGATCAAACACTTTTATCTCTAAATTTCTGTACAACCCTTCAGTTTAAAATTAACCCTTTGACTGATTCATGTTACTTTTTTTTTCTTTTACTTAAGAAAAGAAAAAAAAAACCCAAGAAAAAATTGTGTGTGTTTTTGGTGTGTGTGGTGTGTGTTGGGTGTGTGTTGTGTGTGTGTGTGTGTGTGTTGTGTGTTGTGTGGTGTGTGTGTGAAGAGAGAGGGAGAGAGAGAGAGAGGGGGGAGAGAGGGGACAGGGGAGAGACAGAGAGAGAGAGCCCAGAAGGACAAAATGGGAAGGTGACGACAGAGACAATAGACAGACCCCAAAAGACGGGCCCCGAGACAGGGGAGAAAAGGGGGCGAAACTGATGAGGGGGGAAACGAATGGAGGAAAAAAAAAGAGAAAAAAGGAGAAAGAGTTGGACGCATCTTCTTGGTTATTACACTCCTTTGTTGCCAACACGACGACGGGACTGTTGATCACGCCCCCGGGCCTGAAAAAATAACGGTACGTAAAACATTAATTTTAAAAGTGTTTGGGTACGGTTTTTGGTATGCATACAGAGAGAGAGAGAGAGAGAGAGGGGGAGAGGGGAGGAGAGGAGAAGAGGGGGAAGAGGTGAGAAAAAGAGAGGAGAGAAAGGAGGGGGGGGGGGGGGGGGCCGGGGGATTTTGGGGGTTTTTTTTAACCCGTGTTTTTGGGGAATTTTGTTTTTATGTTTTTTAAATGCTTTTGAAATTCTACGTAAATTTCTTGAAAGCAATCAGAAGGAAGGGAAAGGATTTTTAAAAATTTCAATCCCGGGTTTTTTAAATGCTCAGCAAATGTTTCCCTTCTTTTTTAAAAAGTCTCCCTTCCCGGGTTTCTGTGTGTTTATTTGTTGTTGGTTTTTTTGTCTGCCTCTTTTCTTTTCTTTCTCTCTCTCTCTCTCTCCCCTCTCTCTTGCATAAATGACTCTAAAAGTATGTATGTATGGTTTGTATGTGTTTTTTCCTTCCTGTCTGTGTTTACGGGTTAAAAACCTTTTTTTCGCCTTTGACTTTTTTTTTCCCCTTTTTCCTTGTCGGGAGGGAGAGGGGAGAGAGAGAGGAGGAGGGGAGGAGATGAAAGAAAATTAGAGAGGGGAAGAGAAGAGGGGAGAGAGGAGAGAGGAGAGAGAGAGAGAGAGAAAGGGGGGGAAGGGAGAGACAAAAGACAGCAAAACGGACAAAAAAAGGGGTTGTCGGGGGCGGGAAAGAATGTTACAGACGGGGGGAAAAAATCATTCAGTGAACGCATTTTTTTAACCCCCTTTCTCTTGGAGATTCTTGTCTCTTTTTTTTTTTTTTTTTTTTTTTTTTTTTGTTGTTGCTGTAACCGCAAAACCGTTTTGGAAAATTTGGATAGCCGCACAAATTTTGATCGGCCATTTTCTCTTCTCTGTACCCCTGTCCTGTGTCCACCCCCCCTACCCCCCCCCCCCCCCCTTCCCTTTTTCCCTTCCCCTTTATGCCCCCCTAACACCCCTCACCCTCCAGCTCCCATTTAATGGGGGAAGGGCCTTCTCCCCGCTTCCCCGTGCCACCCTTTTGGGTGTGTGTGTGTGTGTGTGGGGGGGGTGTGTGGTGTGTGTGTGTGTGGGTGTGCGTGCGTGGTGCGTGGTGCTTTGCGTGCGTGCGGGGGCGGCGTGCTTTTGCATGGTGCGTGCGTGCGTGCGTGGTGTGCAAAGGCGCGGTTTGTGTGCGTGCAAAAAGCGTGCGTGCGGCGTGCGTGTTTTGTGTATTTTGCGTGTTTTGGGGTTGTGGTGTGTGGTGTGGGGAAAGGACGGGGACAGACGCCGGAGACGGGAAGACAGGGGACAGACGGGGGAAAAAGGCGAAAGGGAGGGGGACAGAGGCAGGGTCATGAAGAGACAGATAGAAGACGGGGGTGGATTGAAGGGAAGCCCCCTGTATTTTGGGCCTTTCTCTGAAAATTTTTTCGTCTTTTACCCCTCCCCCTCCTTTTCTTCTTTCTTTTTTCTTTCTTTCACCTTGTTTCTTTTCTTATAAGTAAAATCCGCTCGGGGAAAAGGTAGAAATAGTACAGCATTGATCGACCCCTTTTTTCTCCCCTTTTTCTATCTGTTCTTTTTAATCCCCCCCCCAAACCCCCAAACCTTCCTCCCCCCACCCCCCGCCCCCTTTTCCCCCTCCACTTTTTAACCACCCCAAAAACCCCTTTCCGCCCCCCCCCCCCGTTTACCGGACTGAAATTTTTTCATTTTGCCTTTCCCCATGCCCCCATTCTTTGTGTGTTTTGTGATGTGTGTGTGTGTGTGTGTGTGTGTGGGGTTGTGTTTTGGGTGTGTGTGGTGTGTTGTGTGCCGTGTGTGTGCGCGCAGGGTGTGTGCGGCGTGCTGTGTGTGGGGCGTCCCGTGCGTGCGGGTGTGTGTGGGGAAACCCCTTTGCCCGTCTGTTTTCTGGGGTCCTCTTAAATTGCAGACTGTAAACCACCCCAAACCCTTTCCATTGCTGGGGGGGTTTGCGGGCCCAAAGTCGTCTTTTGCAAGAAAAAACCCCCGAAAACTTTGAGCAAAACGTAAACAAAAAAAAAAAATTTTGTCAAAAAATTCCCAAAAACAGAAGGATAAAAAGGAAGGGAAAATGAAAAAGTAAAAACCCCCCCCCAAAAAAAAAAAAAACAAAAAAAAAAAACCCACCCCCAAACAGAAAAACGGCACACGCACAGACATACAAACACACACACACAAAAACCACACATACAGGGAAAGCACGCACGACGCACACGCACGCACGCACAGCACCCCACGACGCACGTTTGCGCACACCCACACACACGCTTTTGAAAAGGGTTTCAAAGATGTAATCGAAGCCCTTACCGTTTTGATGTTCTGGGAAGAGGCTCCCTCTGGGGGTCTCCGTCTCTTTTTGGTCTTTGTCTTTTTGGTATTTTCTTTTCGCCCCATCTCTCTCTCTCCCCTCCTCTCCTCTCTCTCTCTCTCTCTCTCTTCTCTCTCTCTCTCTCTCTTTTCTCGGGAAATGGGATTCTCTTTCGGGTCTCTATTTCCCCTCCTTTTTTTTTTCTTGTTTGTCGTCTCTCTCTCTCTGTATTTTATAAAATATATATATATATTTTATATATATATTTATATTATATTATTTATATATTTATATATATGTTGTGTGTGTGTTTGTGTGTAGGTGTTTTGGGGGGTGTTGTGTGGTGTGTGTGGGGGAAAAAGAGGGGAGAGAGAGAGAGAACGCCCCGAGGAGAGAGAAAAGAGAGAGAGATGGAGAGGGGAAAACGGAAGAGGAGGAGAGGGGGAGAGGGGAGAGAGAGAGATGGGGGGGAAATTTTTCTTCATGGCCCCAAAAATCAATAACGTTTTAAAAACATTCATACTATTGTTTTTTCACCGCAGTAGACGTAAAGTCAGTGCAGTGGTTTCCCTGGGCTTGGCACGTGTTCCCAACCGGTGAAGGGGGGGAAAAAATTGGGCGGGGGGCGGGAAAACCTGGAAGGGAAGGGGGAAAAAATGAAGCGGGGTTAGGGGGGGGGGGGGGGGGGGGGGGGGGGGCGGGAAAGGGGGAAATTTTAGGAATGGTAGGAGGAGGAGGAGGTAATGTTTATAAAAAAAAGGGGAATTTTTGGAGGGGGGGGTGGTTTAAAAGAGAGGAGGAAATTCGGATGACGAATTTTGCCCCAATGAGCCCCGTTTTGGGCCCAAAAGGGCCCAGGGGACTGATGTTGGTTTGGCTGGGGGGAGAAAAGAGGGGAGAGAGAGGGGGGAGGGGGACGAGAAAAGGAGGGGAAAAGTTTGAGAGAGGAGAGAGAGAGATTTTGGGGAGAGAGGAGAGAGAGAGAGAGAAGACGGGAAAAGAAAAGAGGGAAAGAAAAAAAAGAGACGAAAAAAAGAGCGGGTTTCTGTAAGTCGGATCAAAGAATATTTTTTAAGGGGTTCGGACGATGGTTTTTGATTGTTTCCGAAAAGCAAACTAGAAGGTGGGCGGGAAACCCGACGATTTGGGGACAACGGAACTAACCACGTTGATTCGACAAATGGACTGTTTCTTGGGGGGCTTCTTTCAATTTCCCTGTTGGTTTGTCCGGGGTTTGGGTGTTGAGAAAAAGGCTCTGAAAAAAGGATCAATGCTTTTCAGCTCCCCCATCCCTTTTGATATTGATGAAAAATTGTTTAAAAGATTTTCAAATTTTGGGTCTGTGCTGGAAAATGGGGAAATAAAGAGGTTTTATGTTTGGTTTTTAATTTAATTGTTAAAGGAATCCGTTTTTTCAAAAAAGGTCAAAAGTAAATTTTCAAGGGAGTTCAATTGTTCTTTGTTTTTTAAAACTTTTTTTTTTTTTCTACTCGCCTTGACCCGCTTCCACTCCCCCTCGTTTTTCTGCGTCTTTGGAAGGGTTTTGATCAATCCTCAATCTCCTCTTCTCCCTCCATCTTTTCTTTTTTCCTCCGCCTCCTTTTCCCCCCCCCGGCTTATCATTTTTTTTCTTGAATTTCTTTCCCCTTTCTGCTTCTTTTCGGGTGATTGAACGTGCTCCTGCTCGGAAAAGTTTTTTTAGCCGAGATTAAGAATAAAATTACCTGTTTATTTCGACACAGTGGGCCAGGGAGCCCAAATGACCTACTAACGAGGCAACGGTTTAAGGGCCTTTTTTTTTTAATCCCCCGCCACAGTAACGAAAAGCTCTTTTTCCTTTTTTAAAAGTTTAAATTTTTGCCCCCTCTGGTATTTAGTATGTACATTTAAACGAGGGAAAAACTATTATCTCAAAAAATTTCTGTACCACAGCCCCGAGTTTCTTTTATACTCCATTTTGAGTTGATCCTTTTGATAGTTTCGAATTTTCTTTTTCTTCGCCTAATAAAAAAAAAAAACAAAAATTAAATGTGTGTGTGTGTGGTGTGCGTTTTGCGGTACGTGTGTTTTGTGGGTGTGTGTGTGTGTGTGTGTGGTGTGTGTTGTGTGTGGTGTGTGTGAGAGAGAGGGGAGAGAGAGAGAGAGAGATAGAGACAGGACTGGAGGAGAGGAAAAGAGGAAAAGAGAAGGGGTGGGGGGAGAGAGAGGAGAGAGGGGGGGGGGGGGGAGGCAAAATTGGCGAGGTTGGGGAAACGAAAGGAAAGGGAAAAAAAAGAGGGGAGGAGGAAAAAGTTTGGACAGTATATTTTTGAAAGGGAAATATGAAATGAGGCAGGGAACAGTAAACAAAAAATAAGCAGGGTAAAATCTTGCTTCCCAAAGAAAACATAAAATTTCCCAAAAGGGAAAGTGGGTTACGACACCCGGGGAAGCTTGGAACATCTTCTTGGGGGAGGGTTTTCCTTTTTTGGTTCTGTGTGCTCGGGGCCGTCTTTTTGCTAGGCGATTTGTTTTGTCGTTTAAACGCTTTTCCCTTTTGGGGTTTTGTTTTTTTGTGGGGGCAAGAGTTACCCTAATTATTTGTTGTTTATAGCCTATTTTTGGTTTATATTTTCCCCCTCGTTGCCAACCGGCGACAAGGGCTGTTGATCACGCCACAGCCTGTCGGGGAAAAAAAAAAACCCTTTTTCAACGACAAAGCAAAGGTTTACGGGCCCCCCTTTATGGCTTGCATATCAGAGAGAGAGGAGAGAGAAGGGGAGAGGGGGAGGAGGGCGAGAGGAGGGGGGAGGAAAAAGAGGGAGAGGGAGAAAAAGGGGAGAGAGAGGGGAGGAGAGGAAAAGACAGAGAGAGAAAGGGAGACAGAGGACAGATAAAAATGGCGACATGTATTGAATTTTGTTTACATGTCTTTAAATGCGTTCAAACCCGCATGCATTTTTTCTAAAAGCAATCGGGAAAAAAAGAGGGCCCGCATATTTGAAAATTCCCATACCCCGTTTTCAACTGGGGCCCAAATTTTCTCTCTTTTCTCTCCTCTCTCCCCTTTTCTCTCTTTTCTCTCTCTTTTCCCCTCTCTCCCCTCTCTTTCTCTCTTCTCTGTGTGTGTGTGTGTGGTGTGTGTGGGTGTGATGTGAGGGAGTGAGTGAAAAGGGGTGAGGGTGAGTGAGGGGAGTGGGGTGAGTGAGTGAGGGGGTGGGTAGTGAGTGTGTGTGTGGGTGTGTGTGTGTGTGTGTGTGTTGGTGTGTGTGTTTTGTGTGTGTTTTGTGTGTCTGCCCTCTCTCTCTCTATGCTTTAATTTTTTCTCCAAAAGTATGTATGAGGGATTATGCGTGTGGGTTTTCTTTTTGGATTTCTGTACAAACTGTTTTTCAAATGTTTCTTCCCCTTTCTTTGGGCTCAGAGGGCAGGAGAAAAGAGAGAGAGAGGGAGAGGGAGAGAATGAGGAAAAGAGAGAGGGGAGAGGAGAGAGGAGAGAGGGGAAAGAGGAGGGAAGGGGGGCTGGGCGGGGGAAAACGCCCGACAGAAAAAGAGAATGAGTCT
This sequence comes from Conus ventricosus, assembly GCA_018398815.1. NCBI lineage: Eukaryota > Metazoa > Mollusca > Gastropoda > Neogastropoda > Conidae > Conus > Conus ventricosus. Next base: position 65,031,227 of record CM031600.1, on the reverse strand, counting down.
GTCAGAGACAGAAAGATTTCTACAGACAGAAAAGAAAGCAGATCAAGTGAAAGCCCCTGTTTTTTGACCCTTTTTCTTGGAGAATTTTCGCTTTTTGTTTTTTGATTAACCTAAAAGCTTTGGAAATGTATGGGCGCCCCCAATATTGATTGGCCATTTTCCCTTCTCTCTTTCCCGTCCTGTAATTTCCCCTCCCCTTTCCCCCAAACCCCCCTCCCTTTTTCTCACCGAATTTCTCCCCCCCCCCCCCGGGCCCCCCCACCTCCACACCCCTTTTTTACCCCCCGGTAACCCCACTGCGTTTTTCCTTGCTCTCCCCCTGTGTGTGTGTATGTGTGTGTGTGTGGTGGTGTTGTGTGTGTGTGCTTGGATAACCTGTGTGTGTGTGTTGTGGGGGTGCGTGCGTGTTTTGTACGGTTTGTGCATGGGCCACCCGTGTGCGTGCGGGCGTGTGTAGGTGGTGCCCTACGGGCCCTGTTTGTGTTGTCTGTCTGTGTGTGTGATTTTTTTTCTCTGCATTTTCATTTTTTAAAAGTATATCTCCATATGTCTTTGAAGGCGAGGGGAGAGAGAGGAGAGACCCGATGAGGGGAGAAGGGAGAGAGAGGAGAGAGGGGGAGAGGAGGGAGACAGACAGAAAGGGGCAGGAAAACATACAGACAGAAAAAAGCGAAAGAGGGGGGGCGGACAGAGGAAATTTAGAGAGAAAGTTTGAAGGGCTGAAGGGGGTTTTAATGAATACCCGGTTTTTGTCCCTTTTGTGAAAATTTTAGTCTTTTCTCCCTTTTATCATCATCATTTACCTTTATCAAAATTTTTTCATCATCTTTATCTTCAACATCATTTTTGTTTGTCTTCTTTTTTCTTTTCCTGTAAAACCCGAATTTCCCCTTGGAAAAGTTTTGCGTAGCTGTACAGTACTGACCGAGCCTTTTCTCTCCTTCTATGAAATTTTTTTTTTGTAAACCCCCCTCTTTCTCCACAAAAACTTTTTTTACCCCCCTCCAAACCACCCATCCCCTCACACCCCACAACCAACCGCCCCCAAAACATTGCTCCTCCCCCTTTAAAACCCTTTTCCGCCCCCTTTTATTTCACGTTCCCCCCTGACCCCCTTTGTGTGTGTGTGTGTGTGTGTTGTGTGTGTGTGTGTGTGTGGGGTGTGTTGTGTGTTTGGTGTGTGTGTGTGGGCTGTGTGTTTTGGGTGTGTTTTTGTTTTGTGTGGTGCTTTTGTGTGGGGTGGTGCGTTGGGGGTGGTGTTTTGTTTTGTGCGTGCCTGCGTGCATGCGTGCTGCGTGCGTGGGGGTGTGCCCTGCTTTCGAGTTGGGGAGCGAGTGCGTGCGGGGTGCGTGTTTTTTGTGTGTGTTGGTGTGTGCGGTGCGTGCGTGCGGCGAGTGATGTGTGTGTGTGTGGGGTGTTTTTGTGCCGGGGGCCCCCCCCCGTGTGTGTGAAACCCGAGAAAAGAGAGGGGGGAGAGAGAGAGAGGAGAGGAGAGAGGGGAGAGAGGGGAGAGGAAAAGGGGCGAATTTTTTCCCTTTACGGCGTCCCAAAAAACAATACCCCTGTTGTTGAAAATTGATACTATTTGTTTTTCATTTGCAGTGACCCTAAAAAGTCAGGCGGTGGCTTCCCCCGGGGCCTGCACACGTGTGTGCCCCCCCGGTGTGTGGAGGACACTTTGGGGGGGCAGGAAAAACCGGACCTGGAAAGGGGAAAGGGGGAAAAAAAATGGAGAAAGGAAATAAGCGGGGTGGGGGGAGGAGGGTGGTCATAAAATAAAGGGGGGAAAGGGTGGGACGATGGAAAAGAAGGCGAAGCCAAATTGGAGGGGGGTTTTTTTAACCCCCCTTAGTGTGGGGTTTCCAAAACGGCCCCCCCCCCCCCCCCCCCCCCCCCCCCAACCCCCCCCCCTTTTTCCGTTTTCGGCAGCCAAGGGGAGACGAAAAAATTTAGACTGAAGGACACGTGGAAAAGGGTAGAGAAAATTAAAGTTTGTGTGGGGGGGAGAGAGAAGAAAAGAGGGGAGAGGAGAGAGGGGAGAGAGGGGAGGAAGGAAAAGAGGAGATGAGGGAAAAGAGGAGGGTGACAGAACAAGGGCGTGACAGAGGGCACAGACCCAGAATAGAGAAAAAAGAGACAGACACAGAGACCACAGGAGAAAAAAAAGGGAGATTTTCCCTTTAAACCGGGGTATAGGTTCTTTAAGGTTCGGCGATTTTTATCAAAATTGGGTCCGCCCGCAAACTGAGTGGTGGGGGTTGAAGCGGGGGTTTTTAGAGGGGCGACGGAATTTATCACAGCTTTTATTTGACAAATGGAAAAGTCTTCTGGCGGGCCCTTTTATTTTTTCTTTTGGTTTGTCCTGGGATTCGGGTTTGGAAAAAAAACAGGGGTTTGAAAAAAAGAACAAGCCTTTTTCAGCCCCTTCCATCCCCTTTCGATACTGAAGCAAAATTGATCAAAAGTATTTTCGAATTTTGTTGTATTTGGGAAAAATGAAATAAAAGGGGCATTTTTAAAAGGGCTTATCCCATTAGTTAAATGATGCCAAAATTTAAAATGTAGATGTGATTTTCAAGGGATGTTTTAATCCTGTTTTTTTTAACCCGGTTTTTTTTTTTTTTTACTCGCCATTAAAACCCCCTTCCACCTCCCTCCCCGTTCTCCTGTTTCATCGAAGTTTTTTATCATCATCCTCAATCTCCTCCCCCTACTGCATCATATTTATATTTCCCAAAAACCCCGTCTTCCTTTCCCCCGGGGTTTTTCATTTGTTTTCTCGTCCTTCTCTTCCGATTCACCTGGGCGCCGAAAATGAAACGGCTCCTGCCCCCTTCATTTTTAGCAGGGCGACTTAAAAATGAAACTCCCGGTCCATTACGATTTTAAACCTTAAATAAAATACTTTTTTGGGTTTAAAATTCTATACCACAATCCGAAGTTTCATCTAAACTCCCTTGGGAATTTTAAACCTTAGGGCTGATACAAATTACTATCACTTTGGCCCACTCCCAAAAAAAACAAAAATCTGTGTGTGTTTTTGAGTGTGGTGTTTTGTGTGTGTGTGGGGTGTGTGTGTTTTGTGTTTTGTGTGGTTTTGTGTGTGTGTGTTGTGTGTGTTGTTTTGTGTGTGGGGTGCGTGCGTGCGTGTTTCGTGCGTGCGTTTTTTGGGGGAGAGAGAGAGAGAGGAGGGAGATGGAAAAGGGGGGGCCCGAGAGACAGAAAAGAGAGAGAGAGAGAGGGGAAGAGGAAAAGAGGGGAAAAGGGCAGGGGAGAGAGGAGAGAGAAAAGAGGGGTGGGGAAAAGGGCAGGGAGAGACAGGGGGGAGGAAAGAGAGGAGAGAGAGAGAAAAGAGAAAAGAGAGAGAGGAGAAGAGAGGAGAGGGGAAGAGGGACACACAGAGAGAACAGACAGGCCCGACAGGACAGACAGACAGAGGAGAGAGAGAGAAGAGAGGAGAGAGAGAGAAAGAGGGGGGAGGGAGAGGAGAGGCACCATCGCCAACCGCTTGGGAGGGAAAAGAAAGGAGGGGAAAAAAAAAGAGGGAAAGAGGAGGAAAAAAGGGCCCCGGGGGCAGCATCTTCTTGGGTTATTCACTCCAGTGTTGGCCAACACGACGACAGACGGGTTTATCACGCCACAGCCCGATCGGGGAAACCCTTTTTTAAAAAAAAAAACCGTTTGTAAAAAAACAAAGTAAAGGTGTTTGGGGCCCTTTCCCAGCTCTGCATACTCAGAGAGAGAGAGAGAGGGAGGAGAGAGAGAGAGGAAGAGGGGAGGGGAGGGAGAGGGGAGAGGGGGGAAAAGAGAGGGGGACAGAGAGAGACAGAGAGGGCAGGAAGACAGACAGGGCATAGAGAGGGGAAAAGAGGGAAAAGAGAGGGGGGAGAGGAGAAGAGACAGACCCGACAGGGAAAAGGGGAGAGAGGAGAGAGAGGAAAAGACAGAAAAGACAGAGGGGAGGGGGGAAAAAACCAAAGACAGAAGAGAGAGGGGAGAAAAGAGGGGAGACAGAGAGAGGGCAGAGAGAGAGAGAGAGAGAAGAGGAAAAGGGGGGAGGGAGGGAAAAGGGGAGGGGGAAGGGGAGAGGGGAGAGAGAGAGGGGGAGAGGAGAGGGGGCGAGTGTAATGAATTTTGTTTTCATGTCTTTTTTAAAGCTGTTGAAAATTTTTGGGCATTTTTGAAAACAATTTAGAAAAAAAAAGACCAAGGATTTTTGAAAATTCCCAAAAAAAAACCCGTTTTTTAACTGTGGCCAAAAAGTTCCCCGTCTCCGAATGGCTGCTGTCTGTGTGTCTATCGGTTGTGTCTGCTCCCCCCCCTCCACGCTCTGTTTTGTGTGTGTGTGTGTGTGTGTGTGTGGTGTGTGTGTGTGTGGGTTTTTGTGTGTGTGCGCGCCGTATTTTTTGTGTTAATTTTTGCTTCTTTGCTTTGAATGGGAAAAAACGTTATTTTCTGTTCATTAAGGTTTTTTTTAAAAAGTCAGTTTCAACCTTGAGTTTTAAAATTTACAATAAAAGGGTTTTTAGTTCAGTTCAGTCAGGGCTGTGTGGGGGGCCGTGTGTGGTGCTGTGCGTGCGTTTCGTGCGTTTCGTGCGTTTTCGTGGTGCGTGCGTGTGTGGTGTGTGTTGTTTTGGGGCGCGCATGCGTGCGTGCGTGGTGCGTTTCGTGTGTGTGTGTGCATTTTCCCCAATTTTAGTATGTAGGAATGTTTGATGTGTTTTTTTTTATGTTTTCTAAAATGTTTTTTGCCCCTGCCTTCTTTTCCTTTTTTCCCCTTGGAGAGGAATTTTAGGGGTGGGGGGGAGGAGAGAGAGGGCGGGGGGGGAGAAAAGGGGGGGAAAAGGGGGAGAAAGGAGAGGAGGGGAGAGCA
>CM031600.1:65003411-65005911 GCA_018398815.1 Conus ventricosus | reverse complement strand
TCCGTCTATCTGTCTGTCTATCTGTCTCTCTCTCTCTTTCTCTCTCCCCTCCCCCATCTTCTGTGTGTGTGTGTGTGTGTGTGTGTGTGTGTGTGTGTGTGTGGGGTGTGTGTGTGTGTGTGTGTGTGTGCGTGCATGTGTGCGTGCGTGCGTGCGTGCGTGCGTGCGTGCGTGTACATGTGCACTGTGTATGTGTGGGATGGGGGAGGAAAAGAGCACTTCAGGTCGGCTAATTCTATCATCATCCTGATCCCACCTCTGGTTTATATAAATATTAAATTCTCGGACGAATACGGCTGTCTGTTACCTAGGTGCCTGGAGCTAGTTTTGTAAAGTGTGGACGGTTGTTTTTTTTCTTCTTGCAGCCTGTCTCCTCTCCAGTTCTAATTAAGTAAAAATGACGGTTTTAAATTTTTAAGTTGAATTTAAGTTTTAAATTCATCAAGGTGCCACTGTCTGATGACAAAGTGAACAAGAGAGAGGAGAGAGAGAGAGAGAGAGAGAGAGAGAGAGAGAGAGAGAGAGATGGTCTCCTAATCCGAAGTCGCCTTCATCACCACCACCTCCCTTCCACCGTCCCTATTCTTCACCCGTGGAACCACGCCGTCCACAACAGAAGCCAATCGCCCCATCTTCAACGACATCCATAAAAACCAAGCAGTCCATCCACGAATTCCGAATGACCGACCAGCTGACTGACTGGAAGAAAATATTCTGGCAGATCTGATCATCAGTCCCTTGTAACAATTTTTCCTTTCCCTTCTCTGGGCGTCAGTTTGAGACGAACAGGACCGGTCGTGTGTCTTTGATGCTTCGAGACATTAAGTACAGGATGGCAGTGTTTTGTTCTTGGGAGGTCTCCTCTCTTCCTGCGAGTCAGTGAAGAGGACAAAAGGACTGAAGCGACTGTGTTGTGAGAAGTGTGATCTGAAGATGGAAGAAGGCGGTTATGAGGATGACGGCCACCATCATTATCATCGTGATCATCATTGTCTTGTCACCGTGGCAATGATCATCTTCAGCAGCAGCAGCAGAAGTAATAGTACCAAATTCAGCGTCAACGTATTTGTCTGTTTTTGCTGTTGTTGCAAACGTGTCCTGTGCTTTAACCTTCTTTTTCTTCCCTATTGAACGTTCTAAGATGCCAGCTCAATTCTCTCTCTTTCTCTCTCTCTCTCTCTTCTCTCTCTCTCTCTCTCTCTCTCTCTCTCTCTCTCTCACGCGCAGCGTGCCTTTGTGTGTGCAGTTGCTAAGCAATATCTTCCTTGTATTTCTTTGATGTGTGTGTGTGTGTGTGTGTGTGTGTGTGTGTGTGTGTGAGAGAGAGAGAGAGAGAGAGAGAGAGGAGAGAGAGGAGAGAGAGGAGAGGAGAGAGAGAGACGAGAGAGAGAGAGAGAGAGAGAGAGAAGAGAGAGGAGAGAGAGAGATGCTCGCAGAACATGGCCCACCATTACTGTTCATACTTCGACCACTCCAACACTCGTTTTCATTCCGTAACATCACCCCTCTTCCCTCTACGCCCTTTCCCAATCACTTTACCCACAACACTTTTCCTCATTCTACCCCCCGCCCCCCCCCCCCCTCTCCACCCTAACTCATCAACTCAACCCGTCAATCTTCACGACAGCCTTAACCCAGAGCAGTCCGTGATTTCTCGACCTCTCCATAGCACCAGCTGCCTGACTGGCTGGAGAGAGAGCTCTCAGCATGACTGCAGAACTCCTTCCCCTCCCTGGCACACGCCCCCACACCGGTCCTCCCTGATCTAGCCTTTAAACGATCCTGGGGACAAAAATAGCAGTCCACTGTCTCTGGTGCACGAGTCTTTAGATACATGATGGATGCTATTGCCATTTATCTCCTGTCTTGTCCACACTATTAAAGAGGATGGCTGGAGTGAACTGTATAAAGGGACTGTAGCTTGTTAATGATGATGACGATGACGATGACGATCATGATTATCATTATCGTAATCGCATCAGCAGTTGCTACAACAGCACCTTCCTTGCACACACACACGCACACGCATACATACACACACACACACACAACACACACACACCACACCACACACACACCACACACCAACACAAACAACAACAAGTACACACATACACACGCAGTGCACAGCCCATGATGTTGCAAAGTAGATTGAGGAATCAATTAATAACCTGAGCAAGACTCACTACAATGCGTTATGAGGCAGTCACGTCTAAGTGCGCATCTACTCTATCATCTTATTCATGAAAGGAGATCGAGTTTTAAGGCGGAGAGGAATTCAGGTAAAATGGTGGAATTCAGAAGAGAGAAAGAGAGAGAGAGAGAGAGAGAGAGAGAGAGAGAGAGAGAGAGAAAGAGAGAGACTGAGAGAGAGAGAGAGCGAGAGAGAGAGAGAGAGAGAGAGAGAGAGAGAGAGAGAGAGAGAGAGAGAGAGATGCACACAGAACATGGTCTACTATCATTGTTTATAGTTCGACGACATTGATACTCTTTCTTATTC
>CM031600.1:64965911-64998411 GCA_018398815.1 Conus ventricosus | reverse complement strand
AACCGCGCATAGAAAACAAACAGATAAATGAACAACCCACTCGGCCAAAATAAAGTCAAGAAAAGCAGTAACATCACCGAGACAGAGTGCATCGTCAAACAAGAAATGTTGAGGAAGCGACTCAGACGCGTGCGGAATGTTTACAAATTGTTAAAAAAAAAAATGGAAATACTGGTGAAAAAAAAAATCAAAATCTAGCAAGGCACAGATACCCGGTGCTCCAGTACCAACCAACTCACAGTCTATTCTATAACACCAGTCATGCTCTTTGTCTTTTAAGAGAATGCCGGGGGGGGGGGGAAAAAAAAGACAGCCAAAAGAGAAACGAGACCAAACATACATTCCCATATCCAGAAACGTATAATAAAGCCAGCCCTCCCCCCTCAACACAATTACAGTCTACATTCAGTCACAGGATTTTGCCAGATCTCTTTTGACTACAGCGGCTGACCATAAAGCCAATTTCCTGACGTTCCCTTGGAGAATCAGTGGCATCGATTATTCACGGAGAGGTAGAGAGAAAGAGGCCAAACTGAGAGGCAGGCCACGGGGGAGAGAAATGAAGGGCAGGGTGCGGGGTGGGAGCGAGACGGGGAGGAAGGGGGGGGGGGGGGGGGTTATAGGTGGGGGTGGGTGGGCGAAGCAACTAGAAAAAAAAAGGGAATGGCGACCAGTAGACGAAAGATGAGGAGATCGGGTGAGTGAAAGAGAGAGAGAAAGAGAAGGGAAGAGGGAGGAAGGTAGAGAGAGAGAGAGAGAGAGAGAAGAGAGAGAGAGAGAGACGAGAGAAGAGAGAGAGAGAGGAGAGAGAGAGAGAGAGGGAGGAGGAGAGAGGGCAGACAGACAGATAGTGACAGAGGCAGACAAAAGAGAGAGAGAGAGAGAGAGAGAGAGAGAGAGAGAGAGAGAGAGAGAGAGAAGAGAGACAGAGACAGACAGACAGACAGACAGACAGACAGCGAGAAACATCGAAAGACAGAGAAAGAGGGGGGGCGGAGAGACATACATACATACAAATATAAACAGAGAGAGAGAGAGAGAGAGAGAGATGAGAGAGAGAGAGAGAGAGAGAAGAGAGAGAGAGAGAGAGACAGGCAGACAGACAGACAGCGATAAACATCGACAGACAGAGAAAGAGGGGGGCGGAGAGACATACATACATACAAATAACAGAGAGAGAGAGAGAGGAGAGAGAGAGAGAGGAGAGAGAGAGAGAGAGAGAGAGAGAGAAGACAGACAGACAGACAGAGAGAAAGAGATAGAGACGGACAGACACAGACAGAGCTAGACAGACAGACACTCAAGAGACAAACATATAGCCATGAAACAGAAGGAACGGCAAGGGGGGTGGGGGAGAGGGGAGGGGGAGGGGGGGGGGGAGGGGGACAGCCATCCTCCTCTCAGCGCAAGATGGCACTGGGGGGGGAGGAAGGGAGACTTTGCTTTTCCTGTTCCGGTGACGGGAAGCCGGGGCCAGGCTGGCCAGAAAATGGAATTTGTCTCCCTTAACGTGATGATCAAATTTCAGGTAACAGTCAGGGCCGGCTATCTCGCTGTCCGAGCCACGGGGACAAATGGCCGCCTCTGAGCGACAAATGGCTGCCCTCTGCAGACAATGTTGGTTGGGGAAGGGGGGGGGGGGGGGGGGGGGGAGATGGAAGCCTTCCACGTGCGTGAACTTTTTTTTTTTTTTTCTTTTTTTCTCTTTTTATTCCCAGTGCCATGGGAACAGCATGCTCGTCTTGCACGGTGCAGGCGTCCCTGCCTCGTGTCTGCGAAATGGACCTTGCGCGCGCGCGCGCGCGCACTCACTCACTCACACACACCACATACACACACACACACACACACACACACACACACCACACACACACACACACACTACACATGCGACGCACGACGCACACACCACACCCACACAACACACACACACACGCGACGACAACACCACATCACACGCGCACACACCACACACACCACAACCACACACACACGATGCATGCTGCGCGCGCCCCACACCACACCACACATACACACCAAACACACACACACACACACACACACACACACACAACACCACACACACACACACACACACACACACACACACACACACACACACACACACACTCCAGCGTGGAATATTGCAGTGTAACACACTCCAATCCAATGCTGTATAATTCAATGCAATCCTCTGAAATCCAGAATGATAAAAGTACAATCCAGTTCACTGCAATCCAGCGTGGAGCGATGCAATAGTCCATTCCAATCTATCCTGTATAACGCAACGCGACCCACTCCAATCCAAGGTGATAATATACTGTAATGTAGTCCACTCGTCGCCCATTCTGATCCAGTGTACTTACTATACAACAAAGTGCACTACAATACAGTATATTACAATGGAATGTAAAATCCACTTCAAACAACTACAGAATGATGCAGGCAGCCTACTGTACCTCAGCAAGGAATTATGTAATGCACTCCATTGCGATCCATTATGCAATGCATGACTATGCTTAACCTGTCCAGTGTGTCCTAACGCAATCCAGAACAAGCAATTCCCAATCAACATGGAACAATGCAGAGGGGTCTATGGCAATCCAAACTGAAACGCAGCGCGATTTCAAATCCATCCATGGATGATCACTGTGATGCAGACTAATGCAGCCATGTACACCCAGTCCGATCCGGTATGGTAGAATGCAAAACCTCCGTTATCAAACGTGGACTATGACTGCAAACCAACTAGAACATAATGCGCTGCGACCCACACGGTTCCAGACGTGGATAATGAAACACGATGTGACTGCAAATATTCCAGTACAAAGCCGCCTGATGCAGTCTTATCAAATTCAATGTTATCAGTTCAGTCCAACCTAGTCCAGTCAAATCGGATCACACGCACACACACGCACACACACACACACACACACACACACACACACACACACACACACACACACACACACACACCACACATACACGCGCGCGCGCTCGCACGCATGATGCTCCCACGCACGCACACATACCAAGACACATGCTACCCAATGATGATCCTCGGAGTTTAAGCAGAAGAAGAAAGAAAAAGAAGAAGAAAAGAAGAAGAAGAAGAAAAGAAGTAGAAGAAGAAGAACAACAACAACAGAGAGAAGGAGGAGGAGGAGGAGGAGAAGAAGGAAGAGGAGGAGGAGGAGTAGGATGAGCGGGAAGAGTAGGTGGAGAAGGAGGAGATGGAGGAGGTGGAGCAGAAGAAGAAGAAGAACAACAACAACAACAACAAAAACAACAACAACGAAGACGACAAAAACAACAATTTCTAACCAGATCAACAAGATAAGATCACCAGAATGCATCCATCGCACACCTCAACTGACAAGAAGGCCGAAACAGAGAGGGGACACGATTTTCATTTGCACAATGAATGGTATAAGAGCGCACTAAAAGCGGTTTTGTTTTTCAAGTGAACAGGTTTTTACCTCTCTACAATCTGTTTCTTTACATGCCATTTGCATTGAGATACGGCATGGGTATGCATATTATACATGCATACACGAGAGGGCTGTGTGAAGGTGGAGGTAGGTCATGACTATATTGGCATGGCGTTCTATATCAGTAGTGTTTTTCATTGTTTTTACATTGTCACCGGAAACTTTCCATACGTACCCTCCTCATTGCTCTTAGTTTCTTTGTCAGTTTTTTCCTTCTCATGGTGCCAATAAGCTTCATAGATCGGGTACTGTTCTATAAATCATCACGTGTGTGTGTGTGTGTGTGTGTGTGTGTGTGTGTGTGTGGGTGTGGGTGTGTGTGTGCGTGCGTGCGCGCGCGTGCGTGTATACGCGGTGTGTGTGTGTGTGTGTGTGTACTTGTGCACATGAGGGAGTGAGGGAGGAAGGGAAGAAGCGAGGGGAGAGAGAGAGAGAGGAGAGAGAGAGAGAGAGAGAGAGAGAGAGAGAGAGAGAGAGAGAGAGAGAGAGAGAGAGAGTCCACATTTCGGTTATTTTCACATTCATACACACACACACACACTGTCAACCTCGGGTGATGTCGATGGAGGAAGGACTAGCGCACAGCCCAAACACACTCACAGCTTGCTTACGATCTCAAATTTTATATATCATGCATTCGTCACATCAAACCACTGGTAAAGTCTATAACTTTACTACACATGTTCATAGACGAAACATCAATGCGTATGGAATCAAATGAAATAAAACATTCTCTCTTTCCTGAACTTCACAAAATCATTTATCTAAAACATCATTAACTAACCCGGGTATAAATAGATTTCTACTTTACCTGGCCAGGTGATCTTAACTATTCACGAATCACTGTCTTTTCTTTTCTTTTCTTTTTTTTCTTTTCACTGTCACTTTCACAACACGACACAGCTGCTGGCACTGGTGTTGGTCTGATTGCACCGGTCAAGCTGGACTGCTGGCACCCGGGCAGGCTGGACTGCTGATGAAAGTGGCGCTGGCCAAGTACGAGGTCGAACCCCAGTGAGGATAGAACAGTGACTATCAAATCGATCTGTTCTCCTTTCTTTCTTCCTGCATTAACGCATTGCACTCTCTCTCTCTCTCTTCTAGTCTGCTCTTATCAAATGGACATGGTTGCTTTTCTTTTCTTTTTTCTTTTCTTTCTTTTCTTCTTCATTAATTAGCAACTCTCTCTCTCTCCATATCTCTCCTCAGTCCTTCCTCTGCAGACTATCTCATGCTAATCTCTCAACTTGGTTCTCTTCTCTCCTCCCTCATCTCTCTCTCTTCTCTCCCCAGAGATTACACTCAGACCTCTCCTCTCTCTCTCTCTGTTCGTTCTCCCCCTCGTTTTTCCGTTCTCTCACTCTCACATCCTCTTTATTCGTTCCGATCTGTCCAAAAAGGGCGAGTACCATTGGTCCAGTATTTTTACCGCCCTGACACCCGAAGTTATCTCCCTCTAATTCCATTGGATATTCAAATCATGACAGTCACGCCGACACGCCTTACTCTCTGTGGTGGTCAACTGGTCATTTAATTGATTAGCTAGATTTCACCCCCACCACACACTACCTTCCCCCCTTTCCTACTTAACTGGTGCCGTGTGGCTTAAGTCGTGGACACTGGTCAACCTAAAGTGGCTAGCTGAGTCAAGGTGGGCGCCACGACGTCTGACTAACAATGACGCTGGTTCCACAAAGTGGCTAGATGAGTCTGAGCCAGGCGCTGCGACTCGTCTCGCTAGACATCGAGGCGTCGGTCAAAACGGCTTAGTCAGTCTGGGTGGATCGTACCGTCTTGTGAGGCCTCTCCACTAAGTTAATTGGGGGAAATCCGAACCATGGGCCGGTCTACGTGGCGCCAAGATGTTGCGTTTGGACTTATGTCCAGTCGAAGTGGCCGGCGATTCCCAAGTTGGGTTGTTTCATTTTTTTGTCCGTGACATTTTCCCCCTTGCAAAAGACCATGCCCCGCATTGTCTCAAACAACGGTACAAAAAAAAAACAACAACCGAATTTGCTGAACCACAGCTACACGTGCAAAGTTTGAAAAATACTTTACAACCAACGGTTTATAAATTACAAAATATATCATTAGTGGGTTTACACTCCAATGAGTTATCATTGACGTGCGCTCTTGCGTTTTTTTCAACTCATTTTATAACGACCTCTGTGCGCACCTATGCAATTCCCTACTTGCGGATTTGCCATCTCTCCTTTTCACAATTCTTATGAAAAGCACAATATAATATGATCACGATCCATGACACTTAAACTGGGAATCTCCATCCTCACTTATTGCAATAATGCATTACTACACAAGCGACTGTATGCTCCAAGCATAACTACATTCACTGAACAAGTCTCACAAAGACAGTATGAACAAGTCTCACACAAAAAAAATATGAACCATAGCCACTGGGAATGAACCCATATCAAATCAACATAACTGTAATCAACACATTTTATAACAAAGCACCCGGATATGACTGACTTCCTCTGAGTTGCAGCTTGCTAGACTACACGGCTTAAATAGTCAGCTCCGACATTCTGTCGACCGGGAATGTACTGCACTCGGTACCTGTAGGGCTGCAGTGCCATTGCCCAACGCAGAACCCTGCTGTTTTTCAGCTGTGCCTCCTGCAGGAATTTGAGTGGTTGGTGATCTGTCTCTATCACGAACTCTTTCCCATACAAGTATTTGTGGAACTTCTGCACGGCCCACACGCAGCTAAACACTCCTTCTCCACCGTTGCGTCCCCTTTTTCACACTTTGTCAATTCCCTGCTTGCATATCTCACAGGAAACTCGACCCCTTCATGCTCCTGTAACAATACTGCACCTATCCCACCACCTGATGCATCTGTCCGCAACAAAATGGTTTGGACATATCTGGTAGCTTCAAGATGGGACGGGAACCTGTCTTTCCAACACCGTCTGCAGTGCTTGCTCTGCAGCGTCTGACCACTCGACCACTGCCGGTTTCCCGCCTTGACCAAATCACTGAGAGGACTCGTGATTGCAGCAAAATTTGGGACAAACCCCCTATAGAACCCAAAAAAAACCCTAGCAGACTCCTGACTTCTGTTTTGGTCTTTGGTCTCTCTGAATTCTCATTTTTCTCCACCTTTCCTCTTTCCGGCTGCTTTGTGTCACCTCTGACAACAAAACCTAGGAAAAACTCCTACTGTCTAGCCCTTCATACAGTGACACATCCCTGTATGACTCTTCTGGAACCTTAGGCAACAAAATTCCCCTTCTTCTGCTGGGTCTCCTTCACCTATCAATGATTGCTGCTGCGCCTATTGCTGCGTCTCACGCTGAATTATTTTGCGGAGGAAATTTGCATGGAAAGTTTTGGTTTTTCCCTTCACATCAATTCGGTAATCTCGACCGCCCTTTTTTCAGTGATGGTGAATGGCCCTTTTCCAATGCATCAGCAGCTTGTTGTGACCCGTGGGAAAGCAGTACCAGGACTTGTTTCTCCGCCTTGAGGGATTGTTTCCCTCACCTTCCTGCCACATTGCTTCTTCTGAACGACCCTAGCCTTCTGCAAATTTTCCCTTGCAACCTTACACGCCCCCATACCTGTGCCCACCTTTGGGAACAGGGCGAGATTGGGCCCAATCAAATCAAAAAGCCTCTCCTAAAACGGTGTGTCAATTAAGGGGATGTTTAAGAGGCGCCTTCCTCTTCACCCCTCTTGTGGCTGACCTTTGACACACATCACATGACATGCAGAAACCGCTTTATGTCTGCCATTGCCCTGGCAATGAAAATCATCAAAGACTCGGTCAGCCGTTTTACCGGTGCCGAGATGACTCGCCATGAGCGACCTGGACCACTGACATGACAGTGTCACGATAACATGCTGGTACCTCTAAACTGAGTGGTCACCTTACCGTCTTCCCCTTGTGAAAAACCGGTACAACAGCCCCCCCTTTCACAAGAATTCTGTCTCACCTCCTCTAACCTCCTGTTTCTCTCCACCTCTTGCCAACCCAGGACTTCCGAGCGAGGGTTCTTGTTCCTGTGCAGCCCTAAACTCATCAGGCGACACTCTATGCCTGACTTCCCCCTGGAACAACTAACGGTTTAAAAACCCTTTTCCTCCTTCTTGCTCCGTGTTTGAACCGCTGCCCCTGTAGCAGTCAACAACTCAGGTTCCCCTGGACCCCTTGCCCCTGGAATATTCCCGATGATCAAATCATGAAGGGTTTCTCCATCACCAACGCAGACAACTCGCCTGAGAAGTAAGGGGTACGTACTTCTATCTTAGCAACTGGAAACTCCCCACAGTGCCATCGATTAGAGAAAGGGTCTGGATTTGCCCTGTCAAATCCCCTTTCTCGACCAGCGTTGTTCGTCTAACCGCATGAACAACCAGTGTCTCGTAAACTTTTCACCCTCTGCGGGCCCAAACCCACCCTTTTTCCACTGGTAACGAACCACTCAGCCTAGTGCCCCCCATCCTGACACTGACTGCTGTCCAGTGCTAGCCATAGGCTGCACTCCACCCTTCTCGGGACTGAATCCCTTTTTGGTTCCACTGCAGGTCGTTTCCCTTGAGGGACCCTTATCCACCTCTTGCAAGGTGCTGCCTTCGGAACCTCATGCGACAATCCCTCGCCACATGTCCCTTCTTGTGACAAATGAAACACCTAATGTCCCTTGGCCCTTCCTTCTGCCCCACCACTGGGTTTGCAGACTTTGCAGAAACTTTTCCTAGTCTCCTTGCACTCTTCTCACCTGTGCCTAGCACCTGTTTCTCCTGCACCTTAGTGCCCAAACGTGCCTCTCTATACACCTCTGCGAACTTCAACAACTCTCTGCTGTCTCTGGCTGTCTCTCTTCAAATGTATGGTTAACTCAGGGCCGCAACCTGACAAAATTGTTCTTTCATAACTAGCTCTTTCAATTCAACGAACTCCTTTTTGTACCACTCAACTCTAACCATTTCTCAAAATAGTGATCTAGACGTGCACCAAACTGAGTGTAGTCTCACCTGCTTGTAATTTAGCTGAACGAAATTTCTTCCTGAACCCCCCCTCTGTGAGGTCAAATCCCTTCATCAATGATTCCTTCACAGCGCCGAAATCAGACTGTTGTTCTGCTGGCAATGCAGTAAAAATCTGTAATGCCTACCCGTCAATAACGCAGACAAAATGACTGCCCACTCTTCTGGAGGCCACCCTGACTGGTCGCAAACGTTTCGAAACGACTGATGTATGCATCAAAACGAATCGGGTTTCCCTTTAGAGAATTTTGGCAACTTGGGTCGGGGCGCATAGCTGCGCACAGAGTCACTGGAAACTGAACTACCATCCTCGGTGGTCCCCTTTTTATTCTCACCTTCTCTAATTCTAATTGAACCTTTAATCTCTCCGTTTCCTGCTTTATTCTTTCTGTTTCCTGCGCTTCCCTTATTCTTTCTGGGTTTCCTGCGTTTCCTAGCCGATTTTCATTAGCCTGAATCCTTAATCTTTCTGTTTTTCCCGCGTTAACCTGGTTTTCATTAGCCCGAATCCTTAACTTTCTGTTTCCTGCGCCTCTACTGCAATACGGCGTTTTTTTCCGCGCGTTCATCTCTTTTCCATCTTTTGTTGGTTCTCAACGAACGCACGCAACTCATCTCCCGAGTAACCTAGATCACGAGCGACGCTCACAGTTGTTTAATAGGGGTGTTCTTTTCTTCCGCCATTATATCTCTTTCTTTTTTTTTTTTTTTTTTTTTTTGAACAAGATTTTATTACTACGACAGCCAAAAATGGTGGTTACCGACACGAGTGACGTGATAGCACAATCCTATGAATGATAATATTAGCTTGGGACAACGTAGTTAGTTTTTATAAGACGCCCAGCGCCTGACCCAACTATGAGAGCGAATTTAGGGAATCTGTGGAAAATGAGTAACTCTGGGCTGAAATGCCAAGCCTAGTATTAACTATCTTGGAAGCAATGCCAAGCCTAGTATTTAACTATCTTGGGAACATACAGTTTAAAACAACCCCTTGTCTTAGGATTACAATACTTGAATCCACCAGCTTCCTCTTGAGAAGTTGAACAATTATAATAAATGGGCCAGAATATCCTGGCAGGCTCGCCAATAAATTGTCAACCTCGGGTGTTTTCGATGGAGGAAGGACTAGCGCACAGCCCAAACACACTACAGCTTGCTTACGATCTCATTCATAATCATGCATTCGTCACATCAAACCACTGGTAAAGTCTATAACTTTTTCTACACATGTTCATAGAACGAAACATCAATGCGTATGGAATCAAATGAAATAAAAAATTCTCTCTTTCCTGAACTTCACAAAATCATTTATCTAAAACATTCATTAACTAACCCGGGTATAAATAGATTTCTACTTTACCTGGCCAGGTGATCTTAACTATTCACGAATCCCCTGTCTTTTCTTTTCTTTTCTTTTTTTTTTTTTCACTGTCACTTTCACAACACGACACAGCTGCTGGCACTGGGGTTGGTCTGATTGCACCGGTCAAACTGGACTGCTGGCACCGGTCAGGCTGGACTGCTGAGAAAGTGGCGCTGGCCAAGTACGAGGTCGAACCCAGTGAGGATAGAACAGGACTATCAACATCGATCTGTTCTCCTTTCTTTCTTCCTGCTTTAACGCATTGCACTCTCTCTCTCTCTCTTCTAGTCTGCTCTTATCAAATGGACATGGTTGCTTTTCTTTTCTTTTTTCTTTTCTTTTTTTTCTTCTTCATTAATTAGCAACTCTCTCTCTCTCCATATCTCTCCTCAGTCCTTCCTCTGCAGACTATCTCATGCTAATCTCTCAACTTGGTTCTCTTCTCTCCTCCCCATCTCTCTCTCTTCTTCCCCCGAGATTACACTCAGACCTCTCCTCTCTCTCTCTCTGTTCGTTCTCCCCTCGTTTTTCCGTTCTCTCACTCTCACATCCTCTTTATTCGTTCCGATCTGTCCAAAAAAGGGGGAGTTTCCATTGGTCGTATTTTTACCCCCCTGACACCCGAAGTTATCTCCCTCTAATTTCCCTTGGATATTCAAATCATGACAGTCACGCCGACACGCCTTACTCTCTGTGGTGGTCACTGGTATTTAATTGATTAGCTAGATTTCCCCCCCCACCCCCACAACCTTCCCCCCTTTCCTACTTAACTGGTGCCGTGTGGCTTAAGTCGTGGACACTGGTCAAAACCATAAAGTGGCTAGCTGAGTCAAGGTGGGCGCCACGACGTCTGACTAACAATGACGTGGTTCCACAAAGTGGCTAGATGAGTCTGAGCCAGGCGCTGGGGACTCGTCTCGCTAACATCGAGGCGTCGGTCAAAACGGCTTAGTCAGTCTGGGTGGATTTGTACCGTCTCGTGGAGGCCTCTCCCCTAAGCTTAATTGGCCGGATCCGAACCATGGGCCCGGTCTACGTGGCGCCAAGATGTCTGCGTTTGGACTTATGTCCAGTCGAAGTGGCCGGCGATTCCCAAGTTGGGTTGTTTCATTTTTTTGTCCGTGACACACACCACACACACACACACACACAACACACACCACACATATTTTTATATATATATATGTGTGTGTGTCTGGGTGTGAATGTATGTATTTTATTTATTTATATTATATATATATATATATATATATATATATATATACACATACATTCACAGCCATGTCTTTTTACAAGGTACCACTTTTAGCAACAGATGTGAAATTTGGGCAAAGAACGCAAACATGCGCGAACAAGCGCATACACACGCACAAAACGCGCGCGCGCGCGCGCCCCACACAACACACACCACATACTCACACACATGCGCGCGCACGCACACACACAAACACACACACACGCACACACACGCACCTAACCACAGCTTCCATCCCTCCCCGTCCTCTCCTCTCCTCCTCCCCCTCCCCCTCACTCCCCTCCTTCCTCCCCTGCCTATTCTTCACTCTAAGAACAGATAAATGTCTGTTCTAACTCACTTGCTCCTCCACCAAGGTTTTTGGGCGAAAGTGGGGCCCAAAAGCCGCCTTTTTCCTGTTCTCTGACAAGTAAGACTTCAATAACCAAAAATAACGATTTTCTACAAACAGACATACTGTGTAGGGTTATCCGTTTTTAATATAATTTACAAAACTTTTCAGATTTTAGTTTTTTTTTTAATCCTATGTTTTTCTTGATCGTTTTCTTTTAAACATTTTTTTCGCGCAAAAATTCTTAAAATGGTCTCGTCTTTATTTGAAATAAAACTACAGTTTTTAAAATGTTCTCTAAAGTTTTTTTTAAAACGAGTTTTTTTTGGCATAAAATCCACACCTTTCCATCATGTCTTCCGTGAAAGCCGCTTTGCAAAAGTGTTTCTTTTTTAAAATATCTTTTTTGCTGAACAGTCTCTATAATAAAGAGTGTCTGCGTTTTTAAAAACACTTTTAAAAGTTTTAAACCTCATCGTTTGTGCTAGGATTAACAAAATATAGTCTTGTCTGCCCATTAACCTTTTCATGATAGCTTTGTTCCTTTTAAGTTTTGGACGAAAACCAATATGATCAAAATTTAGCGATAAACGTTTGTAATTCTGGGAAAATATTGTTTTTCCACAACCAGTTCCCCAAAAATTTTGAAAAATGAGGGATTTTATCAAAAAATTTTTAATGCCCATGTTTTATAACAGAATTTATTTTAAATCCAGTTATTTTTTTATCATATCCCCGTAAAAAATTTTTTCAGTAAAATAAAACCTATGAGGCCAAATGTGTAAGATTACCCAATTCGTTCTGTAAGATTTTTTTTTTTAAAGTAAACATTGATTTTTGTTGCTTTTTGTTATGATTTTAAAATATCCCCCCATTGTGAAGAAGACGATGGAAATTTTAAGGGGTTTTTAAGTTAAGTTTTGGCCGCTAATTTTAAATTTCCCTTTTAAAAGGACGTCACTAACGCCAAAACCCCATCCTCTCCACATCTTTAAAGAAAAAAATTTCAAAATCTTGTGAAAAGTGTCTCCAATTTTTTGTTGGAAAGAACGTAATTTTGTAAAAGCTTTTTTACAACTGTTTCTTTTCTGTGGAGGATGTACTGTTTTTTCCATACGGCGTTTTTTCAATTTTTTTCCCGTTTTTGTCGTCGGATAAGACTTACATGTAAAGGGCCAGGTTAAATGTTTTTCTAAAATTTTTTTTGACGGCTAAAATATGAAATTGGGTTATAAATTCAATTTTTATGCCCCTTTCAAAATAGGGTTTCAAAGTGCATTTGGGGGTGGTTTTCGAACTATTTTTTTTAAAATGGCCAACATTATTTCCCTCTGATTGGCAGTTGTTTTGTTTAGGAAATTTTTGTTGTCCCCAAACCTCTTTACGTTTTTTATCACCATTTAGTGTATAAAAACCATAAAAAAGCGCTATTCACCGTTCTGTTCAAAGTTCGAAACGTCTGCAAGGTCTTTTTTTTTTAAAGGTTTTACACTTACAGGCGTAATGTAATCCGGTTCTTCGGGGCCCCGCGACTGTTTTAGTCAACTAATTATTTTTTTCCAAAAAATGTGAGGTTACAATTTTCAATTTCCCCTGCTTTGTCTGCAATTTTTATAAAAAATGTTCCGACCCTCCCAAAACTAATTTTTAAAAATGTAAATTAGGGATTGTTTAATTTCATAATCGCAATTGCAGCTTTTCCCTGATGGAAGAGCTCTTAAAAAGTTGGGGCCTTCCATTATATAAGTTTTCTCAGTCTAGCTCGCCCAAAAATGAACTAAGTTTGAAAAATGAAAGATCGAGGGTTTTTTCCCCCTATAAGTTTTTTGTTTGGTGTAACCTAAATTTTTAATTGTCAGCTGCAAAGCCTAACATTTTTAGTAGTTTCATCAAAAATAGAAACCCCCCCTTTTTTTTCAGGCTTAAATGTTAAAATTGTTTTTGATTTGCATTTTTAAAGTTTGGAGTAATGTCGAATTTACTCATTGTTTTTTTTAGGAGAAACCCGTAAAAAACCATAAGGTATTTTTTAAATGGTACTTTGGCCCTGTTTGTCAATTTTAAAACCCTTTTTTATTTCCTTGGCTTTGTTATATTAAACCTGATTTGTAAAATATTTCATGGAGCGCGCCCGTTTTGGTTCCGCATTCGTTTCAATAGCATGCTCTAAAACGAAGGACGGTCTTGGGGGTTGTTATTGTTAAAAACTTTTTTGAACAAAATAAAAATGAGCGCGTTAAAATTTTACAAAAGATGAAAAAATTTTTGCGGGGCTGCCTACAATCTTAAAAAATTAGCAATGGCCCCCTGACATTTCTGTGACTCAGTTGATGCCTTTCAAGTAAAGGTGGTACTCCATTAAGCAGATATTTTAAACCCCCCCTTTAAAAAGACTCATCGCAAAGTGGGGTTTTAGTACCCTATGCAGTTTATCAGAACAGAAAAAAACTTTGCTGTGTTTTGTGCATCAACTGGGTGTGGGTTTCGTTTGCTGATCACTTAAATCATCCTGATCCTTTGGTGAGGTCAGTGTACGTTTTCATTTTATTCACCTTAGACGTATTTTGACGAATTGCAAGGCCATTCCCAAATGACAAAGTTTAATCCATTCAGCAACAAAATGACTAAAGGCTTTTGAAAGGTTTTGTAACAAATTCAATTTTTGGGGTTAAAAAAAGCTTTAGACAAAAGTCGGTTCTTAATCGGGCTTGGGCACTCCTTATTATTGGGGCGGCCAAAAATAAAAGTATGACTGGCCCCCCTTAACATCTTTTCTTCGGACAGGTTCCCCTTGGGCCCATGAGCAAGAGCAAAAAAACAGCAGGGACAACATTTATCTTAGAGCTTCAAAGGGCCTACTAAGAGGAATAAAAGAATAAACGACTTGTTCGTACTTTGTTGGTGTTTGCTGGGTTTTGCAAGCACAAACGAGATCGAGCAAAAACGATCTTCTCTGGTTTTGTGGCAAAAAAAATACTTAGCAAATTTAGAGGACCCCCATTAATTTCAGTTGATTTCCCTTTCGAGTATAAAAGGTCCCCAAAAATGTTTTACAATACGAAAGATGAAGTAGACTTTGCTGTTGGCACTGGTTTATCATGCTGCTTCTGACCTAGCTCTTTTTTGGCACAAAAAAACTACAAAAATGAAATCCTTTTTGGGCAGGAAATGAACAGAAGGTTTGGGAAAAAATCAAAATAAATTCTGGCCAGTAATATTGCAAGCAGTAAAAAAAAGATGCCCCCCCAAAAAATAATCACCCAAACCCCCCGTGGCCAAAGCCCGAAGGGGCCTTTGAAGACTAGAAAAGTGGGGACTCTTTTTTCCCATGACCATGAATATAAAAAGACAGCGTTTTGTTTTTGGGATTAATGGCTTAGGTTACTTTGGTCTTTATTTACAAAAAATTTAAACCCAATTTTAAAGGAACTAATGCCATAAGTGTGGGCCCATAAAGCCAATACTTTGTTGCAGTAGAAAAAAAGCCAGCTAAAAAATCCCCCCTTTAATCCCAGGTAAAGGTTTATACTTTACCGGCTAATTTTTTTAATAAACCCGCAAGATGGTCAAGTTGTTTTTTTCCCCATGATTTTTCAGGGGGGGTGAGGGGCGGGAAGCCTGGACTTTGACCCGGCTGTAATACCCAACACCTTTTGTGCTTTTTTGCAAATCCTAAGGTGTTAACGCTTTAAGTGACTCCCTGCTCTCTAAACGTTTTGTATTCGTTCTGTAGCGTTGTGTTTATATAAATTCTTTGGTTGTTTCTCTTATTCTGCTCACTTGGTTCGAATTGTTCTCGGTTAGTAGACAACACTTTAGTCTTGTGATCTCTCTTGTCAAGATCTTTTGTTTTTGGGTTTTCTTTTTTTTAATATCTGCCCAAATTTGGCGTATCAGCCTAACGAGTTTTCTTTTTCTTTTTTTATATGTCATTTTTTCCCCCATTTTTTGCAAAATTTGTTTTTTAAATTTCCCCTTTGATGTTTAAAAAGTGTAAAGGGGCCGCTATTTTTCGTGGGGCGGTGGTCGTGTATATTTTTTTAATGCTGTTTTTGGAAAAACGGGTTTTGTTTTTGCATTTTTTTTTCTCTGCCGTTGATTTAATTTTTAAGTTCCTGTTTTGTTTTTGGGTTAGCTTTTGGGAAGTTCTTGCGTGTTTTTAAAGTTAGAAACGCACCCCTATCTAATTTTGGGGGTTTGAAATGCCAGGCGATTTTGATCGCTCACACTGAGCCTTTGTCTAATGTTCCATGGCAAAAAATTTTGATGAGTCTGGTTGGGTGTAGCGAACAGATTCTCCTGGCGTCCTCCAAACAATGGTTCTTTTTTTTAAAAATCATTAGGGTCTAAAAATTCGGGAGGTTTTTGGCCAAAACTTTGGTACAAGATCAAACCTTACTTTCTTTTAAATTTCACCCCGCAATGAGGGCGCCGGCGATGCTTATTAAGGGATCATTTATCATGTCTTTCCCCAGGATCAAAACATCAATTTTCATCTTCAATGCCTGCTGTTTTTTAATAATTAACTTTTTTTATTTTGTTTTAAAAAAAAAATGTCAAAGCATATGGCTCTTTTGCCCCGCATGAAGACTGAAAGACCCCTTTGGCGTGAAGGGAAAAAGCAAAATATTACTGTTCAAATTAATCCATTGCTTTTTGATGCGGATCAAATTTTTAGTCAAATTTCAGCCCTAGGGGGATGAAGGTTGGCCGGCTCTGCGGCTTACTTTCAAAATAGAATGCTTCAAAAAACGCCCCAAACAGGACTTTGTCCAAAATTTGGGGCGGGAAAATCGTTAAGAAATTTCTAAAAAACTTGAGGGGCAAAAAAAATTTTTTCTTTACACAATGGACATTTTTTTTAAACTTTTCTGATTAGGGTACCGAAAATGAAAGGGGGGATTTTGGTTTAAAGGATAGATAATGAAAAAGGCCTAAAAATAGAATAGGGCCGCAGTGCTAAAAAAGCCGGCAAAAAGTATGTGGCTGTAAATTTGCGTATGGTAATCGTTTTCCTTTCCCCTTAGTTTTTGAGTTTTTAAAAAAGCGCATGCCCCATACTTTAAAGGAGCTTTAAAAAGACGATTGTTATAAAACTAATTTTTAATGAATAAAACGGGTTATTGATAAAGGGCCAGAAGCAAAGTACAGTTTTTGAATTCGTTAGATTTTGACGTTGTTGAAACCCCTAATTTGAAAGGCTGTTTGAGAAACAAAAATCAGGCAAATTTGAATATTTTACAAAGAGTGATTCTCTTACAACAATTTCCAGAAGCAGGCCGACGCTATAGGAATTTTTTTTTAGCGTCGCGAAAGATCGCTTAAAAGGTATTTTTTTGCGGTGAAGATGAAGAACCTTTTGAAAGGGAAAAAGTGAAAGTTTTTAACCCTAAAAAAAACAAAAGTAAAAGTTCGATTGGGGGCCCTAACCAAATTACGCTAGGGGTTTAAAACCTTATCAGATTTTGCGAAAAAGAAAACTTTTTGGAGGCGGGGGTTGTAAAACAGTTGCCCTTGTGTCAAAAGATTTACATCTTCACAATTTTGGCTTGATGATTTTTTAAACAACGAAATGGGGTTTAGGGATTGCCTAAGGTCAAAGAGGTAATCAGTTGCATGGAAGGGGGGAGAACTGTGAGAGAGCAAATTTAAACATTCAAATTGAAAAAAAAAGGGAGAGTGAAAAACCACTTAATGCACATTTGTTTTAATTTGTGCGCGTGAATATTAAAGTAACAGTTAAAGATTAAAATACTAAATTATTTTTATTTTAAAAAAGCATGTTGTTCAGGTTTACCCAAATGTGCTACAGCGCCGCCAAGAGAAGAGATGTAGAAAACCCTGAAAAAAACCTTCAGATTAACACATTACAAAAAAGAAACAAAAATAGGCAGGCCCTTTAAAATACAAAAAAAACCAAACGAGGTATTCTGTGTCTTCAATGCTGTTAATAGTTATACGGGAAAACTCGGTATAATGCTCTATCGCGGGAAACGAGGTTGTCCTTAGCAAGGGATAGCGCCCGTGGCTTCCCTCTGGGAGTTTGTCTTTAGTCTTGGCCTGTGTCGTTAGGTGTAGTACTCCCAGCAAAAAAAAAAAAATAACTCCAAAGCAAACAGTTGGTTCAACTAAAACGGCTAAACTTATTTGGTTCAAATGCTTAAATAAAGCACTGCTGACTAAAAATCAGGATGAAGAATTTAGTCGTTTACGGTGTTTTTGATGCTACAAAAGACAAATTTTTGTCTTCAAAAAAAGGCGAGGCAATTTTCTAAAAAGCCGACCCGAGCAGAAAAAAAGGAATGCTTAAAAAAAGAAACAAACATTAAACTTGTTCAAAAACGCCACAGTAACAACATCAAAGGGTGTTTATACTTTGTTTATGAGTCCAAGCACAAAAGACCGTTGTTTGTTCTGATTAATTATTTTTTTTTTTTTTTAAATATTTTGAGTTAGAAAAAAAACTCAACATGGCTAATATAAAAGGCCCCAGACGAATTGTTTGAGGAATTTTTGGGGGGGGTTTTTTTAAAGGCACTGAATATATTGATCTAGGTATTGCCCCCAAAACGAAAAGGCAAGGTTGTTCATGCTTTTTCCAAGTTCCAAGTAAATAAAAATAGCCCGCGTTAAAGAAATGTTAGTGTTTTAATTAAATTTGAAACAATAAATGAAGAAAATCTAGAATTTGGGTTGATAAAAAAGACTTTCTTTGTAATAATGACTTAAAACCCCCCCGGGTTGGGCGCGAAACTGCTTGCCAGTTTGCGCTGCCGCGAGAAGCCAAATGAGAGCTCGGGTTGGTCAGAGGGCGAAGTTTTTTTGAGATAGTTTAAAAACAGGCTAATTTTGCCCCGATTGTGGAAAGGCTTACTTTCCGCCCCCCCGCTTTGTCGCAAAAAGGGGTTTCAAAACAAAAGGGAATTCAGACGAAAAATTTTTTATGTGTGTGTTCTTGCAAAGTGATTATTCCGCAAAAAGCAGAGGAGTTTCAACTATAACCTTACAGAAAGATCTAAACTTTAGGGGGGGTGCCTTTTCCTTTTTGTGTAGACCAAATTGTCGTTGAAGAAAAAAACAACCAAAAAACTGTTAATGTTTAACTGGGAGGGGGAAACAAATTTTGGGGGCAAAAAAGTGCCCAAGAACAGTCAACAATAGGTGCCCAGGCAAAAATCATTTTGATTTGCTGATGCTTTCCCCGGCGGGGTACGCTTTTAAACATTGATACGAACAATGGAGTTTTGGCCCCCTTATTTAAAAAAACACTAACAACAAAAATTCTGCAGAAATTTTTAAACAGAATTCCATCTGGCAACCCCGCGAGTGAAATTAAAACATTGTTTAAACCCCGTGACTGTAATACGAACAAATTACCCCCCCACCGGACAAGTAGTTTTAAGACCGGGAAAAACGGTGAAAACTGTCCATATGTTGTTTACGCAGACTTCAAACCCTCATTTTTCCTTATAAAGGGGCCCCAGCGCCACAAAAACTTCAAAAAAAAACAGTTTTAAATGAGTTCATCAGTTTTTGTCTTTTCCCTTTTTTGTTTCAGGTGGGATGGGTTCATTCAGAAAAAAAATTTAAGGGGCCCCAGATGTGCAAAAACTTCTTAGAACGCATGAGAAAGTGCGGAGACTGTTCTAATTTTTGAATTTATCTGAAATATGTGAGCCTGAAGCCCGAACAGTATGACGCGGCCACTCTGTGGATTTGTGGTTTAGGTCTCATCAGACGCAGAGAACCCAAAAGTAAGAGCCATGATCACTTGCGGAAAATTCAGAGGGCAGGCCAGTAATGCAATCTTCAAATAAAATTTTTCCTAAGAATGGAACTGCCCATCTTTTTTCTAACTTGCGAGGTTACACCTTTGTCTTAAATGAAGCGTGGACGATGCCCTTGGGTTTCAGATTGCACAGTCATCAGAAAGTCATGTGCTTTAATCTAATAACTTTTTTTAGACTCTATGCAAACATGAGGGTTCATTTGGTCATGGCTTGTCCCTTTAAAAACCTGCCCCAAAACGGAAGAATATTTTTACTCAACTTTGTTAGAAAGGGGTTTTCCCCCATGAGTACAGAACAGTTGGGAAGGTTTTATGAAAACGCCTTCCTCCTAAAAAGGGGCCCTTCTTTTCTAGTTCAGAGGAAAGGACATTTGTGATTCGATTCCAACAGCTCAAAATGCTGGGAAATTGATTGTAAAACGATGGGAGATATCATGACTCTTTTCTTTGAGGGCAGAGTTGTTTTTTTGGGGATATTTTTTAAAATTTAGAAAGACCCGCATGAAAAATTACGCCTGGATCCAGCGCATATATTTTGCGCCGGGATGGTTGGGGTGCTTTTTAAAGTTTACGGAGTACAGATGTTTATTGTCTGATTTACCATGATTGATGATTTAAAGGATTGCGTGGGGATTTAGTATGGCGTCGCTCATTACTGTAAAGAAACAAAAAATACTTGGAGACTATGATCCCAGTAAAAGTTAATATCTTATGTATTTAGATGCAAACAATCTGTATGGTTGGGCATGGGGCAAAAACTTCCATTCTAATTTAAAATGTCACAGGCGGGATCCCAAAAAAATTTTTTTTCAAAAGCATTAAATGGTTTAGAGTTTAGGTGTCAACACGTGGTTTCATTCTAGAAGTTGACTTTGATATCCTCAGGAAATCCATGACCCGCTTAAAGACTATCCCTTAGCAGCAGAAAGTCTAAAAATGGTCCAAAGGGGCGCCCAAAAAGTGCCTAATCCGAGGCAAAAAAAAAATTAGTTGTCATTACAGACTTCTACAATTTTTTTAAGACTGGGTTTTAAGTTGACATGTTCTGATAATTGCTTTTGTCAAGAACTTCATGAAACCATACATCTGAAGAAAAGTCTTAGACAATCCCAGAGCTTAGAAAAAAATTTTTTAAGTATGAAAAACAGCTGTTCGGAAAGGGCTTGGAGAAACACACAAGCGCAAAGTTTTCAGATTGTCACAAAGGGAACGAAGCAATTAAACTAACTTCTAAATAATTATCAGGGCTTTAGAAATTTCTGATACCTTTTTGGCATAATGATGAAAAAAAAGGAAAATCAAAAATTTGGGCAAACCGTTTTTATTGGGGTTTTTCCCTTTTAGAATATCAAGTTTTGATGTTAGAGTTTTTTTGATTCTTTTAAACCTCGTATCCCGGTCCAGAGTACTTTAAAAGATACAGACAGTTTTGTTTAGATTCCCCACTGAAAATTATAAAGACGGAATTGAAGTTTTTTAAAGGAGCGAGTGGATGGTTGCCACGTCCGATTTTCCAAAGAATCGCCTTTACATTCAACTGTTAAAGAAGGTTTTTTGGAAAGATGAAGGTGAATTATCTGGAGGATGATTAAAGGGGTTTATTTGGTTTAAGGTCGAAAATGTAGTATTTCGAGCCAGGAAAAATCATGAAAACAAAGGGAAAATCTCGCGTGTTGTGCAGTCAAAAATATCAATGAAACTAAAAAAAGCTTGTTTTGGGAATAAAACTTTTCTTTATGAAAGTAAAACTGCGATCTAATTAATGAGACAACACAACAGTTGTAACAAAGAAGTCGTTAGATGAACAAACCAAAACGAGTATTTGTTTAAACCCGGGTTTTCATATGCTGGGCCCTTGGAGGACTTAAAAAGGGGGGTTTATATTTTTCATCAATTTACTTAAGACAATCATAGTTCATCCAATTCTTTTAATCTTTTCTCATGTTTGCTTGATGCTTTTGAATTTTTTTTTTATTTCAAAAATATTTTTTCCAAATTTTGGGGTTTTTGGGTTGTGGTGATCTGGTGATTTAGCATGCATGATTAATCCCCCAAAATGTTTCCCTTAAAAAGCATTACACGCATGAAAAGATTCCCGTATCTTTTAAGGTTTTCCTTTACCATCTTGTTTTGTTTGCTTCTTTGGCTTCCTTTTAAAAATCAATTTTTATGTAAATTAAATTTAAAACGGAATGGTTGGCGGGTTTTTGCAGTTTTCCCTTTCCAAAAGATCTTTGGGAGTGGTTGTTTTTTTGTGTCAGTTTTTCGTAAATAACACGGGGGGATTATTTTTACAAATTTTTTTTTTTCATATGGGTCAACACTCCAAAATGGATCGGTTTCCTGAGCGAGTGTCCCCTTCTGTTCCCCCTAAATAAAGGTACCTTACTTTCAAACCAAACGGTAATGTTTGCTGGGAAGGCTCTTCGCAACCTTTTATTGTTTTTCTTTTGATTGCTTGTACGGTTTTGACCTTTAAAAACTTCATTATTTATTGCGCGCAAAACTGAGGGCAGTCTTTAACCCCTTTTTGTGTGCGAGAATTGTCAATCAGCTCTCTGTGAATGTAGGAAAAAGTCTTTTAGATAACTGTTTGTTAAGTTTTCAATAAAGCCTGTGATCTGTGAACTCCGGAATGCCTCTTTTAAAGGAACTCTAGTTTTAACAATAATTGATTCACTTGGGCCTTTAATTTTTTTTCCTATCAAATTTAATCAGGGGGTTTTGTTAGCGGGGGCCCCGCTGGTTATCAGCTGTTTGGCAACAGCAAACGCGGCCTTTTTGTGTTTAAAGGTTCCGCTCTTTGTATCTTGAAGCTATGTCATGACTGTGAGTGGTACTTAAATCTTTTTCGTCTAATGTTCAGGGGTAAAATATAGAAGATCCCTTTGATGGGTGTCGTTTTGGGGTTGTATTGACAAAGTGTGGTCTCTGTATTTCTAGGGGCTGGTAAATAATTTTCCAAAACGCTTGTTTAGAAACCATTTTTTGGTTTGTTCACTGCTCCGTGTTGGCTTAGTTTTTAAATTTCTGTTATTCCCTTCAATTCCTTTTGGCGAAAAAATAGATTTTTTCATTTTTATCAGAATATTATGGCAACAAATACACAAGGTATACCAAAAACAAAAACCGATTTCTTGATCTTTTGTTTTTCTGATGTTGTAAAGTCACCGAATTTTTGGGGGGGGCAATGGGCCGATTTGGGTTTTCCTGTTTCAAAATAAAATTGTTTTATTTCTTTATCAACACTTTAAAAATGTTAAATGATGGCCCCGTTTTTCGTGTTTATTAAAAAAATTAAAAGTAATTCTCTGCTTTTTAGTGATCTTGTGCTGCAGCTAGTTGTCCACAGCTTTGTTATGTCTTTTTCTCTCGCCTTCATCCCCTTTGTTTACTAAATGGTAATTATACCCTAAAAGCGGCGCATTTACACAGGCCGCCTTCATCATTTTGAGTGAAGCCATTTTTAAAATGATTTTTTTTTACAAATTTTTACTGTCTGGAATTATTTCCTTTCTTTACTAGAAAATCTTTGGGCAAAAGAAGCTGCAATGATAGCAATTTGCTTTGTGAATCCCCAAAGTTGTTTGCCCAAAATTTTGGTTTAATTTTTAACAAACTTTACCCGTTGAGTATCCTACCTTAGACCCCCAATAACAGCAGAATGGTTACAGGTTGGTAATAGTTTTTTTCGGTGTCATTTTTTGAAAATAAAATAATTTTAATAATAAAAAACATGAACAGTTGTGATTACTCAGTCAAGCAGCCTAAAATTCCTGACTTAGAATACCCGTTGATGGCCAAACTGTTTGCCCAAAGGAGAGGTTGTATTCTTTGGGGGGTGTGGAAAAAACAAAACAGTTCCCCGGAACTGAATTCAGCTAGAACAGATTCAACAGGATTTCGCCGAAGAATTTTAAAGTATCAAACAGGTATGAAGCGCAGTGGGGTTAGTGGTGAAAAATGTGGGGCAAACGGTTTAGTTTGTACCTAAACTAGTCAGTTTATTTGTCCATTTTATTTTGAACAAGATCTTTCGTTTGATTTTAAAGCAAAATCCAGTTTTACAAGTCATTAGGTCTTAGGTGGATTTTTACTAAGATTTGGAAAAATTTTTATGCCCTTTTTCTGGGATTAAAACTTTTAAACTATAGATTTTATTTCTTCAAAATGACCCGGCCGCAGCAGAATCAGAAAAATGAAACAGGTGGAAAAGTAACCCAAACCAGAAAATCAGAGAAAACATGAATTGGTGGAGACAGTGAAAGCATCTCATCCTGGGGTGTTAAAGCAGGAGAAAATTTTGAGGTGGACAGACAAAAAAAATTTTAAAGTTTCAGTATAATCATAATAAACTAAAACCGCCAAGCCCCGAACAAGTTTTTAAAACTGTATAAAAACTCCATGTTGATTAACCCCACGCACCAAAGTCTTCATGGTTATTGAACTTAAAAAAGTTGCTTTTTTTGGCGCCCTTGCTGCTTTTTGGGGGGCGTTATTTGGGTTTAAAATTATACACAATGGAGCCCAAAAAAAAAAAAAATAAAAAAATTGAACCCCTAAATAAGAAAAACAACAGCAGCCCGAACCTCAACAAAAAAAAAAATCTTTTTTATCCTTCGATGGGAAAATATTTTAAACTTAAATTAAATTTTTTAAATAAAAATAGAACAGGCGTATTATAAATGTGGGTCAAAAAATAAAGACATGGGGTCATAAAAGACATTTCCCTAGACGAAATTTTAATCAAATGCGGTTTTCTTTGGAGTAAGAACTTCATTAAGTCTATGTGACCGATCTTGCGCAGAGAAAGCTGAGCAAGATTTTCCAGTGATGACGCGTTTTTTGAGGCGTTGTGTTCTAATTAGACATTTACTATTAAAAAAAAAACATAGATTGTTTTTTTGTAATTATAAAATAACTTGGGGTAAGAATTGGCTGTCTTAAAGGCGATTAAATTCATCTTTAGGTAAATTAATCAAAAATTAATTTAAAAAAATTTAAACAAGAAATTATAAGAACTTGAAGTAACTTAATTTAAAAAATTAATTAAGAAATTGGGGTGCTTTTTAAAAACTTAATTTAAAAACTTGGGGTGATTGGGGGGGGAGTGTGTGTGGTGTACACAGGCTTTTTTATTTGTCAGTGAACACCCTTGGCAAAAGGTGCTTTCGTTTTTTTTGGGGTGATTGGCTCTTTTGTTGCAAGTTCAAAGCAGCACAAGTGCATTTAAAAAAGTGATTGAATAAAAAAAGACAATTGTTTAAGTACCCCGCCCAAAAAGGCAGCCTAAAAGTTTGTAACAGGACGTAGAAGCAGGGTTGAAAAACAGCCAACACACAGCAAAAGCACGGGGCGGGGTCCCGCAAGTAGGCACCGTTCAGCGGTGAACGGCGAAGATACGTCAAAACAGGTGAGGGGAAGAACTATTTTTAGAAATGTCCCGGGGGTTTTTGGGGCAGGGTCCCAAATAGGCCCCGTTTACGCGCGTGAACGGGAAGATGACGTCAAAGCAGGTGAGGTACCCTACTGCTGATCGTTTTCTTTTTAAAAGGCCCTTTTTTCTATTTTTTAAAACCCTACAGATGCGTTAATATTTAAAAAATTGTCTAACCACGTGTGATACTTTTGTTGTTACCGCAACAAGCATGTAGTCTAAGATGGGATGTTGGCGCTCTGTGTGAGAGGAATTGCGGCGCTTCAAGTTCTATAAAAAATGTCCAAAAAGAAAGTAAATTTTGTTTGTTGTGCGTTTTGCCCTTTTTTATTTCTCACCCTTTTTTTCAGTCTTTCTACAAAAGTCTTTTCAGTTGCTGTTTGAGCAATAAAATCGTATAAGTTTTGGGAAATTTCATGACTAACATTGCTTTGGGTTTAAACAAGATACTAATGTAAATCATTGGCGTTGTTTGGTTCTACTCTCTTTTTCTTTTGCCTTTTTCTTTGAACAATCTTCCATCTTTTTTTTTGGTTTTTTTTTTTGGGTAGTTCATTGGTCCTTCTGTTTTGCCTTAATGTATTAAGGCCCTTGCTCAAAAAATTTTCTATTTCTTTTTACTGTGTTCTTCTTCGTCCATAACGGAGTGCTTGTCTTGTTGTTTTTACATTCCCTTCGGAAGAAAATTAAAAGGGTTTTTTGTATCACCCGACATAAAATCTTTTTTCAAAAACCTTTTTTTCACTGAAAAACACCCCGTTTTCCCCCCGTCCCAGTATGCGTGATAAATTGTTTTGTCCCCCGGGGCTTTCAACAAGCGCGCCATTTTTTTGATAAGGAAACCTCTCATCGTAGCCAAACACATATTAAAAGGCGTTCTTTGTCAACAAAATTTTCCTTAACGTTTTCATTTCCTTTAAACCCCAAACTTTAAGATACACAAGTTTCTTCGGTAAACGGTTATTAGAATAACACACCCCCAGCACAGTAAACCCTCCCCGTGTCCCCGCAGTCAGTGGAAGTTTTTGGGGTTACCTAGTTTTTGAGGGGCCCCCCTGATTGGCCGGGGTAACAGCCCACGCGCGGGTGTTTTGGTGATTAATATGTTGTAAGAGAGGTGGGCGGGAAAGGGGTGGGGGGGAGGGAGGAGGTGCGGCGTATTTATTTTTTGGCCCCCCCGTTTGTTGGGGGTCGAAGCCTGCTGACTTGGGAAAGAGGGGCACTATTTTTTATGATAAAATGTACAGCAGAAAAAAAAAAACTTTGTCAAAATGGCTTTCAGTGGAAGACATGCGGAAATAAAATAGTGTTGCGTGTGTGTGTGGTGTGTGTGTGTTGTGTGTGTGTGTGTGTGTAAGTGGTGTGGTGTGTGTTGTGTGTTCTGTCTGCCCCCTCTCTGTCTGTCTGTCTTTCTCTCTTCTTCTCTTCTTCTTGTTGTCTGCCCGTTTTCTGTTGCGCGCTGTGGTGGTGTGTGTGTGTGTGTTGTGTGTGTGGTGGTGTGTGTGTGTGTGTGTTGTGTGGGGTGTGTGTGCGGTGTGTGTAGCAGTATGTCTTTTGGCTCCAGATATTTTCCCGGGCTAAAATAGAAATATTATTTAAACCCCCAAAGCAATCTTCACCGCCGTTGTTTGGGGCAAATTGGCTTTAGGGTTTAGCTGGCCTCTCTCTGCTAACCCCCAGTGTAATTAACACACCCCGAAAGTATGGATGCTAGTAGCCCCGTGTTTTTGGGGCGTTCAGCCACAATGCTTTTCCCTACGTTACTTTATGGGTCGTGTTTGCCGGCACTTTCCCTACGTTACTCTTGAAAAATTTTGTAAATTAGTATTGAAAACGGATAACCCCGCACAGTATGTCTGTTTGTAGATAATCGTTATTTTTTGGTTATTGAAGTCTTACTTGTCAGAGAACAGGAAAAGGCGGCTTTTAGGCCACTTTCGCCCAAAAACTTGGTGGAGGAGCAAGTGAGTTGGAACAGACATTTATCTGTTCTCTACTCTCTTTCCGGCCTAACCCTCACCCACCCACATCTCCACATCCCTCTGTCTAAGCACCACCACAACCACCATCTCACCAGCAGCAAGCCTTTATCAATTATTACGAACAGCATCTATTAGCCAGCCAGGCAGAGAGACTGGGGAGGGGGGGGGGGGGGATGGGTGGCTGGAAACAGCACAGTACCACCAATAGCCCACCTCAAATACCGTGCCTGTACTGGTCTGGAGCGACGTGGACAGTCAACTGGAACTGTGGGGAATTGTCTGGCGTAACCCCCCCCCCCCCCCCCAAGCGAAGGCTAATGCACTCACTCGGCTATTATTTTACCATTGGATGCAAATGCTGTACCACGTTCTCCATGTCCCGAGCGGTGTTGGAGAAGAGTGAGGGAAGGGGGAGGGGGGGGGGGGGGGGGGGGGGGTGGGGTGAGTGGAATGGGTTGGGGTTGGGGTTGGGAGAGGGGGGGGGGGGCGCTTGAAAATAGCCTGGCACTCATGTTCGACAGCTGCTGGGACGGAAGCATGTGTGGTTTGCTGATAGTGGTGGTGGTGGTGGTGGTGGGGTTGGGACAGCAATGGGAAACCGATAAGGTTGGGATGAGATGGGAGGGGAAGAGGCTGAGTCGGGTGTAAAAAGAAGGGGAAAATGGATGGGAGAGAATGCGAATGCGAATGCGAATGCGAATCTTTTATTCAGATTAAGGCCAAAGCCCCATACTGAAGGGGGTTTTCATAAATGTAATACATGTCACGAGAAAACGAATCAAAATGCTAACGATGAAATACCGTAAGTTAAGAAACAAACACACAAACATAACCTCAAGGTATTGCAGTCTGAATTCTCTTGTTTCCCTCATAAACATACTTAGCTAATTTCAATAGTGTGCTCTCATTACTTGTCGATAATAAGAGAATGAGTCTGAAGTTACATGGTTCTGTATAATATTTGGATTGGATAAATTTTATTCTTAAATCACTCAGAGCAGGACAGCAAAACAAAAAATGTATTTCATCTTCTCTTGCTCTTTTACATAATCGACATGTTAGATCATTTTCAACAACATTGCTATATCTAAAACGATGGCAAGCAATGTCAGATACACCGAATCTAAATTTTGTCAATGCACACCTAACGTATCTATTCATTTTTAACTTAATATAATGCTCTAATATGTGCGTCGATTTAAATAATTTGTACTGAACAAATCTATCACTATTATACATATGGTCATGCCAGTCCTGCCACCTGCAATCAATAATCCTCTGTTTAAAACACATTTAGAAATCCTAATATATTTTCAACACCTTGGTTATCCAAACAAATCCAAACCCATATGAATTTAAAACATTGTCGAACATTTGAAGCCCAAGTCCTCTTACCATTATTGTCTAACTTCAACAACATCCTGTAACCTTTATAGGGTATCCTGCATTCATCCATTCTCGTTAGTTTGAGCCAGTATTTATACATTTCAAATAAGAATTTAAATAAACAGGATATCTTCCAAGTTCACCGTATACCAAATCATTGGGAGTTCTACTATCCACATTCAAAAAGCGCTTCAACGCATATAAGTGAACTTTCTCAATTAAAACACCTTTCTCAAAAGCCCATATTTCTGCTCCATACTGTAAGATTGGCTGCACCTGCGAATCAAATAATTTGACAAAAACACTGAATGAATTGCAGTCCAACTTATACAAAATATGAAGAATAACTATGACTGCCTTTTTCGCTCTATTTACTATATCCTGACAAGCAAACTCAAAACTAAGTTTGGTTGTAAAATAAATACCAAGATATTTATAAGCATTAACCACAGCAATTCCCTCACCTCCATATGTCCATCTTTCCGCCCGCCCCAATAATCCCCCTTTACGAAACACGACAATATTTGTCTTACTCATATTAACTTTTAATTCTAGTTTGTTTGCTGCAGAGTACAAATTATTTAGTTGTCTCTGGAGACCGACCACTGATACTGCTAGTAAATAATGTCATCAGCAAAAAGCAGCATAAAACAATTCTAGAATGTCAAAAGTTACTCCATGTCGACCATTTTCAATTATTTCCAAGGCTAACTCATTAATAAATAGAGAGAATAATACTGGGCTACATACGTCGCCTTGTTTGACCCCACTTGTACACATGACATGCTCGGATAATTTTGCACCCGATCTTATTTTTGCTTTTACCTCACAGTACATACTTTTTATGCAGCGATACAATTTACCTTTTATTCCATTTTTTAACAAAACAGGCCATAACAATCTTCGAGAAATTGAATCAAAAGCCTTCTCAAAGTCAACAAAAGCAACATATAACTTTTGATTATTTACAAATTGTTTCTGAACAGCAGCAAGCAGGGTAAATATATGATCAATTGTAGAAAACCCTCTTTTAAATCCCGCCTGATGTTCTCCAGTTATGTTATTTTGACTTACCCATTCATACAATCTACTATTAATAACAGAACTATAAATTTTGCTACAAATATTACTTAATGAAATACCTCTAAAATTATTTACATTGTTAACCTCGCCTTTCTTAAATAAGGGTAAAATAATAGATTCTTTCCAGCTGTCAGGATAAGTACCATTATCGAAAAGAAAGTTAAATAGTTTTACCAAGAAATTCAAAACAGACTCACCAGAATATTTGAAAAATTCGCCAATTAAACCATCAGGACCAGCAGATTTTCCATTTTTCAATTTTCTAATGGCTAACAATACTTCTTCTGTAGTTATTGCTCTATCATAAGGAAATTCTTCATCTTCATTATAATTAACTATGATCTCTGTTGAACTAGTTCCGTCACTTTTTTCTAACAAGTTTTTAAAATGTTCAAACCATTCAGATATAGAAATATCATTTGATGGTTGACATCTTTTCTTTGAAATTTTGTGTATAGTTTCCCAAAAGACCTGTTGGCTCTTCACAGAATCGATCAGTTCATTTAACAATGACATATTATATTCTTTCTTTTTTCTTTCATTTAAATTTTTATATTCGCGTCTTGAAACACAGAATGCGACTCGATCCTCTTTGTCTAAAGTTTTACAAAATTTTCTCCATAGGCTACGCATTTTACATTTTGATACTTTACAATCCCCATCATACCAGTTATCATCAGGGGTTTCTCTTATTTAATACTATCTTCTTTTTCAAATTTTCAGCTTGTTCTTTCATGATCACATTAAATCTACATATGGCTTCATTTACATCCACTTCGATAAGATCTTCTGCAACTGCCATTTTCTCTTTCACATCCTGAGAGTCCATGGACTGTGTAAATTTCAGGGCATAATCCTTATTCCAGCAATATTTAACTATACACTGATTATGTTTACCATTCGAACCAGTACTAATGCATTTTTTAGCATTTTGTATATCAATACATAGTACAAGGGGCATATGATCAGATTCAAATCTTTCCATAACATTAACCTCAAAGACCGTGCCTGTACTGGTCTGGAGCGACGTGGACAGTCAACTGGAACTGTGGGGAATTGTCTGGCGTACCCCCCCCCCCCCCCCCCCCCCCCCCCCCCCCCCCCCCCCCCCAAGCGAAGGCTAATGCACTCACTCGGCTATTATTTCACCATTGGATGCAAATGCCGTACCACGTTCTCCATGTCCCGAGCGGTGTTGGGAGAAGAGTGAGGGGGAGGGGGGGGGGGGGTGAATGGAATGGGGTTGGGGTTGGGGTTTGGGGGAGGGGGGGGGGGGGGTTGAAAATAGCCTGGCACTCATGTTCGACAGCTGCTGGGACGGAAGCATGTGTGGTTTGCTGATAGTGGTGGTGGTGGGTTGGGACAGGCAATGGGAAACCGATAAGGTTGGGATGAGATGGGAGGGGAAGAGCTGAGTCGGGTGTAAAAAGAAGGGGAAAATGGATGAGAGAGAGGAGGAGAGAGAGGAGAGAGAGAGAGAGAGATAAAAGAGAGAGAGGAGAGAGAGAGAGAGAGAGGAGAGAGAGAGAGAGAGAATAAGAGAGAGAGAGTGCACATTTTGGTAATTTTCACATTCATATACACATAGCACAGATACAGAAACTCACTCACAAACAATGCACATCTTGGTAATTTTCACAGTCATATACGCATTACACAGATACAGAAACTCACATCACACACACACACACACACACACACACACACACACACACACACACACACACACACACTCACATACAAATTACCCCTTCCCCCTCCTGATACACACACATGCATACTCACACATACACAACCATGTTATCTTTCTTGTCTTGCATCACTTTAAGTACACAGATGTGGTTTTGACACACACACACACACACACGCACACGCACACACACCTTACCACAACTTCACTTTTTTTCGTGCTTCCCCACTTCTCCTCCCCCCCCCCTCTCCCCTCACTCACTCCTCCTCCTTCTCCTCCCTATTCCCCACTCTCTTTCCAGCCTATCCTTGCCCTACCCCGCCCTGCCCACCTCGTGTCCACAACCCTCCGTCTAAGCCACCACCACAACCACCAATCTCACCAGCACCAAGCCTTTATCAATTATTATGACCAGCATCTATTAGCCAGCTAGGCAGACGGGTGGAAAAAACACAGCACCACCGATACCCCACCTCAAAGACCGTGCCTGCATTGGTCTGGAGCGACACGGACCGGACCATCGACTGGAACTGTGGGGGGTTGTCTAGCGTCCCCCAAGCGAGGGCTAATGCACTCGGCTATTATTTCACCATCCGATGCAAATGCCGCGCCACGTTCTCGATGTCCAGAGCGGGACCCGTTGGAAGAAGAGAGAGAGAGAGAGAGAGAGAGAGAGAGAGAGAGAGAGAGAGAGAGAGAGAGAGAGAGAGAGGGGAGAGAGAGAGAGAGAAAAGGGGGGGGGGTATGCGGGAGGGGGGTATGGGGTGGGGGTTGAGGTGGGGTGCCTGATGGGGGTGGTGGGTGGTGGTGGGGGGGTGGGGTAAGGCTTGAAAATAGCCTGGGTCTCATGTTCGACAACTGCTGGGACCAGAAGCGTGTGAGGTTGCTGATAGTGGTGGTGGTGGTGGTGGTGGTGACGAGGGGGTGGTGGTGGTGTTGGGATGGTCCGCTGGGAAACTGATGAGGCTGGGACGAGATGGGAGGGGAAGAGATTGAGTGGGTTGTAATGAGAGAGAGAGAGAGAGAGAGAGAGAGAGAGAGAGAGAGAGAGAGAGAGAGAAAGAATATTTTGTTATTTTTTTTTCGATTGTTTAATGCTGTGACTTTCGTTGCACGTCAAGCCCCCCCTTGTCTCATGTCTCTCGCGCTCTGCCAGTTCCCCCTTTAATCTGACGGTCGTCATACCTATATACGCGCGCGCGCGCGTGTGTGTATGTGTGCGAGTGTGTGTGTTGTGTGTGCGTGTGTGTGCGTGTGTGTGTGCGTGTGTGTGCGTGTGTGTGCGTGCGTGTGCGTGTGTGTGTGTGTGTATGTGCGTGCGTGCGTGCGTGCGTGCGTGCGCGCGTGTGTGTTTATGTGTGTGTGTGTGTGTGTGTGTGTGCGTGTGTGCGTGTGTTGTGTGTGCGTGCGCGCGCGCGCGCGCGCGCGTGCGTGTGTGTGTGTGTGTGTGTGTGCGTGCGTGCGTGCGTGCGTGCGTGCGTGCGTTAGAGAGAGAGAGAGGGAGGGAGAGAGAGAGAGAAGAGAAGAGTAGGCTGAGCAGCGTACCTGCAGGACAATTGTGCGTGGCAAAGAAATCATCGCAGTGCATAATTAGGGAAGATTTCCTTTCTCTACCTCTTAAAGACACGTTAATCTTCTTTGCATCAACATTGAGTGTATTTTGCATGGAAAGGAACG
>CM031600.1:64948620-64951120 GCA_018398815.1 Conus ventricosus | reverse complement strand
CCAAAACCTGATACACTTTATAGCTGAGTTTATGTAAATTGGAAATCTGTTCGTTTCTCCATACACCAGGTCATTAGGTGTTCGCATTTCAACGCCCAAGAATCTTTTAACTGCAAATAAATGAAGCTTTCCACAATAGATTGCTGCGTTGTCAAGACCCCATAACTCTGCACCATACTGAGCAATAGGTTGAACCTGTGAGTCAAATAACTTAAAAAAGCACGAGTGAGAGTTGCACTTCAGCTTAAATAGCTTTTGTAAGATACACAATAAAGCGTTTTTTGCTCTGCTTGTAAGGTCGCGACATGCAGCAGCAAAACTAAGCTTTGTTGAAAAATATATTCCTAAATATTGTAACGCATTCACAACAGGCATCACAATACCGTTTAAAATACCGTTAAAACCTTTCCTCTGGCAGCTAAGTAACCACCTTTCCTGAGCTGAACACCACTATATTACTTTTATCTAAGTCAACCTTCAGCTGCAAAGCGGCGGCTGCACCTGAAGACTGTTTATCTGCGTTTGCAAGCCTATGGCTGTTTCAGAGAGTAAAGCCACATCATCAGCCAGAAGCAGTACGAATAATTCAAAATAATCTGACATAAATGTTGCCCCATGTTTCCCTCCCCTTATCACCTCTAACGCTAATTCATTAATAAATAAAGAAAACAAAACAGGGCTGCAAGCGTCTCCTTGTTTCACTCCGCGAGTGCAAGCAATATAATCTGTTACACTACTTCCGCTTCTAATCCTAGCTTTAACACTTTCGTACATGCAGCGAATGCACCTAAAGATCTTGCCTTTAATGCCGCTTTTTAACAAGATAGGCCATAATAAGTTTCTTTCTACGGAATCAAATGCCTTTTCAAAATCAATAAAGGCTACATACAGTTTACGATTAAAACAAATTGTTTTGTACGAGTGCTAATAAAGTAAACATGTGATCAACAGTGAGTACCCTCTCTTAAATCCGGCTTGATGTTCGCCTGTCAAATTGTGCTCTTCTATCCATTCTTGCAATCTACTATTAATAATTG
This sequence comes from Conus ventricosus, assembly GCA_018398815.1. Lineage (NCBI taxonomy): Eukaryota > Metazoa > Mollusca > Gastropoda > Neogastropoda > Conidae > Conus > Conus ventricosus. Next base: position 64,950,083 of record CM031600.1, on the reverse strand, counting down.
TGCTGTAAATTTTACTGCTTGTATCACATAAAGAAATGCCTCTATAATTGTTTGGATTGTTGATGTCACCCTTCTTGAACAAAGGGTGAACGATAGAATTTGTCCAGTTATCAGGGAATGCTCCTTTTATCAAATAACATATTAAAAAGCTTTACCAAAAAATCAATGACACGATCCACACCCATACTTTAACAATTCACCAATAATTTGATCTGGTCCAGCAGCTTTTCCATTCTTCAACTTTGTTACAGCAAGCAAAACTTCTTCTCTTGATATTGGACGGTTAATATAGCTTACCTCCTCTTCGTTGACATCACTGACATTTTCAACCAAACCTGACACATTTGCAGTTACCTCTAATTCAAGTAAATGTTTGAAATGCTTAAAACCCGTCATCGACTGTCAGACAATTTTGAACAGGGTTTTTGTTTAAAGGATATTTTACGTACAATTTCCCAAAATTCTCTTTGATCATTTACGACGAGACTAGCCTGTCTAACAGTAAATCATTAAACTGTTTTTCTTTTCTTTTAATCAGATGTTTGTATTCTCTTCTTGCTATGCAGTACGCATCATTGTCTTCCTTCTTTCTGGTTTTCCTACATATAGAAAGCAGTTCCTTTGCTTTTACTTTATCCAGCCTACATTCATTATCAAACCATCACTGTTTTTAACCGCACTTAGACAGATTAATTCTCTTTTTCATACAATTAGCATGCTTTTAATACAGTCATTAAACATTCCCAAAGCACCATTTAAATCATGATCAATCAGACTTGTGGCAAGATCAATCACGAATATCGTTTCAGTCAGAATTCATTTCCTGAATATAAATTTGTTCCAAATCCTTGTTCCACACAAACTTATCAATAAACTGGCAACCCTTCAGGGAGTTTGTGTTCCTTTTATCTTCTCTTTCTTTAACTCTAAAACGTAATTCAATGGGCAAATGATCTGATTCAATTCTCTCTGTAACCAGCAATTCGCATGAAGATACAACAGTGTAAAACAATTCTTTAGACAGGAGAAAGTAATCGTTGACGCTACATCCTGTTTCTGATATATAAGTATAACTACCATCAGTATCTCCGTTGCATGTGCCGTTCATAATACACAATCCAAGAGCAGTGCACATATTCAGCAAACATTTTCCATAATTATTGAGAACAATATCTCCAGACCTTCTCACATTATTACCTGGAATATAACAATTATGAACAACGTTATGTGCATCATTATCGTCAACAATATCTGGAGAATTGTCAGAAGTCCTGCTGTTCAAATCACCTGAGAGAATCACATGCACGTCCTCAAACTCAAGCAGACAATTAAAAAAAACATTCTTCAAGTTCGCTAATGCCGTTTTCCCACGTCAAAATAAACATAATGAGGTGAACCCTCTGGTGGGACATAAGCACAGACATATAATACATCTTCCACACAACCAAAAACATTCTTATCAA
>CM031600.1:64941120-64943620 GCA_018398815.1 Conus ventricosus | reverse complement strand
CTCTCAATTTGGCCTCAGCACGTACAAAAAAAAAGCCAGAAAACACTTGAAAAACGCATAACGCGATGCCACACAAACGAGTGTGAAGCGGAAAATGATAGCAAAGATGATTACTTGTGAGGAAGACAAATGGGACGGCAGAATTTCTGACGTGAAGATTTAAACACGAGCAGCAAGGGCAAGTGAATGGGAATGGGACTGAATTGTGCGCGCGCTGCGCGCGCGCGCGGTGTGTGTGTGTGTGTGTGTGTGTGTGTGTGTGTGTGTGTGTGTGTGTGTGTGTGTGTTGTGTGTCTGTGCGTGCGTGTGTGTGTGTGTGTGTGTGTGTGTGTGTGGTGTGTGTGTGTGTGTGTGTGTGTGTGTGCTGCGTGCGTGCATACCTGCGTGCGTGTGTCGTGTATGTGTATATGTGTGCGTGCGCGCGCACGTGGGTGTGTGTGTTGTGTGCATGTGCGTGCGTGCGTGTGTGTGGTGCGTGCATGTGTGTGTGTGTGTGTGCGTGTGTGTGTGTGTGTGTGGGTGTGTGTGTGTGTGTGTGTGTGTGGTGTGTGTGTGTGTGTGTGTGTGTGTGTGTTGTATGAACTGTTAGTGACTATGTACAATGTAAACAGTTTCCACTGTTTAAAAGTCATATTCACTTGCCAATTGAACGTTTCATAGTCTCTGGTGATAAAACGGGAATAACATTAAACTTTCTGGTGTCTCTCTGTCCCTTAGGCGCCCCCTCAATGACTTTTGTTTTGCTGTTCCATCTTCTGTACCACCTCGGTGGCATTGCACCCACTATCCACGGGCAGCAGTCAATGCCAAGTCCCCTAAAGGCAACCCACCAGAGGAGCACTGCACTGCTGCCGAGTCACTTCGGTGGTGTTCATGGCGCCTGTTCTGATCCAACACACAGCCGGCGTAAGTTGACTCGCTGTCTTCAAAAGCTTCAACATCAGATGGAAAAAAACAAACAAAAAAACCAAACAAGATGCGAAGCCGGCGTAAGTGTGTGAGCTCTCTCTCCGAAAGGCGTCACCACGTCCGTCCAACGACAGTCCCCATGAATCAGCCGATACCAGTGACCCCGACGGAATTAAGCCAAAGCCACACACATGGAGAGGACATCTTAACCGAGGCCACCATGACAGCAGGGTATGAAGGGCCACAGGATTTGGGACATTTTTAGTCTAAAATGCTGATCGATGAGAATGGGGATGATGAAGATGGTGCTACGGATTTCCACTCCGCTCTGAGAGTGCACGACAGGGCTGTACCCTACGCTTACTTTCATAATGTATCCCAGCGTCAACCAGGCCGGTGAGATACAGGCACCTGCAGTGTTTATCAAAATTTGAGCAACACTCTCAGAGACTAATCAGAATCCATTTTGTGGATGAAACTTGACTGTTTGGCCCCAGTCTTCCCAGCTGAGCCCGTACCAAACTCAGCTCTGGGTAGGAGCCGGTAGGGACAGAAACATCCCACAGGGCCTAGATGGGAATCGAACACACGACCTCCCAGCCGGCAGTCAGCGGCGCTAACCAATTCACCACGGCGGCTGGTGCCCTTCAGACTCTGTTCCCACGCCTTTCGTTCAGGCCGTTTGAAACATAGTAACACCCAGACTGTTCCACAGCTTCCCACTACAAGCATCTGAAGCCGTCAATGTCTATTGTCAGGAGCGCCCCAACAGAGAACCAGCTGCACCGCTGCTGACTCGGTGAAGGAACATCATCGGTTTGTAGTCTACGCTTAGAAGCATGTGTCCCATCTTAACTATTCAGTGTGTGGTGTGGTGTGTGCGTGTGTTGTGCGGCGGCGCGCGCGCGCGCGCGCGTGTGTGTGTGTGTGTGTGTGTGTGTGTGTGTGTGTGTGTGTGTGTGTGTGTGTGTGGTGTGTGTGTGGTCGTGCGTGCGTGCGTGTGTGTGTGTGTGTTGTGTGCGTGCGTGCGTGCGTGCGTGCGTGCGTGCGTGCGTGCGTGCGTGTGCGCGCGTGCGCGCGCGCGTTTCACTGCAATCTGGTCTTCAGTTTTGGCATTACCTTGCTGAACAAGTCTGCGAAGGCATAACTTTCTTGAAGGAGGTAACTGGGCTGTTGTGTGTTGTGTGTGTGTGTGTGTAAAACATAGAAGGAATAAGTAGCTTCGCAATCCAAACGCAGCCAGACCACTCAACTGTTCTTGTTTTTTTTTTTTCCGTTTTCGCGATGTCATTCATTGTTTTTGTTTTCTTTGATAGAAAACAATGTGAAGTTGAAACGAACTGTTTCTGTCCCGTCATCTGAACGTTTGTGTGATGGTCTTCATGTCACAATTTCTGTTTCTTTACCAGCCATGCGGTGCAGAGATTAGTGTCGCAGTTTTGTAAGTTGGGAGGTTGCTGGTTCAAGTCCCATTAGAGGCATTTACTCGTTGAAGTTTGTGTTAGCCCCCGATCCAGTCCTACCAACACTTCAGAGTGCCAAGGACTCAGATGGGAAGATTGGAATCCCACATCCAGCGTTTCATCAGCAT
>CM031600.1:64911120-64921120 GCA_018398815.1 Conus ventricosus | reverse complement strand
AAAAGGTGCAACCTATGTTTAACTGAAAAATGGTTAATACTATGCAAACCACACTTAGCAACTTTAAACACCAAAACAGAAATAGTAAACAACTGCAGGCATAAATGGAAATCGTTGTTAGTGAACACATCCAAAACAAAAACCTGAAAGCCCCAAAAAACACGTGCAGCAACCCGCACGTGCAAACAACCGCAAACGTGAGCCCACACGCTATATAACATCGGCGGTGGGCAAACAAAAACCATCCTGATGACAGCGCAACGCCGCTAGAAACAAATTTGTCGAGTTTTAACCTTGAGTTTTAACCTTCCTTTTTAACATCATTGACAAATGTTGCTCCCCAAGGGGTCGAGCACCTTTAAAATCATTTTAGGCTCTTTGGTTATATTCATCTATATATATATATATATATTATATATATCTTCACCATCCACATTCTGTCTCTCTCTTTCTTTCTCTCCCTTTCAAACTCCATTCAAACACACAACACACACACTCTCTCTCTCTCTCTCTCTCTCTCTCTCTCTCTCTCTCTCTCTCCCTACATTGTAAAGTGTATTCGATATTGGTTAAACATAATACAGATGCAAGATCACAGGTTACCACGCAAATGTAAGAATGAAACTATGCGAATACGGATTTGGTTGTGTATGGCTCAACCAAGCTGTTGGTGATTGATTGGTTTTATGAAGGTGTCTGAGGAAGACTGATTGATTGCAGTTGACAAAATTGGAACACCCACCTACAAAACAGTGAGAGATTTGAATTATACAGAACGTATAGTCATTTACGCGGTTTACCAGTTTATATGTCAATGAAAATAGCCAAGCATTTCAAACACATTATGACTAGAATTCGATTCGGTGTGTCTGATATTGCTACTCTTTGCTATCACTATAGACAGCCTATGCGAAAGAAATCTGATCTGTCCATTGTGTCCAAATGCAAAAGAGGACGAAGTTCATGTTGTGCTAGCTTACCCAATGTTATGAGATCTTAGAGAATAATTCATTCCGCAAAAGTTTTTAACTATCCTTGTCTGTTCAAGCTAACGTTGTTAAGGCATCACCAAATGAAAGCACCGTTAAAAGGTTAGCTACTTGTTTATATAAGGCATTTAAAAGGAGAAGTGTTTATAAAACATGAAAAGACCAATATTCATGTGCGACTTAAAATGTATATCCCCTTTCTAAGAGGCTATGGCCTTTACGGATAAAACATTTGAGTCTCGAGTCTCTCTCTCTCTCTCTCTCTCTCTCTCTCTCTCTCTCTCTCTCTCTCTCTCCGGTTGTCAGCTGATTGTATTTGTATTCCATTAAAGGAAACTGGTGAGGGTGACTGTCCTGATGTCTTGGTGCTGAGAGTGCAGACTAAGGTTGATGGACGATCCCGCTTCTTGACACCACTGAGCAATGTTGTGCAACTGCTGCTGAACTGCTTTCGTTCCTTCTTGAGGATTCCTTGATGATCTGTAGATCAGACAGTCATCTGCTAGTGTCAACACTCGAGCAGTTCCGTTTCTATTGAAGTCTGCGAAGCTGGGTATAAATATTGTATAAATAGGCAGAAAGGGGAACCTTGTTGCTTTGAGAGAGAGAGAGAGAGAGAGAGAGAGAGAGAGAGAGAGAGAGAGAGAGAGAGAGAGAGAGAGAGAGGAGAGAGAGAGCGAAAGAGAGGGAGAGCGAGAGAGAGAGAGGGGAGGAGAGAGAGAGAGAGGGAAGAGAGAGAGAGAGAGAGAGAGAGAGAGAGAGAGAGAGAGAGAGAGAGAGAGAGAGAGAGAGAGAGAGAGAGAGAGAGAGAGACATAAGACATTCGTTTAGCGTCTAGGCCTGAACAAATAGCTGAACAATAATAACAAGTTTGTCAATGACATTTGAACCGAAAATAGAAAAGAAACAACCAAAACATGTTGAATTGCCAAAGAGGCAAGCAACGTACTTAGACTAACTCAGACCAAAAGGAGTTACAAAGCTCTCATATACTTCGGGTATCCTACCATCATTTAATCAGTCATCTTATTCCAGCATGTCTACTCGTTCACAGTTGCATCTCTACGTGTAACGGCTAGATAAAAAAAATATCAGAAACAGTTTTTCTATTTTTGGATCAAAAGAGAGAGAGAGAGAGAGAGAGAGAGAGAGAGAGGAGAGAAGAGAGAGAGAGGAGGAGAGAGAGAAGACTTGGGCGCGAGAAACGCTGGGATATTATGTTACATTACCATAAAAGCACGCGCGCGCACACACACACACACACACACACACACACGAACACCACGCACCACCACACGCACACACCACCAACACACACACACACACACACACACACACACACACACACACACCACTTTTTTCACAAATTATAGTGAGATTTTTAAAAAAAGCAGCAAAGGCAACACGTAAACACTGATGATGACAATACTATATGCAGAAACAGGATATTCAAAATGACAAACGGAAGTCCAGTTATTTTCAAAATAACGACACACTGAAAGCGGCAGCAAATTGCATTAGCATAAAGAAGAGGGGAAGAAATATAAACAAACGAACACATAATGCTGGAGCCAATTCCTGGCCATCCACGCAAACAGCCTTCTCTTTCCTTCTCCATACAAAACTCTCCTCCCAATCAGCCATGCGTGAGTATGCAGCATGATTCATCTTGTCTATAGCTTTGACACCCTCCCCCTAGCCCCATCCCCATCCCGTGAACCTCCAACCTCAAAACTCTCTCTGCTCCATATATAAATCAAGGGTCCGTCCCCCAATCCACTTTTCCCCCCAAAACAGAACATCCTCAAGTTCTTGTTATATATCGAGGGGTTGACTGGCCAAACCCAGTATCCCTCTCTTTATGCATGAAATATGAGATAGGGGGGGTTTTTGGCTTAAACCCCTTAAATGGGATTTTCCCCCTGTTGTTCTCCCCCCCCTCCCCTTTTTTTACCCCGGTTTTCCCCAAACGGCCCTGTTCTCAAAATTCCCTTTTATTCTTAGTCAGGTTTGTTTAGGGCCTTTGGGCCCCTTTAAGTCCCGCCAAAATTTAAACCTTTTTGTTTGTTCAAACCTCATTTTGTTTTTTTTTTCTAAAAATTTTCCCTCCTACACATTCGAATAATGATTTTGTTTTTAATTCCACGTTTTGTCGAATAGAAATGGGCAAATGAACAAACACACACAAACCCCCAAAGAATTTTCAAAAAAAAACATAAAAAGCCCCCCACTTTTTCCCCGAACAAAAAAAACAAAAACGCGCACGGCCCAAAAAAAGCAAGGGGCACGACCCCCAAAAAACCACCAAACGCACGATTTCGCAAAAAGAAAAAAAAAAAACACAAACCAACAACCCCCCAAAACAAAACCCCCTTTCTGTTTTTACCAAAAAGTTAAAAAAACGTTTGCTTGTCGAACTATATTCCCCCAAAATTTTCCAAAACCCCCTTTGTTTTTTCCCTTCAAGACCTTTCCCCCAAAAACTCGTTAACCCTTGACTGGGTGTTTGAAGGAATGGGTACTCGAATTCAGAAAAAAAGGAAATGAGTTACAAAATTAAACCCCCTTATGCAAAGTTTACCGGCGTCGGTTTAATTGTATATCTGAAAATTAAAAAAAAGGGCAAAAAAAAAAAAGAAACACACCACCACACCACACACACACACCACACACACCACACACCACACACACACCACACTTACAATGCACAATTTTCATTTTGCATCTTGAACAAACGTTAACAAAACACAAAGATTTAAGTCTTTATTTTCGGGGGTAAAAAACCACGGGATTTACCCTCATCCTTGAATGTAACCGAGGAAGATTCATCGATCGCCATACTGAGTTGCCTGTTTAAAAATCTAAGGAAAAGGCTCAAGACCACCACGTACAGAAAGAGAGGTAAGCAAATTTCTAAATTCCCATAATAACCTGGATGGGTGATCACAAACATCCCTCTTGACAGAAAAGTCACACATCACACAGTGCAATCACCTAAACTGTCTGTCGTCAGCACGGAAAAAGAGGATTGAAAAATGAGTAAAAAACAGGCTGCTCTAAAAAACCCATAAATTGCGAAATGAAAAAATTTTTCCCCAAATTCCCATCTTTTTTTTCCCTTCATTTAATGACTCCTCATTTTCCTTCCCACTATATATATCTTTATACTTTTCAAAAGACAAAAGGGGGCACAAAAAACTGCCAACAAAAAGCAAAAGGGTAAACATGTCTAACTTATTAAAACGACATAAAAATAGATGGTGGGAAAGGTAATTTTGCTTATAGCCCAGCCGCCGTAAAGGGCCAAATCAGGCTGTCCCCACTTAAAAATAACTCAAGTCATTCTTTCACAAACTTTTAAATATATTTCTGAAAACCCAAACTGAAATTTTAAAAAAATTTTTCCACTAAAAAACCTCGATCCGATGAAAAAGTTAGTCTTTTCAGAAACTCAAAATCACGCAGGGGGGATCTCTAAACAGATGGTAGAAAATCAAGTGATGTACAAAATTAGTATGAACATACATTTGAACTAAAAAAAAAAGAAGTAAAATGGCACAGTACCTCTCTCTCATCTATTTTTCTAGCCTGTTGGCCCTATACTTTTCCCCCCCCCCCCCCCCACAAACACACACCCCACGCACGCACGCAGCACGCACGCACCCCCCACCACCCCCCACCCCCACCCCCACACACACACACACACAACACCAACAACAACACAAAAAAAAAATCCGGGGGGGGGAAATGAAAAAAAACCTTTTTGGTAAAACCTTTTTTTCTGTTAAAAAACTGAGAAATTTCTTGGAAAGCGGCTGTCCCTTTGCTTTTCCGCTAATCCCTGGTGAGCGGAAAAAGAAGGGTGGAGAACAGAGTTTAGGCCTTTGGGCAAAGAGTGGGTGGGTGTGGGGACGTTCCAGGCAGGTAATGGAGAAAAAGTAATTGCATATTCCCAGCGACCTCGTTTGAGCAGCAAAAATGGATTAGTCTTTCTTCCTATGATCATAGCCACTCTAAAAGGGCCAAAGGGATTCAAAATGCGTTTCCCTCAAAAAGGGGAAAGAATCAGTGAGTCATTTTTCACGCGGGCATACCAAAGTCTAATTTAAAATTTTATGCGTTCATTTCGATTTCCCGCCCTTGGCGCCTGTTTTCTAGTCTTTGCCCAAAATGCAAACAAAAGGAGGTATACTGGTTTTTGAAGACTGTTTTGTTGGGTATGCGGGGCTGGGTTATTTGTTGCTTTAATGGATTTTACTGTTTTTATCCACAACAAAAAAATAAAACAATTTTAGAAATTACTAAGCACATTTTTAAAATGGGCTACAATTTGGGTGTCTTAAGGTTTTTGTACCCTTCTATTGCCCCCCGCATCCCCTGAGAGAAATCGAGGAAAAGTCTGGTTTTGACAGGTCTTTTAAATTTACGATAAATTTTCCCCCCATGTTCATCATGGTTGACTGTGATGACATCTTCGTAAGGGGAAATGAAAAAGTCTTTACCTTCTGAACTAGTGCCCATGGAATGCTTGCAAGCTGGGAATGCGTCGCGGCGCGTGCGTACACACCACACACACACCACACACACACACACACACACAACCCCACACACACACACCACCACGCACGCACGCACCACGCCGCACGCACCCCCACCACAACACACAACCCCCAAAAACACACACACCCCCACACACACACACACACCAACAAAATGATGATTACATACGCATTTTGTTATGATGTATTCAACATTAAAAAAAATCCAAGTTCGATGAAAAAAACCCAAAAAAAAAAAAAAAACATGCATATTTTTATTAAACCCCCAGGCATGTGGACCTCTTTTGGGTTGGCATGGCAGTTAGGAAGCAAAGATGAAGACAGTACTGTCCTGCACCTCAACAAAAAACCTGTCGGTTTACAACATTCTCAACTTTTGACTTGGTCTTCTGCAAATCTCCGCTCCTAGTTCTTCGCAAAAACCACAGCACAGCCACTTTCACTGACGCATTCATAAAAATATTCCTCTTGATCGATGTTTTTGCACCCAAGTTTTCTCCCCCCCTTTCGCAGGGACCGGCTTAAACATTTTTCCCCCCTCTCAACAAGTTTTCGACGGGCGACTCCCCAAGATAGTTCCCAAAAAATTATCAAAAAAAAAACCCCCAAACAAAAACGGTGGTTTCGTTTCAATCAATTACCTTTTGTTTTTTTTTTGCCCTGTTTTCTGTCTTTTCAATAAAACCTTTTCCCCTACCTTTTCAAAAAACTTTTTGGAACTTTTCAAATCTTTTGGGAAGATTGGGAAAATAAAAAGGGGTGGGGGGGAGAGACCTTAGCTTGGTGGAACGTACCTTTAAAACAATGCCCCAAACTGGGGGGCCCACCCGCGGTTAACCCCCAAAAGGGGGAATAAAAGAAATTTAAAAGAAATTTCCCCATTTTCCCCAAAATGGGACAAAAGGTTTTTTTTAGGCTCCTTGGGGAATGGTTTTTGTTGGAAATTTTAAAAAAAGGGACGAAAAAAATTTTGGTTTAAACATAGGGTTTTTTAAAAAGTGTTTAATATTTGCAAAAAAAATGGGAAGCGTTTGCCCAAAACCCGGCATTTTTTTAAGGCAAAAAGGGAAAAACGACCACTGCTTTGGTCCATCTTAAAGGTTTGTTGTTCAAAAAATGAAAAGTTAAAGAAAATTTTGAAAAAGTAAGCAGTTTTTTTACTTTTTTTCTTTTTTGGTTTTTTACAAAAAGGGCCCCAGGAAAACCAAAAACAAAAACTCCCTACCCAAAGGGGGGCGGAAAATCAGTTTGTTTAAAAAAAAAAAAAACCCCCAAAAAGGGGCTTTTTAAGCGCATGAAATCTGACCACAAGAAAATTATTAGAGAACAACTCACATGTTGTACTAGTACATCAGAACAGGGCATTCTGAGTCGCCCGTCGAAACTTGTTGAGACCGGGGAGCCAGAATGCCCCTTTTATAGTTCTCTCATGCCCCGCTTTCAAACAGTCCCCATTTCTATCTCCAATCAATGTTGTACTGACGGAACGACTTCGGGATGTCCCAGATTCTCAGGCACAGACACAGCACGGTGCTTGCCGCTGGTATGCAAATCACGTTGACTCTTGCTATTTTCTGCCCGACGTTTTCACTCGTTCTGTATGCAAACAACCCTATCGTCTACCGCGTTCAGTCGACGATGGGTTGTAGACTGTTTTTTCAGATCTTGAATGATTTGTGGTAATGGGATGAAAAGGGTGAGAGAAGACTTGTTGCTTTTAGGCATTAGGGAATTCTTTACTTTACCAGCAATGCCACTGACACCACCCGTCTGTTATTTCAGGAAAGTAAAATATAACAGAAGTAAAAGAAATCCTTCACATGACACTTGTCAACATTGCACAAAAGACTGTAGGCCTACCACTTGGATTGGGTTATAATGTATGACCGAAAAAAATGGGAGAGAAAAATGAGTCGTTAACCATACAGGATGGTGATGTTGAGTAAATGTGTGTTATGCTTCATCATGGCATAAATGGGAAGTTCGGTTTGCATTTTCTGCATCATTTGTTTTTCCACATGCACACTGGGCCATGTACTGTAGCCATTCTGCCTTGATTTCAATCTTTAAAAGAATGTCTAGTTGCTACCATCACTCAATGAGAACAAAAGCTAATGACAACGTGTGACTGTAGGCTGAGTTCGGTACCTCGCTTTCTTGTCTTACCAAAAAGACTAGCACCAGGTCAAAATACGTCATATAGAGGGGAGAAATATCACTGTCTGTCTGTCGAACAAACCAGAATTGTCTTTTAAGCAGCCATTCGGACTACTAGACCACAAGTAAATGCAGACTACTTGGTGGGCTGTGCGGAATAGGATAAGGGCGGACTGGTTCTTGCATACACGGATAAGTCTTTCTGATTTTGTCATAAACAGCAAACACAAAGTACAATGCTTTACAGATGTACGATAAAAAATACTCACAGTGCCACCAAAGCAGGACACAAAATACAACAAAGCATAACTACATTTTTCTTTTCTTTTCTCTTTTTTTCTTTCTTTCGTTCGTTATTTATCTATTTGTTTATTTATTAATTCATTCATTTATTAATTTATTATGTTTTTGGCACTCTGTTTATTTGTTCAGATTCTCCCTCGTTTATGTCAGCTTAATGCATCCCACTGATCCTTGTATTAATAGGTGTATGTGGACTTACGCTTGTTTTGTACACGCGCCTGTGGTTTTATGTTTGTTTTGCACATGTGCACGTCGTGTAGTGTTTGTTTTGTACATGTGCGCGTCGTGTAGTGTTTGTTTTGTACATGTGCGCGTCGTGTAATGTTTGTTTTGTACATGTGCGTGTAATTCATGCTTGTTCGGCATTTTTATATGGGCAGCAGATTCATGCGTTTTCATGTAATCGTAAAAGGAAAGGGACATAATTCTCTTCTAACGCCAGTGTACTCCTCTTCAGCCTCACAGGATTTGCCTGTCGGGCGTTTTCTTTCGCCATCCATTAGCTCCTTCTCACAACAAGAACTTGTTCGTCCTCTTCGCCTTTTGACGCGGAGTCATACAAACAGGGTGGTAGCAGGTCTACAAGAGCTTTGTGGAGGGGCACTGAGGCAGTTCCTCTTTATCATTTTCATGCGTTTGTTCAGTTATAAACTTTATTAACGCAGGATATCATAATTCCCCCCTCCTCAATTTTTTTCTTTCAATGGTGCCTCCTCCTTCCCTAGTTCTGCCTCCTCCCACCCCCCTCCGCTGCCTGTCCTGCATCCCCTGACTTTACCTGATTCTGTTCCATGGTTTTTATCTTTATGTCTTCAAAATCTCCTTAACTCTCAGCTGCCTCTCCCTTCCCTTTCCAGCTTCTCTCTCCCCCAACCCATTTTTTCCATATACGAACCCAAACTTCCTTCAAGCTGTCACGCGAAAAACCTTGCAACGCAATCCGAATGGCATACAATTTACAGGTAAATGCTGGTTTCACGTTACTGCTGTCTGTATCAATGTGCGTACTATCTCCTTCCAAAAAGAAAAAAAAAAGAAGAATATTTTAATTTAAATGATCTACCAAATAGACTGTCGTGACTGTGAAGAAAACTATGTCGGGGAAACTGAGAGAAACCTTCGAAAACGCTTGACAGAACACAAAAGGGAATCATCACCAGTAGGCGCCCACTTACACGCCCAGCACATCAGTTCGATTATAAAAACACCAGCGTTCTCGACCGTGACGATAGATGGGTTTTCAGCGTGGGATGAAGGAGGCTATACATATTGCCACCAACAACCCACACTCAACCGGGACCGGGGCAGACACACACCTTGCCATCGGTGTACAACACCCTCATTGTTCAGTCACACATGACCAGGGTTCGACCCGTGGTCGTGTGCACTGAACGCCATTCACCCAGTAGCCACACCACCGCTGAAGAAGACAGACGGAGGTCTGTGGAAAGCTCCAAGTAAGTGCTATTCCTAGCTGAGTGACCTTTTAAATCCGGTAGTCGTTACTATTTTAATTAACCTACATTGTAAGGCGATTTGAGCTGGTACGTATTAGGATATTGTGCCTCACAAACGCTGGTAGTAGTAGTAGTAGTAGTAGTAGTAGCAGCAGCAGCAGTAGAAGCAGCAGCAGCAGCAGCAGTAGTAGTAGTATAAATAGTAGTAGTAGCAGTAGTAGTACGTCTAGTGGTAGAAGTAGTAGTAGTAGTATCATTGTCATAAAAAGAGTGTTAGATCCAACACAAATCAGCAGATGCAATGAAAGCATAGCAACACCGACAACAAATACAAATGCATACATGAACACAGCCATAAAAGACCAGCCATGGTGGAGTAATACAATATAGCTGAAAACAGCTATAGATGTCAGTCAGCAGCTAAGCGCCTTCGGCAAAAAGCAAGATGGTAAAGTACATGGAGGAAAGTAGAAAGTGTGATCTGCAAGTCAGCATCCGAGTACTTCTTGGGGAAATTTTCCCCTTTGCAGCCCAG
>CM031600.1:64886573-64892452 GCA_018398815.1 Conus ventricosus | reverse complement strand
CCTCAGCACTTGTTTTTAAGATATCTTTTAATTTCCTTTTTCACAAGAAAATGAGCTTTTTTTGCTTTTTTATGATTTTTTTTTCTTCTTAGAGGGCACCTTTGGTTGGTTTTTTTGAAAACTCAACAAACATTTTTAGGGTATTGCACCCAACCTTTTCTGGAGCATTCCTCCTTAAAACTAAAAAATCGAGAGTCAAATTACCACTTTCCGCGGTCACTGAGGAAAACCCAATTTTTCAAATAGGGTATTGACCAGAGTTATATTTTGGGTGAGTTTCCCCTTCCTTTTTGGAGGGTTTTCCCCCCCTTTTGGAGACTTAATTTGCTAAAGGGTTTCATTGTAGAAGCTTTTTTTTCTTCCCCATTCACCCACCAACCAAAAAATTTTATTGGGCGAATCATCTACCACGCAATATGAATGCATCCCCCCATTTCTTCAATCAAGACAAAAGCAAGCTTTTTTTTAAATTCTTATTTCTTGCAGTCATTGCAACACCAAGCTGCCTGTAATTCGGAACGGTGCGGTACTACCCCTTGGAATTTTTATTTGTGTATTTTAGCCCCTTTGCGGTTTCCCATTCCAAGAACACCCTCAGCACTTGTGTTTTAGAGGATATTTTTTTTATTTTCTACTTTTCACAAGAAATTAGCTTGTTTTGCTTTTTTATGATTTTCTTTTGCTTCTGATGCCCCTTTTGGGTTGGTTTTTTGAAAACTCACAAACATATTAGGTATTGCACACAACCTTTTCTGGATTGCATTCTCCTTAAAAACTGAAAAATCAAGGATAAAATTTACCATTTTTCCGCGGTCACGGGGAGAAACAACCAAGTTTCGAAATATGGGATATGACCGGGAGTTAAATTTTGGGTGAGTTTCCCTTCCTGTTGGGGGGGGTTTTTTCCCCCTGGAACCTATAAGCTTGCTGAAGGTTCATTGTGAGAAGCATTTTTTTTTTTTCCCCTCAACCCCCCACACAAACTGTTATTGGGCAGAATCATTCCCACTGCAGATATAAAAGTTTACCCCCCCCCTATTTTTCAATCTAAGACATAAAGCAAGCTTTTTTTATAATTCATTATTTCGCAGTCATTGCAAACCAACGCTCAAAATTTTGCGGAACGGTGGGGTACTTATCCTTGGGAAATTTTATTATTTTTTGATTTTAGTCCCTTGCGGATTCTTCCAAAGAACTAGCCCCAGCATTGTTTTAGAGATTTTTTTTTAAAATTTTCTACTTTCACAAGAAAATGTACTTGTTTTGCTTTTTTTATGATTTTCTTTGTTTCTTAATGGCCCTTTTGGTTGGTTTTTTGAAACTCAACAAACATTTACGGTTTTCCCACACCAACCTTTTCTGGATTGCTTTCTCCTTAAAACTAAAAATCAAGGGTAAAATTTACCATTTTTCCGCGGTCCCCGGGGAGAAAAAACCAATTTCGAAATATGGGTAATGACCAGGATTTTATATTTTTGGTGATTTTTCCCTTTCCCTTTTTTTGGGGGGTTTTTTCCCCCCCCTTGGAGACTATAAGCTTCTAAAGGGTTCATTGTGAGAAGCTTTTTTTTTTCTTCCCCATTCACCCACTCAAGCACAACTGTTAGTTAGGCAAATCATCTCCACGCAATTAATGCTTATCTCCCCCATTTCTTCAACAAACATAAGAGCAAGTTTTGTTTATAATTCATTATTTCTTGCAGTCTTGCAACACCAAGCTGCTCTGAAAGTTGCGGAACGGTCGGTACTTACCCTTTGGGAATTTATTATTTGTTGATTTTGCCCCTTGGGGATTCATTCCAAAACACCCTAAACCTTTGTGTCTTAGGGGGATATCTTTTTATTTTCATTTTTTCCAAAAAATGTAGCTTTTTTGCCTTTTAGATTTCTTTTGCTTCTTAGAGGCACCTTGGTTGGTTTTTGAAAACTCAAAAAACATATTAGGGTTTTGCAACCAACCTTTTTCGGGGTTTGCTTTCCCCCAAAACTGAAAATCGGGGATCAAATTACCATTTTCCCCCGGTCACGGGGAGAAACAACCAATTTTCGAAATATGGGTAAAGACCAGATTTATGTTGGGATTTCCCCCTTTCCTTTGGGGGGTGTTTTCCCCCTTTGGGAACAAAAAGTTTGCTGAAGGTTCATTGTGAGAAGCATTTTTTTTTTTTCCCCATTCACCCACTAAAGCACAAACTGTTAGTTACAGAATCATCTACCCGCAGAAAAGATGCTTATCTCCCCCTATTCTTCAATCTAAGACATAAAGAAAGCTTTGTTTATAATTCATTATTTTTTGCAGTCTTGAAACCCAAAGGCTGCTCTGAATTTTCCGGGGAACGGTGGGGTACAAATCCTTTGGAATTTATTATTTTTGTTGTTTTTTATCCTTGGGGATTCTTCCAAGAACTACCCTCAGCATTTGGGTCTTAGAGGATATCTTTTTATATTTTCACTTTTCACAAAAAATGTAGCTTTTTTGCTCTTTTATGATTTTTTTTGCTTCTTTAATGGCCCCTTTTGGGTTGGGTTTTTTGAAAACTAAACAAACTTTTACGGTATTGCACACCAACCTTTCTGGATTGCTTTCCCCCCTTTAAAAACTAAAAAAATCAAGGACCCCAAAATTACCCTTTCCGGGGTCACTGGGGAGAAACAACCAAGTTTCAAAATAGGGTATTGACCAGGATTATTGTTGGTGATTTCCCCCTTCCTTTTGGGGGGGTTTTCCCCCCTTGGAGACAAAACTTCTAAAGGGTTTCATTGTGAGAGCATTTTTTTTTTTCCCCATACCCACTCAAGCCATACTTTTTAGTTGGGCAAATCACTACCACTGCAGAATGAATGCTTACCCCCCTATTTTTTCAATCTAGACATAAGAGAAAGTTTTGTTTATAATTCTTATTTCTTGCAGCATTGAAAACCCCAAGCTGCTCTGTAAGTTGCGGAAACGGTGGGTATTTATCCTTGGAATTTATTAGTTTTTTGTATTTTAGTCCTTGCGGATCTTTCCAAAACAGCCCTCAGCCTTGGTTTTAGAGATATCTTTTTATATTTTCTATTTCACAAGAAAATGTACTTGTTTTTGCTCTTTTTTTTGATTTTCTTTTGCTTCTTAATGGCACCTTTGGTTGTTTTTTTGAAACTCAACAAACATATTACGGTATTCACACCAACCTTTTCTGGTTTGCATTCTCCTTAAAACTGAAAATAAAGGGGAGTCAAAATTACCACTTTCCCCCCGGCCCACGGGGAAAAACAAACCAAAGTTTCAAAAATATCGGTTATGACCGGAGTTATTGTTGGGGATTTTCCCTTTCCTTTTGGGAGGGGGGTTTCCCCCTTGGAGACTATAAGCTTGCTGAAGTTCATTGTAAAAGCATTTTTTTTTTTTTTTTCCCCCCATTCACCCCTAAAGCACATACTTTGTTGGGCAAATAAACCCCCACGCAGAATGAATGCTTATCTCCCCCTTTTCTTCAACTAAGACATAAGAGCAAGTTTTTGTTTATAATTCTTTATTATATAATTAAAATTTTAATATATATATAAAAATATATATATATAAAAATATTTCCACACACACCCCACACACACACACACACACACCACACCCCCCCAACACACACACACAAAACACACACACACACAAAAGAAGGAAACATTCACACCATTGTAAAATAGCATGTTCAAAAACAATTTCAGTCTGCAGCAAACCTAACTTAAGAACTTTTTTAACTTCGCTGCACGACACAACCCTAAATAAAAGACCCCCCACCCCCCCCCCGCCCAATTTGATCAATACCACCATTCTAAACCCAAATTCTGTCCGATCGACCCGCCTGCACCTCGAATTGTTACCATTACCTGCGTTTTACAGGCATGTCCCGTTCTTTAACAGCTTCTATTTTCGTCTACAGTCAGCGCTCTGCTGGCATTACACGTCTGGGATGGGACTTCGATGTCCTCGGTAGAGACACAGCCGTTGCTTGCCGCTAGCATGCAAAGCATGTCGACTCGCGCTATTTTCAGCCTGACGTTTTCACTCGTTCTGTATGCAGATGAAGCTCTCCACAACCACGTTCAGTCGAGGAAGGGCAAGCTGGAGGGTTTTGCAGTTCTTCCCAAGAAAACTGTAACAACGTGTCGGTACATATGACGTAACCATGATGTCAAATGGTTCTTATTATTTCAAAATAGCGTCCTTTGTTGTAGACCATGTTTGTACACAAATATTTGCGTTCAACTTTGGCTGTGTACACTCTCCCAAAAGCACTTCTATTTCTTTGAAGAGCACTCTTCTCTACAACAGCCCCACACATGAATCCTGGTTGGTTTCAATGATTTACAGCTTCAAGAGATGTTCGTCTACTCCACACATTCCTGTGCTCAGAACTTTGCGCAAATACTAAAAAGTCACCGTCCACTTTCACCAGCGGCACCTCTCATCCACAGGCATCCCGTATTCTGATCAATCCCGTTCCCACCACGCATGGCTTTCATTTCCTCTTTTCACATGCATATCTCATTTTTTTTATAAACAGCCCCGGGTTTTATTTTAGGGTTTTATCTGTTATCAGTGAAATACTTTCGGAACAACTTTGGGATGGAACATTGATGTCCCATGTTCCTAGCTACAGACGCAGTTGTTGCTTGCCACTGATATGCAAATCACATCAACTCTTGCTATTTCAGCCCCACGCTCTCACTCTTCCTGTATGCAGATAGACGCCTGTGCAACCACTTTCTTTCAAAGATGTGCTGGTAGTTCTTTTAATTTTCAGGTCTTGCATGATTTGTGAAAATGACAGGGAAGGGGAAGAGCAGACTAACCGCTATTTGGCACTAAGAGCACTCTGCTATTGGGGAACACACAGGCAACTACTTCTTTTCGTACGCGTACATGAAATCAACACTAACCTGTGATCCAGCCGATCACAGAGACAAGGCAATGAGTGAAACAAGACAGACAGAAGGTGTGACGGTGCCAGAGGTGAAACAGTGTAGGGGATGGGGATGGGTGTGTTTGTTACTTATATGAATGTCTCAATAATTCTGTCTCAAACAGAAAATTTGTGGCACAGTACGGTGCAGTAATGGTATTAAACTACTTACAATACATTAGAGTGCTACATGGCACAAAATAACATCTTAGATTTTTTACTCATTTTTTCCTACTTTTTTTGTTTGTTTAGATTCTCTCCAGTTCATTCCATTTTCATGTATCCCGCTCGCATGGGGGAACGAAACCTTTTTCAAAATGTGTGCAGGAGGTGGAAAGAACGTGTGAGTCGGTCGTGCATGGGCAACTGACAAGACGTGTGAACTTGTAATTTTTGAACATGCAAACATCTCTGAATTAGTGGTTTGTGTGTATGTCCCGTCACAAGTTTATCCCAAAATCAGATCGTAACTGTATTTTTCTTAGTTTATGCTTTCAGAATTGATGCGCTTCACATCCGTTAGCCTTGTGGTGCAGCATCCCGTTCAGAGAGCTGCAGGGTGCATCCGACGTTGCAACTGCCACCCCATCCCTTACCCACCACACACCATCCAACACACACGCACGCACGCACGCACGCACACACACACACACACACACAAAACACAACACACACCACACACCACACGCCACGCGCGCGCGCCCCGCACGCACGCACGCACGCACGCACGCACGCACGCACACACACACACACACACACCTTTTTTCTGACGACCTTCCCATTCCTTTATTTCGAACTTCTCTTCGTCCTTCCACAACCACAAATCATGTTAGACATACAAGACCCTGACGTTGTTGCATGGACCGGTGAAACGCATGAGGCACATGACTCCTCCATACACAGAACGTGTGCAAAGGTGGCCAGGAAAAGGCCCGACCT
>CM031600.1:64879073-64881573 GCA_018398815.1 Conus ventricosus | reverse complement strand
GGAAAGGCTGTGATGGGGAGACTAGACACTCAGAGATGGAACAGGAAAGGCTGTGATGGGGAGACTGGACACTCAGAAGTGGAACAGGAAAGGCTGTGATGGAGAGGCTAGACACTCAGAGATGGAACAGGAAAGGCTGTGATGGAGAGGCTAGACACTCAGAGATGAACAGGAAAGGCTGTGATGGAGAGGCTAGACACTCAGAGATGGAACAGGAAAGGCTGTGATGGGGGAGACTAGACACTCAGAGATGGAACAGGAAAGGCTGTGATGGAGAGGCTAGACACTCAGAAGTGGAACAGGAAAGGCTGTGATGGAGAGGCTAGACACTCAGAAGTGGAACAGGAAAGGCTGTGATGGGGAGACTAGACACTCAGAAGTGGAACAGGAAAGGCTGTGATGGGGAGACTGGACACTCAGAGATGGAACAGGAAAGGCTGTGATGGAGAGACTAGACACTCAGAAGTGGAACAGGAAAGGCTGTGATGGAGAGACTGGACACTCAGAAGTGGAACAGGAAAGGCTGTGATGGAGAGGCGAGACACTCAGAGATGGAACAGGAAAGGCTGTGATGGAGAGGCTAGACACTCAGAGATGGAACAGGAAAGGCTGTGATGGAGAGGCGACACACTCAGAGATGGAACAGGAAAGGCTGTGATGGAGAGGCGAGACACTCAGAGATGGAACAGGAAAGGCTGTGATGGGGAGACTGGACACTCAGAGATGGAACAGGAAAGGCTGTGATGGAGAGACTAGACACTCAGAGATGGAACAGAAAGGCTGTGATGAGAGAGACTAGACACTCAGAGATGGAACAGGAAAGGCTGTGATGGAGAGGCTAGACACTCAGAGATGGAACAGGAAAGGTTGTGATGGAGAGGCTAGACACTCAGAGATGGACCAGGAAAGGCTGTGATGGAGAGGCGAGACACTCAGAGATGGAACAGGAAAGGTTGTGATGAAGAGGCTAGACACTCAGAGATGGAACAGGAAAGGCGGTGATGGAGAGACTAGACACTCAGAAATGGAACAGGAAAGGCTGTGATGGAGAGGCTAGACACTCAGAAGTGGAACAGGAAAGGCTGTGATGGAGAGGCTAGACACTCAGAGATGGACCAGGAAAGGCTGTGATGAAGAGGCTAGACACTCAGAGATGGAACAGGAAAGGCTGTGATGGAGAGGCTAGACACTCAGAGATGGAACAGGGAATGCTGTGATGGAGAGGCTAGACACTCAGAGATGGAACAGGAAAGGCTGTGATGGAGAGGCTAGACACTCAGAAGTGGAACAGGCTTGTGGTTGAAAGATGGCAGTGAAAGTCGGGCAGATGATGCGAGTAGGGAGAAAATAATGTTCAGGAAAAACGAGGAATTAAAGAGAGATCGGCCACAGTTCATGTGGGATGCATGAGTCTGGGCCATTGTCATGAGAACAGGCCTCTGTGTGTGGTTAGGAACTGCCTCAACCCTCTCTCTTCTGTATTGGTGTTTTCCATGTTTTTTGACGATGATTGCCCTTCTGTTTTTCAAAAGATGTTGCTATTTTTGCAGGCCAGAGTGACACTCTACTGGGTTTTTTCCCCCGCGCTGTTTTTAATGGATGCGTTTATTGTTGTTAACGTTAATCGTTATTGTGTTCCATTGTGTTTCGAACTTACAAACAAGAAGGAAATGACTATGTACTCTGGATTGTTTTCCAGTCAAATGATGAAGTTTTCCAAAATTTGCGTTCACTGGAAACAAGAAACGAGTGTGAAACGCTGAGAGCCTGCACTTAAAAGGTGATGCCGAGTGCAAACTTCTATGTTTTATAGAAGCTTGCTTACCTGGGGGTTTTTTCCGTCCCTCGTTTTGCAGGTGTTATACTCCCTAACTCCCTCAGCGTGATGTTTCAAAGCTGTCAGTCACGCATCAATCCTTCATGGCCGACTGATGGGTCTGACGCCCGCTGTCCCGCTACGTGTGTGTCTCTCTCAGCCCAGCCCTTCATTTTCCTTCCATCTTTCACACAGCATGCCAGACCTACAAAACCTGCAGCCGATACACGATGAAAACTAGTCGGGACCACGCACGACTCATTGGCATGATGAACACATTTAAGACGGCTGGTAAAGAGCGAGAGGGGAGGTAATTTGCGTGTTGAAGGTAAACGATGGCTGAGTCCATCCTAACTGGAAAAAGAAACATCAGTCTCATACAAAGCTGTTCCATCGGTATGTGTGTCCCTCATTTAACGTCTATCCACTATTCGTGATATTAGACAATACAAACAAATCAAATGTATGCGGTCTCAGTGGTGTGGACTGTTCGGGTGTAAGCCATGAAGACAGCTGAAAGGAAGTGATGTAAGAAAGGTTAGGGCTTGGAACAGGATGGAACATCAGGAGCTTTCATGTGTGCTTGGCATTAAGAGATTGATGGATCCTGCTTCTACATGAGCGGGAAGTGCGTGTAAACGAAACAGTAGATTCTCGGGAGTCTTTAGGTCAGCTGGAATATTT
>CM031600.1:64864542-64878073 GCA_018398815.1 Conus ventricosus | reverse complement strand
GATCGATTGTTGTTGCACCCGGAAGTGGTTTCATTCCCCGCCTTTCGCAGGCATGCCCCGCTTTTAAACAGTGCCCATTTCTATCTCCAATCAATGTTGTACTGAGGGAACGACTTCGGGATGTCCCAGATTCTCAGGCACAGACACAGCACGGTGCTTGCCGCTGGAAATGCAAATCACGTTGACTCTTGCTATTTTCTGCCCGACGTTTTCACTCGTTCTGTATGCAAATGACCCTATCGTCTACCGCGTTTAGTCGACGATGGGTTGTAGACTGTTTTCAAGATCTTGAATGATTTGTGGTAATGGGATGAAAAGGGTGAGAGAAGACTTATTGCTTTTAGGCATTAGGGAATTCTTTACTTTACCAGCAATGCCACTGACACCACCCGTCTGTTATTTCAGGAAAGTAAAATATAACAGAAATAAAAGAAATCCTTCACATGACACTTGTCAACATTGCACAAAAGACTGTAGGCCTACCACTTGGATTGGGTTATAATGTATGACCGAAAAAAATGGGAGAGAAAAATGAGTCGTTAACCATACAGGATGGTGATGTTGAGTAAATGTGTGTTATACTTCATTATGGCATAACAATGGGAAGTTCGGTTGCATTTTTCTGCTTCATTTTTTTTTCTCACATGCACACTGGGCCATGTACTGTAGCCATTCTGCCTTGATTTCAATCTTAAAAGAATGTCTAGTTTTCTATCATCACTCAATGAGAACAAAAGCTAATGACAACGTGTGACTGTAGGCTGAGTTCGGTACCTTCGCTTTCTTGTCTTACCAAAAAGACTAGCACCAGGTCAAAATACGTCATATAGAGGGAGAAAATCACTGTTGTCTGTCGAACAAACCAGAATTGTCTTTTAAGCAGCCATTCGGAATTCTAGACCACAAGTCAAGCAGACTACTTGGGGGGCTTGCGGAAATAGAAAGGGGGCGGACGGTTCTTGCATACCGATAAGTTTTTCTGATTTGCATAAACAAAAACACAAAGTACAAGCTTTTTCAAAGTACGTAAAAAAAACTCACATGCCACCAAAGCAGAACAAAAAAACAAAAAACATAACTACATTTTCTTTTTTTTTTCTCTTTTTTTCCTTTTGTTGTTATTTACTATTTGTTTATTATTAATTTTTTTCTTTATAATTTATTTTTTTTTGGCACTCTGTTTTTTTGGGTTTGATTTTTCCCCCCGTTTTTTCAGCTTAATGCATCCCACTGATCCTTGTTTAATAGGTTATTGGACTTACGCTTTTTTTGTACACGCGCCTGTGGGTTTTTTGTTTTTTTTTTGCACAATGCAAAGCGTGTATGTTTTTTTGTACATGCGCGTCGTAATTTGTTTTGTACAGGCTGGAATTCATGCGTTCCATTTTATATGGGCACAATTCATGCGTTTTTATGTAATCGTAAAAGGAAAGGGACATAATTCTCTTCTAAAGCCAGTGTACTCCTCTTCAGCCTCACAGGATTTGCCTGTCGGGCGGTTTTCTTTCGCCATCCATTAGCTCCTTCTCACAACAAGAACTTGTTCGTCCTCTTCGCCTTTTGACGCGGAGTCATACAAACAGGGTGGTAGCAGGTCTACAAGAGCTTTGTGGAGGGCACTGAGGCAGTTCCTCTTTATCATTTTCATGCGTTTGTTCAGTTATAAACTTATTAACGCAGGATATCATAATTCCCCCTCTCCTCAATTTTTTTTCTTCAATGGTGCCTCCTCCTTCCCTAGTTCTGCCTCCTCCCACCCCCTCCGCGCCTGTCCTGCATCCCCTGACTTTACCTGATTCTGTTCCATGGTTTTTATCTTTATGTCTTCAACCATCTCCTTAACTCTCAGCTGCCTCTCCCTTCCCTTTCCAGCTTCTCTCCCCCCCCCCCCCCCCCAACCCATTTTTTCCATATACGAACCCAAACTTCCTTCAAGCTGTCACGCGAAAAACCTTGCAACGCAATCCGAATGGCATACAATTTACAGGTAACTGCTGGTTTCACGTTACTGCTGTCTGTATCAATGTGCGTACTATCTCCTTCCAAAAGAAAAAAAAAAAAGAAGAATATTTTAATTTAAATGATCTACCAATAGACTGTCGTGACTGTGAAGAAAACTATGTCGGGGAAACGAGAGAAACCTTCGAAAACGCTTGACAGAACACAAAAGGGAATCATCACCAGTAGGCGCCACTTACACCGCCCAGCAACATCAGTTCGATTATAAAAACACCAGCGTTCTCGAACCGTGACGATAGATGGTTTCAGCGTGGGATGAAGGAGGCTATACATATTGCCACCAACAACCCCACACTCAACCGGGACCGGGGCAGACACACCTTGCCATCGGTGTACAACACCCTCATTGTTCAGTCACACATGACCAGGTTCGACCCGTGGTCGTGTGCACTGAACGCCAGTTCACCCAGTAGCCACACCACCGCTGAAGAAGACAGACGGAGGTCTGTGGAAAGCTCCAAGTAAGTGCTATTCCTAGCTGAGTGACCTGTTTAAATCCGGTAGTCGTTACTATTTAATTAACCTACATGTAAGGCGATTTGAGCTGGTACGTATTAGATATTGTGCCTCACAAACGCTGGTATAGTAGTAGTAGTAGTAAGTACAGCAGCAGTAGAAGCAGCAGCAGCAGCAGCAGTAGTAGTAGTATAAATAGTAGTAGTAGCAGTAGTAGTACGTCTAGTGGTTAGAAGTAGTAGTAGTAGTATCATTGTCATAAAAAGAGTGTTAGATCCAACACAAATCAGCAGATGCAATGAAAGCATAGCAACACCGACAACAAAATACAAATGCATACATGAACAACAGCCATAAAAGACCAGCCATGGTGGAGTAATACAATATAGCTGAAACAGCTATAGATGTCAGTCAGCAGCTAAGCGCCTTCGGCAAAAAGCAAGATGTAAAGTACATGGAGGAAAGTAGAAAGTGTGATCTGCAAGTCAGCATCCGAGTACTTCTTGGGGAAATTTTCCCTTTGCAGCCCAGAAATATTCCAGCTGACCTAAAGACTCCCGAGAATCTACTGTTTCGTTTACACGCACTTCCTGCTCATGTAAAGCAGGATCCATCAATCTCTTAATGCCAAGCACACATGAAAGCTCCTGATGTTCCATCCTGTTCCAAGCCCTAACCTTTCTTACATCACTTCCTTTCAGCTGTCTTCATGGCTTACACCCGAACAGTCCACACCACGAGACCGCATACATTTGATTTGTTTGTATTGTCTAATATCACGAATAGTGGATAGACGTTAAATGAGGGACACACATACCGATGGAACGCTTTGTATGAGACTGATGTTTCTTTTTCCAGTTAGGATGGACTCAGCCATCGTTTACCTTCAACACGCAAATTACCTCCCCTCTCGCTCTTTACCAGCCGTCTTAAATGTGTTCATGATGCCAATGAGTCGTGCGTGGTCCCGACTAGTTTTCATCGTGCATCGGCTGCAGGGTTTTTGTAGGTCTGGCATGCTGTGTGAAAGATGGAAGGAAAATGAAGGGCTGGGCTGAGAGAGACACACACGTAGCGGGACAGCGGGCGTCAGACCCATCAGTCTG
Organism: Conus ventricosus; assembly: GCA_018398815.1. Classification (NCBI taxonomy): domain Eukaryota; kingdom Metazoa; phylum Mollusca; class Gastropoda; order Neogastropoda; family Conidae; genus Conus; species Conus ventricosus. Next base: position 64,874,492 of record CM031600.1, on the reverse strand, counting down.
GCCATGAAGGATTGATGCGTGACTGACAGCTTTGAAAACACACGCTGAGGGAGTTAGGGAGTATAACACCTGCAAAACGAGGGACGGAAAAAAACCCAGGTAAGCAAGCTTCTATAAAACACGGAAGTTTGCACCCGGCATCAGCCTTTTAAGTGCAGGCTCTCAGCGTTTCACACTCGTTTCTTGTTTCCAGTGAACGCAAATTTTGGAAAACTTCATCATTTGACTGGAAAACAATCCAGAGTACATAGTCATTTCCTTCTTGTTTGTAAGTTCGAAACACAATGGAACACAATAACGATTAACGTTAACAACAATAAACGCATCCATTAAAAACAGCGCGGGGGGAAAAAACCCAGTAGAGTGTCACTCTGGCCTGCAAAAATAGCAACATCTTTTGAAAAACAGAAGGGCAATCATCGTCAAAAAACATGGAAAACACCAATACAGAAGAGAGAGGGTTGAGGCAGTTCCTAACCACACACAGAGGCCTGTTCTCATGACAATGGCCCTGACTCATGCATCCCACATGAACTGTGGCCGATCTCTCTTTAATTCCTCGTTTTTCCTGAACATTATTTTCTCCCTACTGGCATCATCTGCCCGACTTTCACTGCCATCTTTCAACCACAAGCCTGTTCCACTTCTGAGTGTCTAGCCTCTTCATCACAGCCTTTCCTGTTCCATCTCTGAGTGTCTAGCCTCTCCATCACAGCCTTTCCTGTTCCATCTCTGAGTGTCTCGCCTCTCCATCATAGCCATTCTTGTTCCACTTCTGAGTGTCTAGTCTCTCCATCACAGCCTTTCCTGGTCCATCTCTGAGTGTCTAGCCTCTCCATCACAGCCTTTCCTGTTCCATCTCTGAGTGTCTAGCCTCTCTATAACAGCCTTTCCTGTTCCATCTCTGAGTGTCTCGCCTCTCCATCACAGCCTGTCCTGTTCCATCTCTGAGTGTCTAGTCTCTCCATCACAGCCTTTCCTGGTCCATCTCTGAGTGTCTAGCCTCTCCATCACAGCCTTTCCTGTTCCATCTCTGAGTGTCTAGTCTCTCCATCACAGCCTTTCCTGTTCCATCTCTGAGTGTCTAGTCTCTCCATCACAGCCTTTCCTGTTCCATCTCTGAGTGTCTAGCCTCTCCATGACAGCCTTTCCTTGTTCCATCTCTGAGTGTCTAGTCTCCCCATCACAGCCTTTCCTGTTCCATCTCTGAGTGTCTAGTCTCTCCATCATAGCCTTTCCTGTTCCATCTCTGAGTGTCTCGCCTCTCCATCAAAGCCTTCCTGTTCCATCTCTGAGTGTCTAGCCTCTCCATCACAGCCTTTCCTGTTCCATCTTTGAGTGTCTCGCATCTCCATCACAGCCTTTCCTGTTCCATCTCTGAGTGTCTAGCCTCTCCATCACAGCCTTTCCTGTTCCATCTCTGAGTGTCTCGCATCTCCATCACAGCCTTTCCTGTTCCATCTCTGAGTGTCTCGCCTCTCCATCACAGCCTTTCCTGTTCATCTCTGAGTGTCTCGCCTCTCCATCACAGCCTTTCCTGTTCCATCTCTGAGTGTCTAGTCTCTCCATCACAGCCTTTCCTGTTCATCTGAGTGTCTCGCCTCTCCATCACAGCCTTTCCTGTTCCATCTCTGAGTGTCTCGCCTCTCCATCACAGCCTTTCCTGTTCATCTCTGAGTGTCTCGCCTCTCCATCACAGCCTTTCCTGTTCCATCTCTGAGTGTCTAGCCTCTCCATCACAGCTTTCCTGTTCCATCTCTGAGTGTCTAGCCTCTCCATCACAGCCTTTCCTGTTCCATCTCTGAGTGTCTAGCCTCTCCATCACAGCTTTCCTGTTCCATTCTGAGTGTCTAGCCTCTCCATCACAGCCTTTCCTGTTCCATCTCTGAGTGTCTAGCCTCTCCATTACAGCCTTTCCTGTTCCATCTCTGAGTGTCTCGCATCTCCATCACAGCCTTTCCTGTTCCATCTCTGAGTGTCTAGCCTCTCCATCACAGCCTTTCCTGTTCCATCTCTGAGTGTCTAGTCTCTCCATCACAGCCTTTCCTGTTCCATCTCTGAGTGTCTAGCCTCTCCATCACAGCCTTTCCTGTTCCATCTCTGAGTGTCTCGCATCTCCATCACAGCCTTTCCTGTTCCATCTCTGAGTGTCTAGCCTCTCCATCACAGCCTTTCTGTTCCATTTTGAGTGTCTCGCATCTCCATCACAGCCTTTCCTGTTCCATCTCTGAGTGTCTAGCCTCTCCATCACAGCCTTTCCTGTTCCATCTCTGAGTGTCTCGCATCTCCATCACAGCCTTTCCTGTTCCATCTCTGAGTGTCTCGCCTCTCCATCACAGCTTTCTGTTCATCTCTGAGTGTCTCGCCTCTCCATCACAGCCTTTCCTGTTCCATCTCTGAGTGTCTAGTCTCTCCATTCACAGCCTTTCCTGTTCATCTCTGAGTGTCTCGCCTCTCCATCACAGCCTTTCCTGTTCCATCTCTGAGTGTCTCGCCTCTCCTCACAGCTTTCCTGTTCATCCTGAGTGTCTCGCCTCTCCATCAACAGCCTTTCCTGTTCCATCTCTGAGTGTCTAGCCTCTCCATCACAGCCTTTCCTGTTCCATCTCTGAGTGTCTAGCCTCTCCATCACAGCTTTTCCTGTTCCATCTCTGAGTGTCTAGCCTCTCCATCACAGCCTTTCCTGTTCCATCTCTGAGTGTCTAGTCTCTCCATCACAGCCTTTCCTGTTCCATCTCTGAGTGTCTAGTCTCTCCATCACAGCCTTCCTGTTTTCCTTTCTTTTACTTCGGTGCCTCTGTCCTAAACAGCCTCAGTACTACAGCTGCAATCGTAAAGTGAGTCTTCACTAAAGAGCCTTGTTCAGTTCAGTTCAGTAGTTATTTAATGTCTTTTCATTGCTAGATGATATTTGACATTTATTTACAAAAGAAAGAAAGAAAACACCCCCACATTTAAACTTATCATCCACGTTAGTACTTTCAAACCCACATCTGATATCTGCATATTTACATAAGTGACATATCATAGTGGTACACAAAACTGTTGATCTTTATACAAATTTTGCAAACTGTGACTGCGACGAACCATGGCAATTTCAGCAACTAATGAACCATATAAGACAGTACTGGCGTTGTCAAAGTTGGTCATCTCAATACCTTTCTCCTGATAGAGCGAGGTCAACACTAAGCACTCAAACAAACTATGAATAAAGAGCTTTGGATGGAAATGTGATGTCTACCATCAGGTACAGACACAGCCGCTGCTTGCCTCTGGTATGTAAATAACCTTCACTTTCATCATTTTGGGTCATCTCTCTATGTGTTGAGTGAGTAATTTACCCCCCCCCCCCCCCCCCCCCCCCCTCCTCTTTCCTCGTTTCGCTCTGTCTCATTGAGGCTTGGTTTTAAGTTGTCCATCGTCTTGAATACTTTTTGTAGATGTAGGAAAGACGAGGCGCATGTATTTTGTTTGTTTGTTTGTTTTGTTTCGTTCTTTGAGGCGCATGGTTTGTGGAGTGGATAGGGTAGGGTAGATGAGGGTTGTAAGCTACTAACTAGATGACATTGTGGGATTCATTGCATGGATGGCACAGTGGAAAACATCATGTTCGATAACACTGCAGCGTTATTTCACAAGCCACAATGACAAATGTGAAATTTACATGGACAGGAAGACCGTTTGAAATTTAGGGTGTAAACGCAACCCAGTGACGCAGGACGTTTAGCATTTCCTGAGAGTAGAACCTGACAATACATGAAGCCATTCGGACTTGATTTCATATCACTAACTTTTATTTCATCTCATCCGATCAAATGCATCACTACCTCTGTTACCTGATAATGTACCTGGAGCTTAAATGCGAGTGTATAGATAAAACACTTTTTCAACTTTACAAGTGCATTGTTCTTTGGCGGCAAGAGGGAAAGAACATGATTCGCACTGCCATACCTCTTTTAGCGCCCACGTAATCATCTACAGTCTCCTAGATTGTCTTCTCGTGCGGTTTTCTGTCGATTCCATTCGGCTGTTCAATCACAATGTGTTAGATGATCTTGTCTTTTGATACCGACTGAAACAAACTTTCTGAAGTGATATTGCAGTTAATTTCACAATTTCTTTAGAAACAATTAAAAAAGAACCCTTTTAATGCGAACTTGACGTCGTCAGAATCGGTAAGTTCAAAGGAGACTTTTGATGGGTGGACGTGGTGGCAACCTCCAGAAGGGAAACTCTCATTTATACTGGCTCAACAGCAGCAGCAGCAGCAGCAGCAGCCGCAGCAACAACAACAACAACAACAACATCAGCAACCAAACTTTTACAAAAAGGTAAGCTTAATTTGTTCTTGAACTTGTTCACAGGAAAAAAAAACCTGGTTCAGAATACCTGATGGAAGAAACTTTCAATCACGCTCTTTGCCTTCTCTCTCTCTCTCTCTCTCTCTCTCTCTCTCGGTCGTTTTATCTGAACTCTTGGTCTTTGATTTGAACGAGCGGTGCACGTGTACCAGTAAGTGAAAGTCAGTCTGGTGCATCAGGTTACATCACAGGCGCCTGAAAAAGATGTCCGAAGGTTCCCCTGTTCCTCCCCAAGCCAATTTACTGCAATTGATCGATTGGCGTTTGACACAGATGCAGCATGGCTTACTCAACTATAAAGTCAAATATTGATGGAAGATTTTGTTCTTTTCGAGAATACTATTGGACGCTTTCTTACAGAAGTTAATAAACTGAAAGATACCGTTGTCAAAAGTGCGGGAAGACATCATGAACTGAAAGAAGACAGTGCGAACATTTTGGACAGACTAAGCATCTAGAAAGAAAGCAGGAATCCGCCGAACAGGATGCAAAGGCATGCAATGTGCGATTCATCAATGTCAAAGAAACAGACTGGGAGGATGAATACCTAACTTCACAAACAGTAATCAATGTGTTGAACGAACATGCGCGTTCGCCTGTCTGGCGGCAAGATGATATTGTCAGAGCCTTCCGTGTTGGCAGGCCTCGTCCACACAGTAGTGACCCCCGGCCCATTCTTGTCCAGTTTTGTCGGTGGTCGGACAAGATGGGCGGTGCTTGGTGATAAAGACCTCAGAGACAACCTGAGAGGAAGTGGCATACGAGTGGCCTCCGACCTGACGACGCGGCAAAGGGAAATGGTAGAGTTCCATCGCGGACTCGGCAAGATCGCCTACATTCACAACGGCAAACTGTATGTTAAGGACAGACGGCAAGATGCTTCTCTATGGACGTCAGACATGAATGGCGCCATACTTCTGTTTCCAGAGGAACTGAGGAAGACTGTCCCCTCATGCAGAACAGCAACAGAAATGGCTACAGCAGAAACAGCGAAGGCACACACAACAGGTTCAAGTCTTCGCTTAATCAGCAAGATTCCTACGAGAACAATGACGTCAAGGAACGCCGCTCGGGCATCAGACATTCCGGCAACAGATGGAGTGGCAGTCCGAGAGGAGAGAAGAACTCTCGACTCCGGAATCCAGATACACATACCTCTATACCAGTTGTTCCAGGAACACGGTCCTACAGTGATTTGCAAAACAGTACAGACCACGACATGAACGCCAAATTTTAGAACACAAAAGGACTGTTATGGTGAAAGACTACTCCAAAAGGTCTGAAACTTCAAGGCCGACTTCATCAGAACTGTGTGAAGAGGGTCCAGTGATGGCAAAAGTCAGCTAACGTCTGTGAGGAACAAAGTTTCAACAGACTCAAATGTGTGTGTGGAAAACAGGCCCACAGACGTGATTCACATTACTGAAGACAACATTCAGGAAACGCTGACTGGCCAGGACAGTGTCAGGGTGACGGAAAACGCGACGTAGTCTTGGCGATATTAGTATTGACAGGAATATTACAGAAACTAGCGACAAAACTGACGATGACACAGGTACTGATATGGATGCTGGACATGACCCCAAAGAGTTGGCAGCTGGAAAAGAGGTGCGCAGCCATTGCCCGACGCAGGATGACGCACTAAGGGAAGAATTACAATGGATAATTTTGCGCAAATTGTTCGCCAACCGGATGTGGACACAGACAATGTAAGACAAGACGTGATTGACATTACAGGCCACGAGAATATGCTCGGACAAGATATGACTACCGACATACCACCTGATAAGCAAAACAGCAGACCCGTCGATAATGTAGTCAACGACGTAACGAGCAAAGACAAACAGATACAACCTCCAGCTCGTGATCTACGTTCAAAACGCAATGCTTCTGCCTCAAGAGTAGGCAGCAATACTAGCAAAACGACTCTAGAGAGATCCAACAGCCAAAGTAGTATTGTGGATTCTTTTAGAAAAGTTTCAGTCAGTGTGACCAGACAAAAATCAAAGACAGGCCTTCGCGGGCTAGACCAATGACCAAAGTCGGTGCAGGAAGATCAGGTGCTCAAAAATAGGGATTCGGCCAGGCCACAATACCAGTTTAAGCAATCATTAAAGACTCGGGGACATAGTGTCACAGGTGCTGCAAATCGAACTCATGGTGAACTATTAAGTCCCAGCACAACCTCGTTTGTAAGTAGTGTAGATAACACAGAAGTTAAATTCCTAAATTACAATGTTAATGGCTTTTACAAAAATTGGACAACTCCCATTTAATTAATTTCATCATTTCCCATGATTTCGTCTGCCTAACTGAGACTTTCATAGCTACTGACTTTGAATCATCTCTTTTCAAGGACTTTATTATATTCACATCCAAAGCTCAAAAATTGTCCCACCAAGGGAGATACTCGGGAGGTGTTATTGTTATGATCAAGAAATGTTTTGCTGATTATGTTGAACGGATTGAAGTGAAAGTCAAAAACACTGTTGCTGTGAAGCTAAAGAAGGACTTGTTTTCTACAGAAAAAGATATCATGTTAATATGTTCTTATATACCCCCGAATGATTCACCATACTGGAAATTTCAACAGGACGGATATGGCATGGAATTGTTAGAGGAATGTATAATTGATTTGCATGAATTATGTGGTGACTTTTCTATGTTTGTAACTGGAGATTTTAATGCAAGAACTTCATCCCAAAATTACAATTTTCAGGGTGATGACAATGACTTTGATGAGACAGATTTTCCAGATAATAACAGTTTCCCAAGGCGGTCTCAAGATAAACAAAAGAACTCTTTTGGAGAGCAATTAATTGAGTTATGTAACATGTTTGAATGTATCATTTTAAATGGACTCGACCAGAGAGACTTTGACGATAGCTGCACGTATATTGGATCTTCTGGAGTAAGTACGGTCGATTATTTTATTGTATCCTACGACTTACTTTCGTCCGTCAATATTGTATCTCTAGATGTTGAAAGCCTAACTGAATCTGACCATCTCCCAGTGGTTGTGAAGATGAAGGGGATGATAACTTTTCATGAGAATATTGAAAATTCCAAACCAAATCACCGTATAATTTCAGAAAAATTATTTGGAATGAAAAATACGAGGGCGATTTTATAAAACTGTTGGAATCTTATGATATTCAAAACCGACTAATGCTGGCTATGCAAACCTTGGATATAGACATAGACTGCGCTCTTGATAATTTTGTGAAGTGTTTAAAAGATGCCAGTCAATGCATGTTAAAATCGTTCACGGTCAATGGAAATAAAAGGTCAGAAAGGTTTGATGAAGAGTGTCAGGCAGCAAAAAAAAGGGAAAGTAGGAGTAAATTAAAACTATTTCAGAAGAACTCGAAAAGGAAAAGACAGAATACCGTACGTAAAAGCAAGGAAGAGCTACAGATACTTACTAAAAGTGAAAAGACAAGCGTTTAGAAAACAGCAAGCAGATATGTTAGCAAATGAAACTGGCAACTCGTCGCAATTTTGGAGACATTTAAGGAAAATGGGATGCAGGCAGAATGATAAAAATGATAGCAATATCAGCATAGATGACTGGTTCAAGCATTTCAAGAGTGTTTTTCAGAGCAGCGGCGGAGAATACGATGAGCAGTTTGATATTGAAATCGATCTGTCCGAAGAATCGGACCATGTTCTGAATCAGTTTATTTCAGAGGATGAAGTCATTCAAGCTATTTCTAAACTCAAGAAAAATAAAGCTAGCGGAATAGACGATGTTTCCGCAGAAATGTTAAAATCTGGAGGTCCAGCTGTACATAAATTTCTGACAAAACTGTTTAATAAACCGTTTTTGATAAAGGAGTTTATCCTCGTGAGTGGACGAAATCTATTATCATACCATATTTAAGAAAGGCAACCCCGATGATCCTGATAATTATAGAGGAGTTTCTTTGCTGAGCATCATATCTAAGTGTTATACATCAATATTAAGCACAAGACTGTACACATGGTTAGAAAACAATAATTTTATTTCAGAAAATCAGGCAGGATTTCGAAGAAACCACTCTACTGTTGATCATATTTTTACAGTGTATGCTGCTATCCAGAAATGTATGAATAAGAAAGGTACAAAACTATATGTTGCTTTCGTTGATTTTAGAAAGGCTTTCGACTCTGTGCATCATCACAAACTTTTGGAATGTATAAAAAAACAAATGTGAAAGGGAAATTTTTGGCGTCTCTCAAAGCAATGTACAATTCATTATTGTCGTGTGTTCGATCAAATCATGAATTTTCTGAAATGTTTGATTGCCCAATAGGAGTAAGACAAGGATGTGTTTTGAGCCCCACATTATTTTCAATGTTTATTAACCAGTTGGCAACTCACATAGAAGAAAAGGGTAAACATGGTGTGCAGCTGTTACCGGGTATTATGGAGTTATTTATATATTGTTCGCAGATGATGTTGTACTGCTGTCAACTTCCCCAACTGGTCTACAGAATCAGCTGAATATTTTACACACATGTTGCAATAACATGAAGTTATATGTAAATATCGAAAAAACAAAAGTTATGGTATTCAGAAAAGGGGATTCCTGGGAAAGCATGAAAAATGGTTCTATGATGGTACAAGACTAGAGGTGGTAAATAGTTATTTTTATTTAGGGTTTAATTTCACAACTATGATTAGTGCTAGAAAAAGGCACAATGCATTTGGCAACAAAAGGAAAGAAAGCCGTTTTACAGCTGTGCAGGGTTTTCCAAAAGTATAAGGGAAAAGAGTTCAATTACCTTTTTTAAAATTTTTGATGTAAAGATTCAGCCAATACTATTATACTCATCAGAAGTGTGGGGGTTAAATAGACTGGATCATATAGAAAAAGTACATTTAATGGCATGTAAAAGGTTTATGGGTGTTCCAAGTAGAACTCCAAATAAGATGGTATATGGAGATCTGGGAAGATACCCTCTGTATGTTAATTCTTACGTTGCATGTTTAGATTTTGGTTTAAATTGTTGCATATGGATGCTGAAAGACTGCCACATAAAGCTTACATGATGTTGCTTGAATTAGACAGAGCTGGCAAAAACTGTTGGGTTTCAAAGGTGAGAGAAACTTTGTGTGAAACGGGATTCAGTATTGTTTGGTTGCAACAAGGAGTTGGTGATGTTAAACAGTTTTTGAATTTGTTTAAACAAAGAATTGTCGATCTCTTTATTCAAGAGTGGAACGCACTATCAGAGATCGGGATAGATATAGCACTTACAGAGCATTTAAAACTGTTTTGAAAAAGAAGGTATGTTTGTGACATGGATATCTATTGTTTTCGTGTAGCCATTTTCTCAGTTAAGATTTAACGTGCTTCCTCTGAATAATAATGTGCATCGGTACAGTGAATCTGTCGAAGATAAAAATTGTTTATTTTGTGAGGGTCAAGTTGAAAATGAGCATCATTTCTTATTTGATTGTGCCTGTATATAGACCTTCGAGCTAAATTTCTAAAAGAATCAATGAAAGTGCCTGTAAATGTTCTGTTGAAAGCAACGAGTATGAATCATAGGCACAATGTTTCAAGATATGTGTTCCATGCGATTAACAAAAGAAATAAGGTT
>CM031600.1:64852042-64862042 GCA_018398815.1 Conus ventricosus | reverse complement strand
TCTTCCCACGCTCCCGGACTCTACCCATATGTCACCCTTTTTCCTCCTAAGTCTGCACGTGCATGAACACATTTCATTGCCCCCTTTTTCTCCATCTCTCGGCCTTTACAAATTCTCTCCATGTAACTCTCTTCCTCACCTTCTACCGCGCGTGGGCAATAGGCCAAGAGTGCGGAAAGTCTCTCTACATGAGCAAATAGCCATTTTTAGCGCAGTGGCTGCAGCAGCAGAAGATGCGAGGAACTTACCTGACAATAATAATTTGCTAACACCAACTTGCAATAGCAAGCAATAATATCGGCACAAGTAATGAACGTTGAGGTGGATGATAGTGACGACAGCAACATGTCAGAGCATTGCTGCAGAAGCAGAAACACAAACACCAAAAGGGAAAACCTGTTAGCAGACATAACGTCTCCAGGGTCTGTTTCAAACAGCAGCAAAAAAAAAAAAAAAGGGGGGGGGGGGAGGAAGGGGTAGAGTGTGGGGGTGGGTGGGTGTTGAAGGGGTGTGGTGGGGAGTGGAGGGTATGAGTGTGAGAGGGGAGGGGGGAGGGTGTGTGTGAAGAGAAAGGTGGAGTTGGTGAGGTAGGAAAAGAAGAAACATGAGTTAGGTTTGTACCATTCGTGTAAGAAGGAGTATTCAGTCGATTCACCCCACCTCCTACCATTCATCAGTGCGCCAAGTATTGTCTTAACCTCAAGCTCAGTAATGTGCTCTCTTCACCCCACACCCTTTCTGCCAAAAAAAAAGAAGAGATCTATTCCAATGGCTCTAATGTCCTGAGACTTCGGATCCACCAGTAGTCTGTTTGCCCACAACCTCAACCATTCCCAGTTGTACCGTGCCGCCCACATCTATTTTTTTACGCTCATGCCCGTTCTTGAACAGTCTCTCACTTCCCTCCATCCCTGGACCCCATACCCTGCCCCGAGAGTGCTTCTGTCACCGCTCAGTGGCCCAATCCCTGGACCCATACCCCTGCCCCGAGAGTGCTTCTGTCACCGCTCAGTGGCCCAAGATGGGTTCCTGATGTCCCTTTCCCGTATACAGTCACAGCGCTTCTTTGCCTTCTGTATAGTTTTTGCCATGGCGTAGAGTCGGGCCTTTTCCTGGCCACCTTTGCACACGTTCTGTGTATGGAGGAGTCATGTGCCTCATGCGTTTCACCATGCAACAACGTCAGGGTCTTGTATGTCTAACATGATTTGTGGTTGTGGAAGGACGAAGAGAAGTTCGAAATAAAGGAATGGAAAGAAGGTCGTCAGAAAAAAGGTGTGTGTGTGTGTGCGTGCGTGCGTGCGTGCGTGCGTGCGTGCGTGCGTGCGTGCGTGCGCGCGCGCGCGCGCGCGCGCGCGTGCGTGCGTTGCGTGTGTGTGTGTGTGTGTGTGTGTGTGTGTGTGTGTGTGTGTGTGTGTGTTGGATGGTGTGTGGTGGGTAAGGGAATGGGGTGGCAGTTGCAACGTCGGATGCCCCCTGCAGCTCTCTGAACTGGATGCTGCACCACAAGGCTAACGGATGTGAAGCGCATCAATTCTGAAAGCATAAACTAAGAAAAATACAGTTACGATCTGATTTTGGATAAACTTGTGACGGGACTATACACACAAACCACTAATTCAGAGATGTTTGCATGTTCAAAAATTACAAGTTCACACGTCTTGTCAGTTTGCCCATGCACGACCGACTCACAAGATCTTTTCCACCTCCTGCACACTTTTTTGAAAAAGGTTTCGTTCCCATGCGAGCGGGATACATGAAAATGGAATGAACTGGAGAGAATCTAAACAAACAAAAAAAGTAGGAAAAAATGAGTAAAAAATCTAAGATGTTATTTTGTGCCATGTAGCACTCTAATGTATTGTAAGTAGTTTAATCACCATTATGCACCGTACTGTGCCACAAATTTTCTGTTTGGACAGAATTATTTAGACATTCATATAAGTAACAACACACCCATCCCCCCCCTACACTGTTTCACCCTCTGGCACCGTCACACCTTCTGTCTGTCTTGTTTCACTCATTGCTGTCTCTGTGATCGGCTGGATCACAGGTTAGTGTTGATTTCATGTACGCGTACGAAAAGAAGTAGTTGCCTGTGTGTTCCCCAATAGCAGAGTGTCTTAGTGCCAAATAGCGGTTAGTCTGCTCTTCCCCTTCCCTGTCATTTTCACAAATCATGCAAGACCTGAAAATTAAAGACTACCAGCACATCTTTGAAAGAAAGTGGTTGCACAGGTGTTCGCATACAGGAAGAGTGAGAGCGTGGGGCTGAAATAGCAAGAGTGTGTGATTTGCAATCAGTGGCAAGCAACAACTGCGTCTGTAGCTAGGAACTGGGACAATGTTCATCCCAAAGTTGTTCCGAAAGTATTACTGATAACAGAGGAAACCTAAAATAAAACCGGGGCTTGTTTATAAAAAAAATGAGATATGCATGTGAAAGAGGAAATGAAAGCCATGGTGGTGGGAATCGGATTGATCAGAATACGGGATGCCCGTGGATGAGAGGTGCGTGGTGAAAGTGGACGGTGGACTCTTGTAGTTTTGCGCAAAGTTTGAGACAGGAATGTGTGGGGGGATAGACGACATCTCTTGAAGCTGTAAAATCCTTTGAAACAGCCAGGATTCATGTGTGGGGTGTTGTAGAGAAGAGTGCTCTTCAAAGAATAGAAGTGCTTTTGGGGAGAGTGTACACAGCCAAAGTTGAACGCAAATATTTGTGTACAAACATGTCTACAACAAAGGACGCTATTTTGAAATAATAAGAACCATTTGACATCATGGTTACGTCATATGTACCGACACGTTGTTACAGTTTTCTTGGGAAGAACTGCAAAAACCCTCCAGCTTGCCCTTCCTCGACTGAACGTGGTGTGGAGAGCTTCATCTGCATACAGAACGAGTGAAAACGTCAGGCTGAAAATAGCGCGAGTCGACATGCTTTGCATGCTAGCGGCAAGCAACGGCTGTGTCTTACCGAGGACATCGAAGTTCCATCCCCGACGTGTAATGCCAGCAGAGCGCTGACTGTAGACGAAAATAGAAGCTGTTAAAGAACGGGACATGCCTGTAAAACGCAGGTAATGGTAACAATTCGAGGTGCAGGCGGGATCGATCGGACAGAATGGTTGAGAATGAGTGGTATTGATCAAATTGGACGGGGGTGGGCGTGGGGTGTCTTTGATTTTAGGCTTAGTGTCGTGCAGCGAAGATTAAGAAAGTTCTTAAGTTAGAGTTTTGCTAAGCCAGACTGAAATTGTTTTTGAACATGCTATTTTACAATGGTGTGAACTGCTTTCCATCTCTTGTCTGTGCGTGGGGTGTGTATGTGTGTGTGTGTGTGTGTGTGTGTGTGTGTGTGTGTGTGTGTGTGTGTGTGTGTGTGTGTACAAATTTTGTTATACGTTTTGTGTAAAGCAGGTTAAATATACACTATACAGAAGCTTCTGGATGTGCTGATTGCTCCAGGTCTAAACCACGGACCCACGCCAAATGTCAGTGGCTCGTCCCTGGGCCACATTCACATTCTAACGAAGTTTCGTGAAAATACATTTACTAGTTTTTGTTCAACAAACAACAACAACAACAACAAAAAAGACAGACGCACGTGAAAACATATTTCCCTGGTGGAGTTAATAAGAAAGAATGCCGGTTGACATGCAGCAGCGCCAACCAGGTTGATCTTTATGTGTTTCTCGAGAACTCCTCCTGCACCTCGCGATCCAAGGTTAGCTGCTGTTCTTTCTTTTCTCTCATCGTTAGCTGCTGTTCTTTTCTTTCTGTCTAATCTTCTGTGCCACTTTAGTGGCATTACTCCCTCGCCATTCATTCCGGCTCTTTGTCCGCAGCTACACCCCCGGCTTCTTCCACCATGACCCAGCACCGGCAATCCACACGGAGCGTACAATATCAGATCAACATGTCCGTTCTAGCGACAATCTCCATGAATTTGCCGATACAGAGGACCTAGATATCAGATTATCATGTCATCCAGCCACAGTCTCCATGCATTTGTCAATACCGACGACCTAGACACTACTCAAAGTACTGCACAGACGTAGAGAGGAACTGAATGGTTGTAAGCACAGGAACAGGACATGGATCCATCAATGGAGGGTAACAGGAGCCACGACTTTTTATGGCGAAGATGATGAAGATGACGCTATGGAGTTCCTTTCCAATCACAAACAGCACGACGGGGCTACACTCTACGCTTGATTTCTTTACTTATTCTAAAATCAACCAGACCTGGGAAATACATACACCTCGGGTGCTGGTCAGAAAATTTTGAGTAACACTCTCAGGGATGCATCCATTGAGCAGATGAAACTAGACTGTGTGGGTCCAGCCTCTTCACATGAGCCCATAGCAAACTGAACTCGGAGTAGAAGCCGGTCATCGCAGAAATATGCCACAAATTTATTACTTTTATGGGATCAAACCCACGTCCTCCAAGCCTAGAATTCGCGATGCTACCACCGTTGTATGAAAACTGATTCACTGCTGTTTAAAAATTTGACTTTGCCACTATTTGTTATGAGTCTTCCATTCTGCACCTTCTAATGATGTACACCTATCACCCCCCCCCCTCTCATTTACACACACACACACACCAACACACACACACACACACACACACACACACACACACACACACCCCCTTTGCGCATTGGCAGAAAAAAAAAGAAAATGAAATGTATGGAAAACATTCTCTTCAGAAGCTGAGAACAGAATGTTTACACATGGCGTCCTGTTGTCACGGGCGGGTGAAAACCAGACCGGTCGTTCTTTGTTTTCCCAAACCTTCTTGTCCTGCTCTCTGCTTTTAGCCCCCAGGTGTGCTTGGCAGCTAACTGTTGGGTGTTCGTAACTATTTTCCCCTTCTGCACCTCCATCGTTGGTTCCTGCATCTGCTGCTCTCTTATGCAGATATAAAATGCATGGACAAGAAGGAAGGACTGTGCACACGAACAGAGACACTAATCACGCGGTGGGTCGTTTTTTGACGTTCGTGCGAGTAGTCTGCAGGGAGTGACCGAAACAGGAAGGACTAGAACGAAAAGAATGGCATGAATGAAGAAAAAATTGGACGAGCAACAGGGAAGAAAGGAGGGATAGGAGTGGAGGGGGGGGGGGGGGGAGAGTGGAGGGGGCGTGCCATATGGCCTACACTCAAATCCTCACGAGCAAAAACAGCCGCAACAAAACAACCAACAACAACAACAGCAACAACAAAACTAGACAGACAATGAGGAGAGCACAGACCTGAGCAGAGGTCCAGCAACCCTTGACAGGTTTCTAGTTCAGTTTGCTACCGTGTGATAACTGAACAGACAGTCCCGTTTACCTCTTCTTACGCATGCTAATTCACTGACTGGACTGGGGTTGTCATCTGGGTCAGCACCAAACCCTTAAAACTTCACCGGTTCCAATACATCTAATAAACTTGATTTTTTTTTTTTTGGTTATAAAGATCCGTACATTATTTCTTAAGAAAGTCACAAGAACCTCAAAAAAGGCGACAGCAACAGCAACAACAACAACAACAACAAAAACAAACACAGGATATCAAAGTTAATGAAAGTGAAACAAAAATGTCTGGATCCGGCCTGTAATCAGGTCTGGCACCACACTTCAATAGGTTCATCCATGGACCATGTTCCATCTTCCCACCAATCTCCAACAGCATCTGTGCTGTAGTTTTTCCGTGTCATCTCGCTGACACACAGAGAAATCAACCGACGCTGGTGACACGCTGACCTCCTCGGCAAAGGTAACAATCCTTTTCCACAAAAACCACACAGTGGGAAAAAATACGCAACTCCCGGCCAACTTATTATTGTGTATGTGTGTGTAACTTGGCGCCTAGAGACTAAATCGGTCAACAGTTTTTGGTTGGAGAAAGAAGAAGAGGAAGAAGAAGAAGAAGAAGAAGAAGAAGAAGAAGAAGAAGAAGACGAAGAAGAAGAAGAAGAAGAACAACAACAACAACAACAAGAACAAGAAGAAGAGGAAGAAGAAGAAGAAGAAGAAGAAGAAGAAGAAGAAGAAGAAGAAGAGAAAAGAAGAGAAGAAGAACAATTAGAAGAAGAAGACAACGAAGAAGAAGAAGAAGAAGAAGAAGATAAAGACAAAGACGACGAAGAAGAAGACGAAGAAGAAGATAAAGACAAAGACGACGAAGAAGAAGAAGAAGAAGAAGAAGAAGAAGAAGAAGAAGAAGAAGAAGAAGAAGAAAAAGAAGATGACGAAGAAGATGACGAAGAAGAAGAAGAAGAAGAAGAAGAAGAAGAAGAGAAGAAGAAGAAGAAGAAGATGATGATGATGATGATGATGATGATGACGATGATGATGATGATGACGACGATGATCATGATGACGACGACGACGATGACGACGACGACGACGACGACGACGAAGAAGAGAAGAAGAAGAAGAAGAAAAGCCAACGGCCTCTAACAGACAGCCACCAGACAAGCAAAATCTCCAGAGATTACAGATAATTTCGGAAGCGCCACACAAGAACAGGCGATGCGAATTACGTCCCTTTCCTGTTGCCATCAAGTAAAATATCGTGCACTAGCTGACCTTCTCAATTATGTCAAAGCACACGCACATATGCAAAACAAGGTAGGAAGAGTGTGTGTGTGTGGGGGGGGGGGAGGTGTGTGTGTGTGTGTGTGTGTGTGTTTATGTGTGTGTGTGTGTGTGTGTGTGTGTGTGAGCGCGCGCGCGCGTGCGTACGTGCATGTGCGTGCGTACGTGCATGTGCGTGTACGTAAACATCCATACTAATGAATTAAAATATAAACCATTACACAGGCAAACCTCGCCAGACAGCAGAATGATTTCGAAATGAGTAAATGAGAAATTGCAGTGCAAATTACGCCCCTTTCTCCAAGCCACCCAAGAACAATATGTGTACTCGAGATTAAATGCTAACACACACACACACACACACACACACACACACACACACACACACACACACACACAGACGCACTCTCTCTCTCTCTCACTCTCTCTCTCTCTCTCTCTCTCTCTCTCTCTCTCTCTCTCTCTCTCTCTCTCTCTCTTCCAAATTACATGCATGAATTCCTGGAAGGGTTGAGTGGCATGAGATTAAAGACGTAGGAATCAGCTATAGTAGGACGACAATGGCCAACTGTTTTGTATGCTCTGAATAATAAATACAGATTATTTTATTCAGGTCTTATTTTGCTCTTGAATAAATTACTTCCCTTGCTCCGCTCCCGCCGAAGAGACTCTCTACAACATGATGTCATGAACAGCGTCAAACCAAATCTATAGCTGATTTACTTTCATTTTGAGCTAGCGCTCTCTCTCTCTCTCTCTCTCTCTCTCTCTCTCTCTCTCTCTCTCTCTCTCTGTGTGTGTGTGTGTGTGTGTGTGTGTGTGTGTGTGTGTGTGTGTGTGTGTGTGTGTGTGTGTGTGTTTGTACGTGCTTGCTTTGTACGTATGTACATAAGTAGGTTTATGAACTGGAAAAAAAAAACCCGAAGAATTAGTGTTTTTTTCGTGTGTTTTTTTCCACCCAGTTTGTTTTTGCATAAGTCGTGGCATACAGCCGTTAATGTTTAAAAAAATCTACACTTTTAAAATAGATGTTCAAAAAAGCAGTGTTTCATAACAAGATCCCCGCAAAATTGAATGTTAAAATTGTTTTTAAAAAAATCGTCGTTCATCCTAGTAATTTCGCTTAGGTGAGGGATTTAATGTCAAAATGGCATACACATTGTTCGTAACCTTTTCGGACATCATAGCAATCTTTCAAATGCGTTTCGAAATTCGATAAATCTATTTAGGGGTCTTAGTGTGTGTGTGTGTGTGTGTGTGTGTGTGTGTGTGTGTGTGTGTGTGTGTGTGTGTGTGTGTGTGTTTTCACTACGGTTCCTGTCACGTCGATCTCAGATGTTCTTCTTTGTCTTCGTCGTTCGCTCAGACAGGACCCCTTGATGCACTGACGAAGGCTGTTGACCGGCGGAGGCCCTCCAGAGATCCGTAGAGTTTCTCCCTCATCGGTTGGTCAGCAGGCCAGGTTTTTGCTCTGAGGTTATGGTGTGTTGGACAGTCCTTTAGGAAGTGTTCCACTGTCATTGGAGCTGTACCGCAGGGGCACACCGCAGACTCGCCAATGCGGAACCTTGTGAACATGTGATGGTGTAGCCTGGAGTGGCCCGTCCTCAGCCTCACAATGTTTACTTGGTCTGGTCTGGGTAGGAGGTAGTAGGCATCTGTCCGGTTGTAATCTGGATGTAGCTGAAGCCATCTTTTCCTCTGCTTCTCCTTGATGATTGTCTTGGCCTCTTCATAGAAGATTTCCTGTTCCTCTTGTGGCTGCTGTCCTCCTTCCTTCGCCAGTACTTCCTGTCAGTACTGCAGGCTGTACAGAACCCAAAGAACAAGGACCCGAACCCCCTTGTCTCTGCCCTTGCCAGACTGCAGCAGGCCACTGAACTAACCATCATTCAGTGGATACCCTCACACTGCAACATAGCAGGCAATGAGGAGGCAGACCGACTGATCTCATGATTCTAACAGTTCGCTAGACGCCAACAGTTCTGATTCGTGGGCTAGTGGTTGCAGGTTGAAGAGGGTGTTTATAGAACAGTTGGTCCCTTGTGTATGCCAGAGGATGGTCAGTGAATCGTTTTTAGTTCCACCCCACCTCTCTCCCTCCCTTGCCTCTCCTCTGTTATAGTTGAAGTGACGCTCTGGATTACAGTATTTCTGGTGAAATAACCAAATGATGTAACGTCCAAAGTGGCTCTTGACTGGTGAGAACAATACTGATAGTTATCACGTAAAGGATAAAATAAGCTCACGTTTTTTTTAAGGTAATATAGATAAACAGGAAAACTAAACTAAGGGCATCACCCTAAATGCTTTATCTCTAACAAATGATTACTTATAACATTAACATCACCAAAAACGCACTTTCTCCGTCAAATGATCAGTTATAACATCAACAAGTGTCGGATGTAAGTCGTTAAAAAAAATCATTCACTTTTCTGTCTCATTTACCTCATCTAATCAAAGTTTCACATATATTTCCCTCATTCCTCTTCCTGCACAGAGAACTGCTTTAAGTCTTTTTCTTTCTTTCCTTCTTCTTCTTCTTTTTTTCTTCTTTGTTGTTGTTGTTGCTGCCTACGTTTCTGCTATGCAAAACAGCTCTATCCATTCGCCAACTGTCTGTCTTTTAGAACGTAGTACTTTCGACTTCCTTCACGAGTGTTTCTGATGTGATATTCCCAGACTATCCCTTTTAAACGTCCAACAGGCAAAAGTCTATCGTCTGTCACAAGTAAGACTCTATAAACATTGCCTGTAGAGGGAAGAATCGTTCCGTTCTGACGACAGCACCCGCGCTCCCAGATCGGTCTGAGACTAGGAAGAGGAATTAGAGTGCTATACGAAGTGTGCAATGGGTTACAAAATGTAATTTTGATCATTTTGTATTTTCATGGGTCATCTATACTGGTGGAAAGTGAGTAATCGTGCTTCGAAGTCCTGTCTCGCCTTCAAAGTGCGTGACTTTGTATTCTGCAGCACTCTTCCCTGGTATGAGCCAAACTGAAAAGGTACGTCAATGCAAATTTGGAAATGTGGTTAAAAATCCAGTCGAGTGGTTTGTGTCTTTCTTTCTTTCTTTTTTTTTTTTTTTTTTTTTGTCTTTTCCCTGCCAAATTACGCAAGATGGCGTCATATGTATTGATACAGAAAAAAATTCCGGCGAGGAAATGCAGCAAATACGTCATTAAAAACATTGCTTTCTCTGCTTGTTTTACGTGCTCAAAACTGCAGACACGTGGCTTTCAAGTATATTTTTGAAATACAATGAACCCCGTAGATACCAAAAAGCGCTACACGTCTACACCGTGATCGCCACCATTAGACTCCCTCTATCCCTCCCTCCGCCCCATCAATGCCACAACCAAGCAGGAACTACAAAGCCCTGAAGCCCATGCTTGAT
>CM031600.1:64844542-64847042 GCA_018398815.1 Conus ventricosus | reverse complement strand
TAGCACAAGACCATCACAGAGGATGATTTTTTCTGGGGGACGTAATGTTTAAGGAGAGAAAAAAATGGACAGGAACAACGTGCGAAACAAACATTCTGAATTACGAATAGCTTATGAAATTGTGGGAGAAATCAATGACTGATGCATCGTTTTTTTAGGCAAGAACCCTTGTACAGGGATACAGTTCTCTTGAGTGCTAGCTAGAAAATCCTAGTTGAGTGATATTGTTCCAAGTTCATTTTCTCTGTTTCTTTTCTATAGTTGTAAAGACGCGTGTGGCAGACTGGTGTGCATGGGGAACACAGTGCACAGTCGTGACCTGTTCGCGAATTCCGTTGACAGACAAACATGAACTTGATGCGTTGTTCGCTCTATGCTCCGATATGCTAGCCAATATTATGAGAAGGTTCGATGGTATTGTCGGTCATGCAACAGACAGACCTCTTAATGCCAGAGAGCAATGCATCTGTTGCTGGCAATCTCATCGAGACAATTCTGCCTGTGCTCCCATTTCACACAACAATCACGCAAGACCTACAAAACGCCAAAGCCTCTTCGTGATAGAAAGTGTTAGGAGCGTGTCTCATTTCCATATAGAGCATGGGGGAAAAGGGGGCAGAAAACAGGAACAGCCAGTGTGATCTGCATACCAAAAGGCGAGCAACGTCTGTGTCGGTATGTGGATGCCATGACATGGACGTTCTGTCCAAAGGTGTTCCAAAAGTACAACGCTAATTGAAAACATGGAACAGGATCTGATTAAGAACGGGACACTCTTTTGTACATTATTAAAGGCCTGATTTCAATATTTTGCCAAACATAATGATGTGAAAAACACCCCTGTCAGCATGATTTTTTTTATACATCACCTCCTCTCTCTCTCTCTCTCTCTCTCTCTCTCTCTCTCTCTCTCTCTCTCTCTCTCTCTCTCTCTATCTCTCTCTCTCTCTCTCTCTCTCTCTCTTCTCTCTCTCTCTCTGTGTTTTTGTTTGTCTGTTTTGATTAGAGAATGTTTGCATGAATTTGTAAATTCACATTGTTTGGGGTGATTTTCTTTCTTTCTTTCTTTCTTTCTTTCTTTCTTTCTTTCTTTCTTTCTTTCTGTACATACTTGTCTTCCCTGTATACACATGTATGAATGCAAAAAAAAAAGTTAAAAAAACAAAACAAACAGGATACGTGAGAAAAACGTGGGGAATTATTTTTAAAAAAGTTTTAGGAAATGATATGTCAAATGAAATGGAAATATCAGAAGGGAGAATGCTTGTGTGAGTACTGTTTGGGGTCAAGTGGATTGGAGGAGGACCCCCCCCCCCCTCCGACACACACACACACACACACACACACACACACACACACACACACACACACACACACACACACACACACACACACTTTTTTTTGGATAAGGGAACAAACTTTTTATTTGGAGGTAGAGATCATCGATGGGGTGAAGGCTGAAGAGGTGGACGAGGTGGATCAGGCTGTACACTTCAGCACACATGATTTTAAGGAGATTGCTGTATGACGAATGAAAGTGGAAGCCTGTTTGCAAGAATGGCTGGGAATTTGCTCAAGCTTGCAGATTTTCCCCTTGCCATCTGCGTTGCGCCATACGATGTGCTGCTGTTTGGTATAGACTGTAGTGTTTGCAGAAATTGGATTGCATCTGTCATTTTGTCCTTCTGCTCGTATACACTTTGTAGTTACCATCAGTATTATACATTGCCTCTACTGTTTTTCTTATGTCGTAATACCTTTCTTTTTAAAGAGAGAATCTCTCTCTATCTATCTCTTGGTCTCTGTCTCTCTCTCTGCATGTCTCTCTCTGTTTCTGTCTATCTGACTGCTGCCTCTCTCTTTCTTTGTCTCTGTGTTTGCGTGTCTGTACCTGGATGGATAGACAGATAGATGGATAGAATATAGACAGATAGATTGCTATAGCGATACATAAAGACATTTACCAATAAATATAGACATATACACAAACTCATATGCATAGATAGACAGAGAGATTATAAAGACAGGACAGACAGATACAGACAGATGGATAGCAATACTTGGAGACATAATTATGTACAGAAATGTACAGATATATGTACAAAACTCAGATAGATAGATAGACAGATAGGTAGATAGATAGTTAGACAGGACAGACAGATAGATAGACGGACATGTGAAAGGGAAGAAAGAAGAGGAGGAGGAGAGAAGAAGAAGAGAAGAAGAAGAAGAGAGAGAAGAAGAGAAGAAAGAAGAAGAAAGAAGAAGAAGAAGAAGAAGAAGAAGAAGAAGAACAGGGAGGAGAAAGAGGAGGAGGAGGAGAAGAAGAAGAAAAGAGGAGGAAGAAATCCTGCTAAAGAAAATTCCCGACCACTACACCAAAAGCCAAGGGCACACCCGATAACGTGTAAACAATATCAGCCCACAAGCAAACTTGTTTTGTACACAGTCTGCCAATCTCATCACATACCTTTCATCTCTTCACCTCTGTCCCACCCAC
>CM031600.1:64819542-64839542 GCA_018398815.1 Conus ventricosus | reverse complement strand
ATTTGTTACGCCACAGCGACTTTGTCGCTGCTCCTCACACAAATGTTTATTGTTATCGTCAGTAACATGAAGCTTTTATTGCTTCTCTCGGTGTGCCGGGTCCAGATGCTATGTACATGAATTATTGAAAGACTTTGCTCGGGTAAAAAAACAACAACTGTATTCATGTTGGACTAAGGTAGTGGTGTCTTTAGTATTTTGCTTTGGACTTTAAGTGGGAAAGGTTGTGGGCGAGACGTTGCAGAATGATGGAAATGGAGAGAAAGGTCGCAGAGAGATAGGAAAAGAATGAAGGGGGGGGGGGGTAAGAGGCAGAGCATGGAAAGGCGTTGTGGAGGTGTTTAAGTACATGTACGAAGGAACAGTATCAGAGGCCGTGAGAACATAAAAATGAAGATAACGTAGAACATAATCCGGTAAAGAGAAAGGAAGTGGAGTAATACCAACACAAAACCCATTCTCATGGAAGGCCGCACGGCATCAAATATTCGCCATAAAAACATTAGAGAGAATTTGGATATCTTTTAACAAAATACTAGAGGTCTGTTATCGTTTCGGGGCAACTCAGCATTAAGAAGCAAACATTCTGACTCTTATGGATTGCAGAAGACAGTCGAATCTCTCGAGATACTAGACGACTTACACTGGCGCTAACGAGGACAGCAATGACAATGAGTTTCCTTTTCTCTTGTCACCAAAGATTTATGTATGGTCTCTTGACCTGAAAAAACAAACAAACAAACACAACATCACATGCACCTACGGATAATTAGTAATAATTGGAGGAATGAACGAAAGTGATAAAAGATAGATAAATAGACGCTGCAAGTAGTATGATAAAACAGACGAAACTGAAAAGTAGT
This sequence comes from Conus ventricosus, assembly GCA_018398815.1. Taxonomy (NCBI): domain Eukaryota; kingdom Metazoa; phylum Mollusca; class Gastropoda; order Neogastropoda; family Conidae; genus Conus; species Conus ventricosus. The sequence goes on along the minus strand of CM031600.1, from coordinate 64,838,679 downwards.
ACTGTGTTCTACTGTGCCGTGCTTTATGCATTGCAATGTGCTTGCCTGTTATACCATACCGTGTTTTGCGGCCTTTGCTGTGGTGTGTTGCAATATTTTGTACTGCAGTACGCTGCATTTGTCTACGTGAGAAATGTTAGTTATGTAAAGTAGATAAGAATACTGTTTCCAAACGTACATATATATATATATATATATATCGGTGTGTGTGTGTGTGTGTGTGTGTGTGGTGTGTAATTTGACTGCTTATTTAGTATTGATCTGTTATTTTATCACAGGTGTGTTGACTCTTTTGTTGTTTCCATTGTGTTATAGTGCCACTAGCACTGCACACTGTCACTTTCTACACCTTGCAGCACTGAAGTAAACGGCACAAATGTGTATATTTATTTACCTGTCAGTCTGTGTAGCGATTGGTCACACTGTCAGGCTACAGAATCAGTGGTGGATTGGAATGGATGACAAAAATACATCAGTGGGGTGAAATACAGTCTGGATGATATACCATAAATGCCAGCATCCATTTTCAAGGACGGTTAGCATTCCGGAGTCACCGGATAGCATTTACATTCCATAACCAAATAGTTTCCTTATCCATGTAAATGTCATAGTTGCCCTTGTGGCGTGACTCTTTTTTTACCGCCCATTGTTATACACAGATGATTTTTCCCACAATGTCGTCCCTGCACTAAAACTTGCAATGCCATCGTATTACAGAAAACAGAAAACCCTTACTTCCTGCACCTTCTCTAAAAAAATATTACACGAGAGGTAGAGGAACCCAGAGCCGATGCTCAATGAAATGCACCAAGAATCAGAGAGGGGTGGGGGGTGGGGGTGGGGGGAGGCTTATGTCCATATAGACACGCGATGATGTAACCAGGTAGCATAAAGAATCAAGATCTTTTCACACCGAAGGCAAACAGCGGTGGTGTCTGTACTGAGAGACAACAGCAGATTTTCTTCTACATCTGTGTTGCTAATGCTGTGGAGGATTGACGCAACGATATAAAGAAAAGTACTGCAAGGAGTGAAAAACGTTGTGACGAAGAGATCAGACGTTTTGAGGCAGAAGAGGCTGGTGCAGTACTGATGGCAGTGAACATTCGGCGGAAAATGCGATCTGTATGCAGGAAAGGGGATTAATAATGATACAGACAAAGAAACATGCAGAGGAGGGACAGTGGCAATCGAACACAATATTTTCAGGTTGCATGTATCTGAAAGAGAGCCATGAAAATGCCTCTTTGCAGGGTCCAGAATTGTCTTGAGGTCCATAACTGTGTCCTTTTAAGTATTCTTCAGCTTTTTGCCTACGCTTGGCCATCTGCATCGGGGAAAAGTTTCAGCCGTTTTCGTCGCTGCGTTAGTTTACCTCTCTTCAGCTTCGTTGCTGCTGTCAATCGATGGTTTGTTGTCGCTGTTGCCAAGAGTTGGTGTGTGCCATTGTATATTTCTCTTCGTATGTTGGACTTCGTAAGTAAAGCTAATGACCTTGAATATTAACCTACTTTCCGGTCAAATGGTCAAGTTACATAAACTGGGTGTTTTCAGACTACAGAAACAAAAACTGTACTGAGAGAATAATGGGGAAGAGTTGGGTCGCTAGAGGAAAACAACGGAAGTTATGTGTAGGTTGACTCTTTGCTCATGAGTGACTGAGAGACCAAGGCGCATTTTTTGTCGTTGTTGATGTTTCCCCCTCCTCCCCCCCCCCCAAAAAAAAAAAAAAAAAAAAGTGCAGGCTTGGATATACTGTTTCTTTCTCCATATGTAATCCTTGTTATATATAGTTTACAGTTTTTAATGAAACTATTTCAACTGATATGGACATGATGATTTCAGGGACATCAGTGTTACAACAAATTTAACTGCAGTGATCTCGCACCTTTTATTCCCCCTCCATCCTGCAGCTCATTTTGCTTCATTTGTACACATCAAGTGAGACTACAAAACATACAGCTTTATTGGAGTAAAATGGGAGATCAGAATCATTAGCCCGAAGACACATCTAACGAGCCTGAACACTGCATAGAAGAGATAATGCGTATGCAGAGTTAGCAATGCAATGGTGTCTCAAAACTGAGAAGAGACATCGATTCTTCAACACAGCTGTTCAATCGACATTACACAGATAAAAGCTGAGTTATGGAATGCACTGTTCAGAAACGAAGCATGAGTAGTGCTTAAGGGGGGAATTGAGAACGGAACGGGATGAACTCTGGCGTGCTTACTGTGGCACTTAGAGGAGAACAATCCTCTTCCACGCAATAGAGCGGTTGCGTAATTTTGAAAACACTGGATCAAGCAGGGAAAGTACTGATCAGCCCAGGTACTTGGGTTGCAAACGAGGGAGACACCCCTTTGAAAGACAGAAATGCCAGGTGATGTTTGGTAGTTCACCTTTTCTGCCTTTTTGTGTGGAGTCTTGTGTTTCTTTTTTATGTGTGTGCCGAAGATGCCCTTCTACTGTCCGACTTTTATGATTGTTTTGTCCAGTGTTGTCTTCCTGGTAACATGCTTGTTTTTTTTCGTTGTCAGTATCATTATGTGTAAAGGACAGCATTGATATCAGTATCATTATGTGTAAAGGACAGCATTGATATCAGTATCATTATGTGTAAAGGACAGCATTGATATCAGTATCATTATGTGTAAAGGACAGCATTGATATCAGTATCATTATGTGTAAAGGACAGCATTGATATCAGTATCATTATGTGTAAAGGACAGCATTGATATCAGTACTCATTATGTGTAAGGACAGCATTGATATCAGTATCATTATGTGTAAAGGACAGCATTGATATCAGTATCATTATGTGTAAAGGACAGCATTGATATCAGTATCATTATGTGTAAAGGACAGCATTGATATCAGTATCATTATGTGTAAAGGACAGCATTGATATCAGTATCATTATGTGTAAAGGACAGCATTGATATCAGTATCATTATGTGTAAAGGACAGCATTGATATCAGTATCATTATGTGTAAAGGACAGCATTGATATCAGTATCATTATGTGTAAAGGACAGCATTGATATCAGTATCATTATGTGTAAAGGACAGCATTGATATCAGTATCATTATGTGTAAAGGACAGCATTGATTCAGTATCATTATGTGTAAAGGACAGCATTGATATCAGTATCATTATGTGTAAAGGACAGCATTGATATCAGTATCATTATTGTGTAAAGGACAGCATTGATATCAGTATCATTATGTGTAAAGGACAGCATTGATATCAGTATCATTATGTGTAAAGGACAGCATTGATATCAGTATCATTATGTGTAAAGGACAGCATTGATATCAGTATCATTATGTGTAAAGGACAGCATTGATATCAGTATCATTATGTGTAAAGGACAGCATTGATATCAGTATCATTATGTGTAAAGGACAGCATTGATATCAGTATCATTATGTGTAAAGGACAGCATTGATATCAGTATCATTATGTGTAAAGGACAGCATTGATATCAGTATCATTATGTGTAAAGGACAGCATTGATATCAGTATCATTATGTGTAAAGGACAGCATTGATATCAGTATCATTATGTGTAAAGGACAGCATTGATATCAGTATCATTATGTGTAAAGGACAGCATTGATATCAGTATCATTATGTGTAAAGGACAGCATTGATATCAGTATCATTATGTGTAAAGGACAGCATTGATATCAGTATCATTATGTGTAAAGGACAGCATTGATATCATCAGATGGAGGTTACAGGACGACAGCAACCTTCAGCAGCGCACCAACCTGTCAGTGGAACACATCTGTGATCTGCTATCTTGCTGCCTCAACACCACCTACTTTACCTTTGAAGGACAGTTCTACCAACAGACCGAGGGTGCAGCCATGGGGTCCCCTGTGAGTCCTACTGTAGCTAACCTCTTTATGGAAGACTTCGAGGAGAAAGCCCTGGCATCGATCCACACCCCTCCTCGCTACTGGGGCCGCTACATGGACGACACCATGACTGTGCTAAAAAGATCGGCGGTCGAAGACTTCACGACCCATCTCAATAACCAACACCCTGCCATCAAGTTCACCTACGAGGTAGAAGAGAACGGCAGTATCGCGATGTTGGACACCTGCATCACCCGGACAGAGACAGGCCTCGCCTTCTCCGTCTACAGAAAGCCGACCCACACAGACCAGTATTTGCAATTTGACACTCACCAGCCACTAAAACACAAGCTGGGAGTTATTGGCACCCTCACCCACCGAGCAAAGACCATCTGCTCCACCGACACCACTAGGGAAGAGGAGGTGCAGCACATCAAGAAAGTGTTAAGTATATCGGATACCAGAAGTGGGCCTGGGATATCCCGGGGGGGGGGGGGGGGGGGCAAGAAAATCATACCCGACCCCTCCACTGAACGTCAAACCCCTTCGAGAGGGCACGTCTCCATGCCGTATGTCAGCGGCGTCACTGAAGCTCTCAGCAGGAAGATCCGAAAGTTGGGAGTCAGTGTCCACGCCAAGCCCACCAACACCATCAGAAGCCAGTTAGTCCACTCTCAAGGACAAAACAGACAAATTGGACAAATCAGGGGTGATATACAAGATAGACTGCCAAGACTATGACCATAGTTACATTGGTGAAACTGAGCGCAACCTGCACAAAAGACTAAAGGAACACAAACGTGAGTCCTCCCAAGTGGGTGAACATCTGACCCACACCCAACATCCCTTTGAAAAGGACAATGTGCAAGTGCTCGACAAAGAAGCAGGATGGTTCCAGAGGGGAGTAAAGGAGGCAGTCCACATCGCCGCCAGGAACCCCACCCTTAACTGCGACCGGGGCCGACACAACCTGCCATCGGTGTACTCCTCACTCATTCAGTCGCATGGTCGTTGAGTTCGCTCACGGCGGTGCGCACTGAATCCAGTTCTTAACCCAGCAGTTGCGCTGAAGAAGTCGGCCGGGTTGCCGACGAAAGCTACGCACACAGTGAGTAGCCTTCTTTAACTGAGTGAACCGTTTAGTCTGGTAGCCGTTAAGTATCATTATGCTTTTATTGCACTTGCCTGCTGAGTCCGATGCTTTGCATATGGATCATTAAAATAAGTTGTTTGAATATATATGGTATGCGCACTGACAAAGATAGTCGTCGCCTTTAACTTAAATGCCGTTGGCATGGTGTCTGAGAGTTTTTGTTTGAGGATTTGTACACCGACTGAAAGCAGACTTCTTGGAGGAGAAAATAAGCCGTGGCAGAGAGGCAGAGAGTCAGAGGAGGTGGTGAGGATATAAGGAGGAGAAGTAAGTTTGACTAACTGGGTGAAGAGAAGGGAGGGAGGGGGCTGAGGGTAGCGCCTGATGGTGGGAGCAGTACAATAATACTTTTGAGGAGAGAGGGACTTGTAATTTTCCCGTTTGACCAAGTTCATACTTTTCTTAATGGTATATTGAACTGCGATACCACTTCAGAAAGTTCTAGAGTATGTGCTAACCATTTATGGAACTCGGCTTCAAGATACTAGAGGGTCTAATCAACGTTACAATTCTGACCGAATCAGCCACTTGAATTTAAGGCAATACATCTGGCAGGAAAATCTAGCGAGATTGTAGACGACTACATATGCGCTACCTAAAATCTGGTAGTGCGAATTATGTCCTTTCCACCTTGCTACGAAAGAACAATGCGCACACTTGCTGAGTTTTAAAACCAGTTTATTTAAGAACCGGTGATTTTAGCCCAAGGCATATCATCAGGTTGCAGAAGTAGTGGTAGATCTGGTCGGATGAGATGTAATAGGTTAATGGAGTGAAATCCCCAGTCTGAATGGCTTCATGAAAACGCCAGATTCTATTTTCAAGAAATGTTAGCATTCCTTCTTCGGTGGGCTGTTTTTACATTCTGTATTGTAAACAGCCTTCCTGTCCATGCAGATGTCTCTACCGCCATTGTGGTTTATGTAATGGTGCTGCAGTGGTATCAAAGATGATGTTTTCGATGACGTCATTCATGCAGTATATCATGCAGTGCTATCGTACAGCTCATCCACCCCACCCACACGGTCAACCATTCCCCTCATCTTCCCTACATCTGCAAAAATAACAAAGTCCTATACAACTGATATTTCAGCCTCAATAAAACATATCATGAGAGTGTGTATGTGTGTGGGGTGGGGGTGGGGGGTGGGGGTAATTTACAAACAAAACACACGGAAAGATGACCAGAAAATGTCAAAGAGTCAAGGTTATTTGCATACCAGTGGCAAGCCGTAGCTGTGTGTCTGACTGAGGGAGGACGTTACACTACCGTCCAAGTCTCTTTAGTTAAGACGGTATACACATTGCAACTTTAGCACTGAGGGTTTTGTTTATGGACTGAATCACCAACAATAATGGAGGAAGGCGGAACAGGCTATGATGAAGAGATTAAACGTTGGAACAGGCTTGGTACAGCTAGTGGATGGTGGATGGCAGTAGAAGTCTGGTTGAGGGTGTCACTGGTATGGAACAGAAAGAGTTCAAGGATCATGTGGAAAAGCAACACACTGGAGAGGACAATCTGGCTACAGTACTTGTAGATTACAGATGTTTGGATGTGATAAAAAAAAAGTCGCAGCCTGCTCATCCTTTTGTGTTCTTTGAAGTACTTTCTAACTTTCTGATGGTGCTTGTTCGTCTGCTTTTGAGATATGTAAACATCTTTGCCGTTAGACTAGCACTCTCCTGTTATGTTCCTGCTTTTAATTGATACGTATCTTGTTGTTGAAGTCCAGTTGAAGTGTTTGACAGTATTTTCCTGCTCTGTATCTTGAGGAAGTAACAACAAATAACCGTGGTATTGTGCCTTTGTCTAAAGTTTGTGTTTGAAATCCGATATGAGGGATATGAGTTTGAAACTTCGCACTTCAACGACCAAGACTGAGTGCTGATTTTTGTATTTCAGAAATGCTTGCTTAACTAGATCGTTTCTTTCCTCTGTCTGTTTGCTGGTTATGTGCTCACCAGCTCATTTGCCGTGATAATTCAATGACATCAGTCGTGCAAGAAATCCTTCATTGCCCACAAAGTGAAGGTCTGGTGCTTCCTATCCTGCTACGTTTGGCTCCCCCACCAATCCTGCCCCTCATTTTTCTTCCGTTTTCACGCATCACGCGAGACCTATTAAACCCTACAGCCGATTTATGATGAAAACCTTCAGAGCCAAGACTCATTTGCATAATAAGCGCGATTAACATGGCTGCAAGAGTGTAGTTCGCACGCCGAAAGTTGGTAATAGCTGTGTCCGTCATGACTAGAAAGAGACGGCCAAGGTTTCTTACAAAGGCGTTATATCAACACAGCTCAAATATACGGTGTGACGAGGGCATGGGCTGCTTAGAAATGAGATATGGGTAAAGCTTGAGGAAGAGCTTCAGCTTCACTTTTATCAAAGAGGCGTTACTCCGTGCGGACTAGTCATGTACGCTATACCACATCCGCAAAGTTTCGAGACCACACTGCACAGGATTTACAGCTGCTGGATAAATGAATTAATGACCAAGATGAAAGGGTTTCAGACGAGGGTCTTTAGGGAGAAAATTGAGAAGGGTTGAGATGAAGAATGGAATGGGGCGCCGAAGACGTTTATGGATGCTTTGTATTATGGGATCAGAGGAGAAGGATCCTGTTTCTATGCAGGTGGAAGGTATGTGACATTGGAGACGAAATGGGTAAAGCTAGGGATTCTTAGAATCAGCAAGGATATTTTCGACTAAAGATGTGTGTGTGTGTGTGTGTGTGTGTGTGTGTGTGTGTGTGTGTGTGTGTGTGTGTGTGTGTGTGTGTGATTCTGTCTGTCTGTGTGGTTGGTTGGATTCTTAACAAGCACCTGGATATTGTTTGGCAGTTTGCGCTTTCTACTTTTCTTCTGGATGTATTTGTTTGTGTCTGGCATTTACCAAAAGGTTCTTGGCTGCTGTCTGGCATTCATGACTGTTTTCGTAGCTCTTTTTGTTACCCTTTGACTGTTTCATCGCTGTGTGTCGTGCATGCGTTTATGATTATTGTCAGCATGATTATTCTTTTGTTGCATGCGATGCTTTGTGTTGGATCTGATACTTTGTACATAAGTTGCTTAGACTCATTGTTTGGAAAGAAATTGTCAGCATGATTATTCTTTCATTGCATACGCTGCTTTGTGCTGGATACTGTGCATGTAAGTTGCTTAGATTCGTTGTTTGGAAAGAAATTGTCAGCATGATTATTCTTTCATTGCATACGCTGCTTTGTGTTGGATACTGTGCATGTAAGTTGCTTAGATTCGTTGTTTGGAAAGAAACAGCATGCTCACCGGTTCAGATAGCAGTGGCACTAAGATAACAATCACCCGTGAGTTCTGTGTCGCTGTTTTGGAAAGTTTGTGTATCACAACTTGCAGACTGGAAAGGAATTGGTGTTCATGGACGGAAGGAAACAAGCTGGGAGTGGAAAGGAATTGGTGTTCATGGACGGAAAGAAATGAGCTGGGAGTGGAAAGGAATTGGTGTTCATGGACGGAAAGAAATGAGCTGGGAGTGGAAAGGAATTGGTGTTCATGGCCGGAAGGAAACGAGCTGGGAGAGAGCAGAACGTGGACGAGAAGCGAGGCGGCTGGGTGAATCCGATGTACAGGGGAAAAGTTCAAGAGGCTGGGAAGGCATCAGGAGAAGAAAAAAAGTAGGAGGGACTTTGGTAAAGAAAAGGACTGCAGGGCAGATGAGGGTGGGAAGGCGGTAAGGGCGAGAGGCGGTAGGACGGGGGAGCGCAGCGGCGAGGAGGAACTTGGCAGAAAAAAAAAATATTTCTGAGGAGAGGGGAAGCTGTGATATTCCCCGTCGATCAAGTTTGTAATCAAGAAAAAGAATCCATAAACACGGTAAGACGAGCTGTTGCACTACCCCTTCACAAAGCTCTAGCCGACCTGTTATTCTCTTTGTGTGACTCGGCGTCAAAGGACGAAACGGGACGAACAAGGTTTGTCTGGGAGAATGAGCTAATGGATTCTAAAAGAAAACCACCTGACAGGCAAATCTCGTGAGATTGCAGAAAATTACACAGGTGCCAGACGAGAACTGGCAGCGCGAATGATGTCCCTTTCCTGTGCGAATTATGTCCCTTTCCCTTTGCGATCGAAGAAAAACAGATGCCCTTGCTGACCCGAGAAAAATGCCAACGAAACACACCGCAAGTAGCCTACATGTACGAAAAACAACAACAACATAATGCAACATGCACATGCACAAAACGAAGATGATAGCATGACCATGTTTAAAAGAAACGAAACAATACATGTGCGAGTATATAGTAAACGTAATATCACGTACACATTTCAAAACCAACACACCACGACATGCATATGTACATAACAAGGAAACAAGGACGAGTGGGATACATCAAAATGGCACGAACAAAGAACCTAAACAAATAAACACCGTAAAAAAACGAGACTATAAATAACTGATGTGTTGTTTTGTGTTATGCTGTGTGTAGCATTGCTGTGTACTGTAATGTACTCACCGGTACTGAATTGTACTGCTTTACCATACTGTGTGGTGAAAGTGCTTTCGTGTCCACATAAGTAAGCACATACCTATCCCCACCCCTCCATATTCTCCCCACCTTCCACTGCTCACACCTTCACAACAGAAGGCGTGAAAACATGGGCAGAAAATAGCATGAATCGATGTAATTTCCGTGCTAAAAGCAAGCAACTGCTATATCTGTAGTTGGAAATCTTGGACACCGAGGTTCCATCCCAAAATTGTTTCGAAAGTACAACATTGATCAAAGATAAAACTGAAGATGTTTAAGAACGAGGCATGCATGTGAAAGATGGGTGATAAGAACAATATGTGGTCCAGATGGCACTGATCAGAGTATGGGATACCCGTGGATGAACTATGCTGGTTAAAATAGACTGTGAGTCCTTGGTTTTTGCATCAAGTTCTGAACACAGGAATGTGCAGAGCAAACAAATAATTTCTTGGAACTGGGACTAATAGCAACTAGTCAAGTTGCAGGTGTGTGGCTGCTGTTGAGAAGAGTGCTCTTTAAAGAACTAGAAGTGCTCTTGTAAGGGTGCACACCTCTGCCGTGATTAAGAGCAAATGTTTGAATGCAAACATACGCAGAAATACATGGTATGCAACACATGATGCCATTTCGAAATCATTAGAACCATTTTACATCATGGTTATATGTCATATCTACAGGCACTTTGTCACACTTTTCTTCAGAAGAACTACAAAACACTACAGCCTACCCAGCCTCGAGCGAAAGTGGTTGTGGAGAGCTTCATCTGCGTGCAGAACGAGTGAAAACGTGAGGCTGAAAATAGGAGGAGTCAAGATGTTTTGCATACTAGCGGCAAGCAACGGCTGTGTCTGTACCAAGGGCTTGCAAGTTCCATCCCAGACTTGTTATGTCAGTACAGCGCTGATTAAAGACAGAAATAGAGATTGTTTAAGAACGACGTATGCCTGTGAAACGCGGGGTAATGAAACAATTTGGGATGCAGACGGGATCGATCAGAGGGAAAGAGGAAATGGCTGAGGATGAGTGGAGCTGATACAAATGGACTGGGGGTCTTTGATTTAAGCAAAGTGTTGGGAAGAGGAGAGTAAAACAACCGTTAAGTAAGAATTTGAACAGCCAGACTGTAAAAAAACACACACAAACCAACACTATTTTGAAATGATGGAACCATTTTGCATCGCTGGTCATGTTATGTACGTGCGAACGTTGTTAATTAAACGTTTCTTAAAAAGCAGGTTAGAATATACGATAATAAAAATGTTCCAGGATGTACTGTTTGATCCAGATCCGAGCCACGGACCCCATGCCAAATGTCGATGGTTCATCCCCAGGCCACATCACATTCTGACGAAGTTTGGTAAAAATGCATTCGTAGTCGTTTCTTTTTTCAAATAAAAAGGCCGACGAATTTGAACATGTCATTTTCCAGGTGGATATATACAACAACAACAACAACAACAACAACAACAACAACAACAACAACAACAACAACAGAGAGAGAGAGAGAGAGAGAGAGAGAGAGAGAGAGAGAGAGAGAGAGAGAGAGAGAGAGAATGTCGGTTGCTATAGCAAGAAACGCCTTGATCTTTATGTGGCTTTTGATCAACTCTTCTGCATTTTTGCCAATGGGGGGGGGGGGGGGGTGTGTTTTGCTGTGGCTCTTTGTTTCTCTCATCTTCACTGCCACTTCAGTGACATTAGTCGCAAGTCGCTCTTTCCGACTCCTTCTTCACAGCTACACCCTGACTTGTTCCACGATGACCCAGCACCGATATTCAACAGGAAGCATTCAGTATCGAATCGTCGTGAGTTATTCCCTCAAAAGAGAGATCACTGCTGCCGAATCACGTCAGTGATGATCATTGGAATCTTTCAGGTCCAACATGTAACGAGGACACCATCACCCAGACCTCCCTACTGACGACAGTATTCGCTAAGTGACTGAGCCAGCGTGAGTGGGTGAGCGCTCCTCTCCACTCGGCACGATCGTTTCTGTCCGGCGACAATCTCCACGAATTTGCCGATTCCGACGACCTAGACACCTACCCAGCGAGGGCATTAGCGTATAGATGAAACTGACACGGACGTGAGCACGAGACCAGGACAAGAAGTGCCACAGAATCTTAGAGACGTTTTTTCGTGCTGATCGATGATGCTGAAAATCGTGAAGATATGCTATGGAGCTCCACTTCGGTCAGTAACCTCACAACAGGGTTACACTTATGTTTGATTTCTTAACAGATTCCGATACCAACCAGACCTGAGAGATACATACACCTGCCGTGCTGGTCAGAAAATTTCGAGCAACGCTCTAGAAGACGCATACATTATGTGGATGGAATTAGACGGTGTGGATCTACACTTTCCACTTGAGTCCACAGCAAACTCAGCTCGGAGTAGGCGGTGGTCACACCGGAAATATGCCAAAAATATTTTGACTTTTAGGGAATCAAACCCGCGTCCAAGCCTAGAATCTCCAATGCTACCACCGCCATATGGAAGCTGATGTTCTGCTGTTTTTAATTCCTCTTTGATTTTGCCACTATTTGTTTATGAGTTTTCCAATCTGCACTTTCTACTTATGTACACATACCCCCTCTCCCTCCCCCCTCTAATTCACACACACACACGCGCGTGCGCGCGCACACACACACCACATGCGCGCATGCACGCAACTATGCATGCAACACACACACACACACACACACACACACACACACACACACACACACACACACACACACACACACACACACACACACACACCGTGCTGTAAATACAAATTCACTTTGCGCGTTGGCAGGGACGGCTAATGAAATGTGTGGGGTAAAACACACCACAGAAGCTGAGAGAGGCGCTGCATAATGGCTTCCTGTTGGCGCGGATGGCTGAAAACCAGATTGGGTCTTTATTTGTTTTCTCCACGTTTTCTCTTCCTGCTCTTTGCTTTCAGCTAATAATGGTTTGTAACCAGCTGTTTGATGTTCAGGACAATTTTCGATTCTGCATCTTTGTAGTTTGTTTTTGCATTTGCCGCTCTTTTATGCTCTAATGAAATGTATGCAAAGGGATGATTGGGTATACCGTCTGAGGTACCACCCAAGTGGTGGATTGTTTTTTTAAATATTTTTGAGGATAGTTTGCAGCGACTGATAGAAACACAGGAAGGAATAGAACAAAATGAATGGTGCAGAGGGAGGAATTGGGATAACGGGGTAGAAAAGAGGGAAGGCTGTGGTTTGGGAAGAAGGATGACTGTTAGGGTCAGGTAGAAGGAGGTAGGAGGGGGGAAGTCCATAGTGAAAAGTCGTATTACCACAAAGAAAGAAAACTAGAAAGTCTACCAGGAGAGCGCTGCTCTCTGCCAAAATCGATCACTTCTGTTGCAGGTTTCTAGTTCAGTTTGTTAATCTGCAGTCGTGAAATAGATACACCGTTTACCCTTCCTAAAGAATGTTCGTTTTCTGACTGGACCCGAATTGCTATCTGGCTCAGCACCAAATCTTAAAAGTTCGTAGCTATCACTACGTCTAATAAGCCTGACCTTAATTCTAGTTTTCAGTCCATGCATTATTTCTGGAGACATTCATTAAAGCGCTAACTACACACACAAAAATACCCTAGTCAGCAAGGTCAATGAAAGTGAAGAAAAAAAAAAGCACAAGAATCAGGATATACCCTTTGATCTGGTCTGGCACCAAACTTTAATGGGTTCGTCCACGCGCTGTATTCCACCTTCTCACTAATTTTCAACAGCATCGATCCTGTCGTTTTGTGTCATCTTGCTGAAAGACAGACAGACCGACAGACGCAGGCGAAACACTGACTACCTTGGCGGAGATACCAATCCATTTCCATAAAAACCACACTGAACTACAGTGGCAATTCACAAGTTCCAGCGAACGTATTGCTCTGTTTGTGTAATTTGGCGTCTAGAGACAAAACCAGTTAACAATTTTTTTTTGATAGACAAAAAGATTGCTAACGAATTTTAAGAGACAGCTACCGGACAGGCAAATGCCCTGTGATTACAGATGATTTCGGACGCGTTAGATGAGAACGGGCGGTGCGGATTATGCGCCGTTCCTCTTATCATGAATGAAATGATGCGTGCCCTAGTTGATCTTGGGGGTGGGGGGGGGGGGGGGGACACCATCCCACACGCACATGTTCAAAACAAGATAAAAAGATGTGACGACGTCCGTGCGGAATTGGGATTATATAACACACACGCGCGCGCGCGCGCGCGCGCGCGCGTGTGTGTGTGTGTGTGCGTGTGTGTGTGTGAAGTGCATCACGGTTTGCAATTTCTGTTATGAAACAGTCTAAACGAAAACAAGCTGATTACTCTTCCCTCGCCACGGCACGTGCAATCTTTATTGAGTATTCTTTTACCGTCTTTTCCCTAGTCCAATCCTACCTCTATCGTGAATCAATTTAAGTCAAAAAACAGACATTATCTATAAGTCTTCTTTTCTCACGATTTCAAAAGTGCTGTGAAAGAACAGCGCCTCTTTCAACAACAATTTACTGTAACCGGATAATTACTTGAAGCAAAAAAGTGGATACCAGGAATCGGCTTTAGCGCCAGGAAAAGGATAGCGTTGATGATTAAACAAAATGTTTGAAGATGGCGATAAGATGAAAACATCACAGTACTGTGTATTGGTGGGGTTGAGAAGACTGATGAACACAAAATTGTTCGCATAATTGAAATGGGTTTCAGGTGTGTATGTTCCTTGGAGGCTTGTTTGCCGCTGTTTTATACTCATTAATTTCATTTCACCACCAGTTAGTTTCTCTGTCATCTGTTTCTTTGCTTCTGTTGACGCTTGGGTTCTTGCGTTGTCAGTGGTATTACGTCGTCTACATTTTCAATTAGCACAACGGGAATAGCTTACTTTACTCCCTGAAGTGTCACTTGTATGGATGGAAGTTGTTGTTGTTATTGTTGTTGTTGCTCGCGGTTGATGATATTGCTTTATTACCGTTCCTGTTGGTAGTTCAGAGCGGGGTGATCACCAGAGCTCATGGTGATTGTAATAAAGTAAAGAAAAAAAAAAGAACGGATAGTTGAGTGAAGTGAGGGACGGTTTTTGCTTATATTTTGTTCGGGAAAAGTAACAGGGGTAGTTAAACAAGACGAGGTAGAGGGTGAATTGAATAATGAAAAAAGAAAGAGCGATGCGTGATATTAGGAAAAAGATTTCTTTCACGCGCACGTCAGTGGTCTTACAGAGACTGCTGTCGCTTTTTATCATCTCTATGTCTCCCTACTTTCACTGTTGACCCCTGGCAGTAACTTGGAATACATCAGTGCTGATTAGTGAATCTGTGATAAAAGTGGCTTCTTATGAGTCACATGGTTCCCGCTTTATGCCAGAAATCCGTGTTCATTTTTTCACATTTTAAGAGAAGGAATGCGTCCTCGTTTTTCTTGTGAGACTATAATGAACGCGGTCATAATCATGGTATACAGTTAATACTCCCTTCATTAGCTTTTAAGCGGTGATGACAAATTTAGTGCTTTGTGCCTTGAACACGGTGCTATAAACCCCACTCTGCCTATTTAGACGTACTCTTTACAAAAACAAAACAACAACAACAAATTGAAACCTGATGATAGTTTTTTTTTTCAGGTTCAATTTTTTTTGCCCAATTTCTGTGAAATGTCTAGATACACACCAACAAGATACAGAACAAAACTTGTCAGCCCTGTATTTTTTCTATTTCATTTTTTTGGTGTCTTATAATCCTTGCCTTATCATATTTTCCCTCATGCCTTTATCACATCTGATACCCGAACAGACTATCGCATTCAGTTTCACTCTCTTTTTTGTCCAGGAGCAAATAAGAGAAAATGCTGCGGTCTGTCTGAATGTAAATTGAACGTGTCATAGAATCATAAGGGTTAAGGTCATTGGGACGATACTTTCGAAACCTCTGACTCCATTTTTCTCTTCCAAGCAAGGATATCATGGACGCTGTGTCTGTGGAAATCACCTTCAAACTTAACACAATCTCATTGCGTCAGTTGATGTAGGTTCTGGATTAGGATCTTCATGGAAGGAAAATACTTAAAAAGCCACAAAATATGGGATGAACATTCTGAACTTTTCTTTAATGGATAGTCTCTAAAGTTGGGAGGTGGAGCAATCATGCCATGAAGTTTCATTACTGCAAGACAAGTCTGCACTGAGGCATCCTTTCTAAGCCATATGCACATGTCAAAGGATGCAGGCCTCTAGAGTGCTGACTACAAACTCCCAATTCAGTGTATATTTTTATCTATTTTCATAATTTCTCTTCTACGGTTGTGACATCATGCTAGTAGATTGAGGTGGCCTTGGGAAAACAAAACAAAAACTAGTCTTATTTTGCTTGTGAATAAAGCAGAAAGATCAAAACAAACTTGTTCCTTTCTTTGCTTGACTCATGTTCCCCAAATTGTTAAAAGGTTATCTTTCAATGATACTGCCGGCCATGCAACAAACCTCTCAATGACCAAGAGCAAAAGGTGTGCCACCCACGATCTCACTGCCACTATTTCCGCCTTCTCATTTTCACAAATCACGCAAGACCTAGTGAACCCCAAAGCCTTTGCTTAAAGCGAAATGTTAGAAGCGAGACTCACTTGCCTATGGAAGATGTGATGAAAGGGGAGAGTGGCGGGGAAAGGGGGGGGGGGGATTTAGCAGGAGTCGACGTGATATGCATACCGAAAGCAAGCAATGGCTGTGTCCATATTTGAATGCCAGGACATTGAGGTTCCGTCCAAAGTTCTTCCGCCAGCAGGACACTGATTGAAGATATGAAATGGGAGCTGTTAAAACACGGGCACGTGTGGAAAGCGTGGGAATGAAAACGGTTTAGGGTTGGAACAGAATGGATCAGAAGGGGATTCTTATGAGTGTTATGTTCTTTCTTTCGTTGTTTTGTTTTGTTTTGTTTTTATTGTTTTGAGGGGGTGGTGGATTAGAGAACCGCTTGCATTTTATATGAGGTGACGAAGGTTTGGGGGTGGATGTTATCAGAATGCTAATGGGGGCGACGGAGAAGAAGGATGGTGAAGGGCGGTGGAGGGAAAGGGGAATGCTGAAACTATGGACGAGGGAAATCAGGCAGCATACGTGTGCGTGGCCGATGCTGAGGAGAGTGCTGTATGAAGATGAAAGAGGACGCCTGTTTCCATGGATGGTTAGGGATCTGCTGAGGCATCGTGTGCTCCTTTTGACTTGCTCTCTGCTTAGCGCCCACGTCATTTGCTGTCGTTTTATGTGTGTCGTTCCATTTTAGACAATTGGGTCACCATCTGTCATTCTGAATTTCCTATTTCTACACATTCTGTTGTTATCATTAGTGCTACACATTGCCTTTACTGGTTTTCATGTCGCATTGACTTGTGCATAAGAGAGAGAGAGAGAGAGAGAGAGAGAGAGAGAGAGAGAGAGAGAGAGAGAGAGAGAGAGAGAGAGAGAGAGGGGGGGGGGGGGGTCTACAACTTAATTTCCCGGTAATTATTATGCCTAAGTTCTTTAACCCCCTTTCGGTACAACAGACATCTGAGAGAGAGAGAGAGAGAGAGAGAGAGAGAGGAGAGAGAGAGAAGAGAGAGATCCTCAACCAAATTCCCCCGTGTTTGTCATGCCCAAGTCCTTTAACCCCTTTTGGTACAAAAGAGAAATGTAACTTTTCTGTTAGCGGGACTCTTCCTCCTCTCTCTCCTCCTCTCTCTCTCTCTCCCTCTCTCTCTCTCTCTCTTCTCTCTCTCTCTCTCCTCTCTCCTCTCTCTCCTCTCTCTCTCTCTCTCTCTCAGCGAACCTGTGCAGCCTGATACCTTTTTCCAAAGAGCTAAACCAGCTGTCACTGGCTGTTCCTGCTGACCCTCTCCCTTTGGAAGAACAATACAATTATTACAGCACTCACCAGAAAAAGATCACTTCTTTTGCCCCCTTCCAATAAACACAAGTCTGTCTTTAAAAGTTATATACTCAGATATTAACCGGGTGCTGATCTACCCTCGGAAGAACAATGAAAATATCATAGCACTCACTGGAGAAAAAAAATACTTCTCAGGCCCCCTTCGGCAAAACATAACTCTTTTTAAAGTTATGTACGCTAAATTGGAACTGATTTTGATATTTGCTCCCCTCCCTATCTGTTAATTTTGATTTGGGGATCTGGGACCAGTTTTGTTCTTAATTTAATTTTTCTATATCCCGTATCAATCTTTGAGCCCTTTAGAATTGTAGAGCGGCGTCCGGTTTTCGAACCTGGGATTGCGGAAAAGTGATAGTTAATCTTTACGGATTTTTATCTCTAGTTACTGGCCTCTGTGGACTGTGGTGTGCACCTCCGCGTTTTGATTTTTTTTTTAGACATATTTCAGTCTACCGTTTTGACTAAAATTTCTTCTTAACTCGTTCACTGAGTGCCCTCGTTTGAATTTTAGGGACACTTATCTGCGGGAAAATCCGCACGATTTTCGAGCGTTTCTTCTTCTCTTCTTCTTTTTTTTTTTTTTGGGTGCTCACATTGACGTGCGAGAAGGTAACAGGATCCAGTAGCAATAACCTGATGATCTGTTGACAGAACGAAACAGCTGTCGTTTGCTAGTATTTTCTGACCTCCCCTTTGGAGGAACCATAAAACTAACAGAGCACTCACTGGAGAAAGATTACCTTTCCACTCAACTACTCCTTGGAATTGAGCATGTCTTGTATAGTTTATGTGGGCTTTCTTTTCAACTGGGGGGGGGGGGGGGGTAGGGGGGAGGGGGGGGCTTGCTTCTGATGCTTGCTCCACTGCCTTCCTGGACAATGGAGACATCTTGACCTATTTTCTTCTCATTTCGATTTCTGCATGTCCTGCATAACGTTTGCAGTGCTGTCTGGTGTATTAATTGAACTCGTAGTTTCTTATGGGCAATTGTGAATTCCTGGGGGTTTTCATCCCCAGTTACTGGCCCATGAAGGCTGTTTATTTTGTATTTCAAACTTTTGATTTCTAGACTTTTTTTTTAAATTTCAGCACTGTACTTACAAATTTCCTTTTCTGCTTAACTGAATGCTCTTGTTTCTATCTTAGGGCACATTCTTTTATGCCGAAGGACCTGCTAGACTTTCGAGTGTTCGCTTTTAGCTTACATAAAATGCCTCTAACCAGCAGATAACCAAGATCCAATTGCAGCCCTGACGAGCTCTTCACTGAGCGAAAAAGCTATCACCGGCTGCTCCTGCTGACCTCTTTGGAGGAACAGTGAAACTAACAAACATTCATTGGATAAGAATTACCTTAAACACACTTCTGTCTTGTAAAGCTTTTTCTTACCTGGACGTGTCTCGGTGTTTGTTCCACTGTCTTCCTGAAAATGTAAGACATCTTGAAACAGATTTTGTTGTCACAGAGAGAGAGAGAGGGGAGAGAGAGAAGAGAGAGAGAGAGAGAGAGAGAGAGAGGCGCGCGCGTGTGCGTGGGTGGTAAATAGGTGTCTAAAGCTACATGTGAACTCGTGGAGTTTTTTAAATGCCAACATCTCTCAATCAATACATGTAGTATAGCCCCATCACAATTGTATTAATAAAGTCAGCTCCTAATTGCAG
>CM031600.1:64812042-64814542 GCA_018398815.1 Conus ventricosus | reverse complement strand
TGTAATAAGTTTAAGAAGTAAGAATGGAACGCACTTAAAGGCTTTAAAAAGATAGTTTGAAATTCCTGACTGGTTTTCGTGCGTTCCGCCTAACAAGTAAACAAACTGACTTGGCACTTTGTAATTTTCAAGGGGAATGTACTGTGCCTTGGTCAAACAAACTGGACAACATAAAATGAGTGTACCTCACTTTCCTTCTTTTTTAACAAAGGGACAATAATTCATTTTCACTATGTCTCTATAGCAAATAGGGTTAACCGCTTTTCCAGAAATGCCAATCAAATTTTGTCATATATATTTTAAAAATGCCTGTCAAATTTGAAAATAAAGTTTTTTAAAAACGTCAGGACATGAAAAAGGTTTTTAAACATTAAACCACACATTTTTAATATGAAATTCCATCTGCCACCTGCACAAAATCAACCTTTCCTTAAAACTATCAGAAACTCGTTAATTTTCCCCCCACGCCTTTATTTAGCCTACAAACCCAACCCCAAAAACTACAAAATTAAAAGCGAAATTTTAGGCCCATTTTTCTTCCCCCGCCCCAAATCCAAAAACAAAAAGCATTCGTAGGGTTTTAAAGGGAAAACGAATTCATCCATTCTCGTCAGTTTTAAAAACCAAAAACCCGATGCACTTATAGCTGGTTTTATTAAAAAAAGATACTATTTGTTTCTCCAACACCAGGTCATAGGGTTCGCATTCCAAATCCAGGAACGTTTAAATAGCAAAAAATCATTTTCACAATGGGGGCTGCTTGTCAATCCCCAAAATCTGTCGCCCCCAAAGAAAAAATAATTTTAACCGTGATCAAATAACTTAAAAAAGCAAGAATAAGTTACATTTCAGCGTAAATAAATTTGCAGAATCATAATAAAGCTTTTTTGCTTTGCTTGGGTCACGACATGCAGCAACAAAACTTCTTGTTGAAAAAAAAAATCCAAAAATTTTTATCATTCACAAAACACTCAAACCCCCTTAAATTCCTCTTTCTTGGCTGCTAAGTAACCCCCTTTCCAAAAAAACCCCTATATTACTTTTATCCAAATTAACCCCCAACTGCAAAACGCACTGCACCTGAAGACTGTTTTTCTGTGTTTTTAGGCCTACGACCGTTCTCAGAAAGTAAGCCCCATCTCAGCCAGAAGCATAAAATAATTCAAAATAACAACATAAACTTTGCCCGGGTTTCCGTCCCCTTTTCACCTCTAATGCCGCTCATTTAAAAAAAAGAAAAAAAACAGGCTGCAAAACATCTCCTTGTTTTCACTCCAATGCAAGTAAATAATCTTTACACCCCTCCCCCACAAAAACTGGCTTTGACACTTCGTACATGCTGCGAATACATCTAAATATCTGCCCCTTTAGCCATTCTTTTAAAATGATTGGGCCCCAATAAGTTCTTTTTACGGAATCAAAAGCCTTTTCAAATCAATAAAGGCTACATACATTTTTCGATTAAAACAAAATTGTTTTTGTATTAGTGCCAATAAAGTAAACATGTGATCAACAGTGGAGTAACCTTTTTGAATCCAGCTTGATATTCGCCTGTCAATTATGCTCTTCTATCCAGTCCTGCAGTCTACTATTAATAATTGTGCTATAAATCTTGCTACTTGTATCACATAATGAAATGCCTCTATAATTGTTTGGGTTATTAGTGTCACCCTTCTGGAACAAAGGGTGAATAATAGAGTTTGTCCAGTTGCTTGGGAACACGCCTTTATCAAATAAGTTATTGAAAAGCTTTACAAAAAAATCAATAACACGAGAGAGAGAGAGAGAGAGAGAGAGAGAGAGAGGAGAGAGAGAGAGAGAGAGAGAGAGAACTGAGACACTGACAGACAGAGACAGAGAAAAGAGACAGACAGAGACAGACAGACACACAGGCAAGCAGACAGACACCAGAAAAGATGCAACATCTCTAGCTTTATTTGGATGTCAAGGATATCAAATGCCAAAGCAACCAAGTTGGTGATTTTCCTTCACCGTCCTGATAACGATCACAATCCGATGATATTGGTTTCCATGGCAACGAAATCCCTCTACTCATGTTCAAGATATATGTGTGTGGTGTGTGTGTGTGTGTGTGTGTGTGTGTGTGTGTCGTGTGTGTGGTGTGTGTGCGGTGCGTGTGTGCCTGTGTGTGTGTGTGTGTGTGTGTGTGTGTGTGTGTGTGTGTGTGTGTGTGTGTGTGTGTGTTGTTTTATGTGTGTGTGTTTGCCTGTGTGTGTTTTTGTCTGTGTGCATATTAGCCATGTGGCGGAACAGCCAATTCACAGAGCTACAGGGTGCATCCAACGTCACAACTGCCACACCATCCCTTCACTACTCCACGCCAACCAACACACACACACACACACACACACACACACACACACACACACACACACACACACACACACACACACACACACACATGCTACACACACACACACACACACACACACACACACACACACACACACACACACACACACACACTGCGTTCTATGAC
>CM031600.1:64782042-64804542 GCA_018398815.1 Conus ventricosus | reverse complement strand
TCTCTCTCTCTCTCTCTCCATTTTTTGTGGTCAGCTCTTTGTTTTCTAAAAGAACTCAGAACAACAAAAACACTGGTGGCGATGAAATGAAGGTAAACCAACGAAACTAGACAAGCGAAAGTGTTTGAACAAACGGTCTTTCTCAAGCTCATACAACACACACAAGGAGAGAGAGAGAGAGAGAGAGAGAGAGAGAGAGAGAGAGAGAGAGAGAGAGAGAGAGAGAGAGAGAGAGAGAGAGAAAGAGAGAAAAGGAGAGTGAGGGAGAGAGACTAAAACAGAGAGACTGACAGACAGAGACAGAGAAAAGAGACAGACAGGCAGAGACAGACAGACACACAGGCATGCAGACAGACAACAGAAAAGATGCAACATCTCTAGCATTTGAATGTCAAGACTATCAAATGCCGAAGCAACCTATATTGGGTGATTTTCCTTCACCGTCCTGATAACCGATCCAATCCGTTTGATACGGGTTTTCCCTTGGCAACGAAATTCCCTTTTTTCCAGGGTTAAAAAGGTATAGGGTGTGCATGAATTTTGGTTTTGTGGGTGTGTGGTGTGTTTTTGGGGTGTTTGTTGGTGTGTGTGTGTGTGTGTTTTTGGGTGGGGCACGCACGCTTTTCGTGGGGTGCATGGGGTGTGAGTGTGTTTTGTTGTGTGTGTGTGTGTGTGTGTGTTTTTTTGGGGTGGGGGGTTTTTGTGTGTGTGTGTGTGTTTGCCTCTGGGGTGTGTGTGTGTGTGGTGTGTGTGTTGTGGGGGTTTTGTGTGTGTGTGTGGTTTGCCTCTGTGTGTTTTCGGGTGTGTTGTGTGTGGTGTGTGTGTGTGTGTGTGGTGTGGTTTTTTTTGTTTTTTTTGTTTTTTGTTTTTTGTTGGTGTGTCTGTTGCGTGTTACCCTTTGGGGTGGAACAGCCAGATCACAGAGTTTCGGGTCCCATCCAACGTCAAAAACTGCCCGCCACCCCTTCTTCCCCCCCCCCCCCCCCCCGCCCCTTTCCCCAATACCCACACTCAACACACACAACAAACCACCACACCACACACTCCCTCACTCACTCACTCCCCCACTAAATTTTACTTTCTTGCCCAATCTCCCCTTTCCTTTTTTCGAACTCCTCTTCGTCCTTCCCAATCCCAAAATTTTTGGTTTACCAACAAGATCCTGCACGTTGCATGCTAAAAAGCATCGGGCCACATAGCTTTCCACAAACAAAACGCAGGGAAAAGGTTTTTTCCAAAAAAGGGCCGCCCGACTCAAATTTCATGGCACAAAAAAACAGAAGGCAAAAAACCCACTTTTTTTCCTGTTTTTTGGGGAAGGGGACATCAGGGCCCCTTTTGGGGGTTTTTTGAGCGGGGGTCAAGCACTTTCAGAGCAGGGGGGAGTTAGTGATGGGGGGAGGGAGTTGAATTGGGGATTTTTATTGAACTAGGCATGAAAATTAACAAAAAAAATTGTGGGCGTTAAAAATTGGGGAAATGCTTCGGGTTTGGGTGGGTACACGAAAATACTTGTGATCAATCGAAACCCACAGAAAGGAAAAAGGGAAACCCGGGAAAAATTTTTGAACTGTTTTTTATTTTCTTTGCAGACTGGGTGTTGGTTGGAGAAGAGCACCCTTGATTTTCCCGGGTTCAGACAGAGTTGTTGGCGCATCTGAGGGACTGGAGGAGGTGGAGGCCCCTTGAATGAATATTCCTTTTTTTACACAGTTTTGGGGAAAAAAAAACTATCGTATGTTTTTCTTTCTTTTTTTACTTCCCCACCTCCCCCCTTTTTTTTTCCCACCCCCCCCCCCCCCCCCTATCACACTCAAAATCCCCCCCCAACTCCCCCTTTCCCTTTTCCCACACACCCCTATCACCTCATAACCCTTCCACTCCCCCCATCATCCCCCTTCAAACCCCACACACACATGCACACAACACCTTTACCACCTCCTTTCCACCCTTTTTTGTGCTGTTTGAAACACCCCCTGGACCACTGCGTTTTTTTAACGGGTTTTTTCCGGGGGGTCTGTTTTGTTTCGCAACATTACCCCTAAAAATGTTTCACTTTACCCCCAAACACCTTAACGTTTGTTGTGCTACCAAAATTTTACCGCTGCCAATACGAGTTTTTTTTAAATCATCTTTGGGGGTTAATTTCCCCCCCATCTTCCACTGTTCACGCTGCCACTAAAATTTTTAAACCGTCCGGTAGGGGGGGTTTTCCTTTACCCCCGACTTTTTGCGGGCGGGCGACTTGACCCGAAGGAAGGGGGGTACAGAAGGACGACTTGTGAAGGCGTGGGACAAAAAGGGAAAAAGAACAATGAAATGTTTTGGGCGCACGTGCGGGGGGGTGGGAAAAGAAAAATTTGCCCGGGATGGTGGTAGAGAACGAAAAATGCCAATTTCCGGCCCTTCACTTTCACCCCCCTTTCGATTTTTTTGGGGAAAAAGTGGCCAAAAAAAGGCCCCCTTTTTCCCTGTGGGGGAAAGAGAGAAGAGAATCACCCGGCCAAAACGGGAAGGGAAAAGGGGAAAAGACAGGAGAAGACAGACAAAAGACAGAGAGGCGGGCAGCCCACCACAAAACCACAGCATTTTCCCAATTTAACTCACTTGGTCCCCCCCAAATTTTTTCGGGGGGGAAAGTAAACCCGAACCCAGCATATTACTGTTCCCCTGACAAGTAAGATTTAAAAACCCAAAAAATAATTTTTAAACTACAAAAAAACATATGTGCGGGGTTTTAAACCCCTTTTTCCCAATACAAATTTTCCCCTAAACTTTTCAGTTTTTAAATTTTTTTGCTTAACCCGTTTTTTTCCCTGGGTCTTTTTTAAATAACATCATTTTGGCGCAAAAAAATTTTTCAAATGATTTTTCTGTTTTTCCCATGGGGAAAATGGAACTAAAAGTCTTTAATGTTCTCAAAAGTTTTTTTAAAAAAAACTGATTAAATATTTTGACATAAAATCCACACACTTACCCCAGCATGCCCTTCCCAAAATGAAAGCTAGTTTAAAAAAGCGTTTCTCATTTTTAAAAATGTCTCTTTCTGCCAACATTTCCAATCTATAATAAATATTGTCTGCGTTCCTTAAAACATTTCCTAAAAACTTTTCTAAACATCACTTCGGGTTTATGCTGGGATTAACAAAATTATGTCATCATCTGCCCCAAAAAAACCTTTCCCAAACTGATGTGCTTTGTTTTTTTAAATTTTTTGGGCAAAAAATCACAATTTGATAAAAAATTTAAAAACAAAAAAAACTTTTTTTGTAACGGGTTTTAGGATAAATATTGTTTTTCCAAAACCCTTTTTCCCCCCACAAATCAATGGGGAAAATTTGGGGGATTTTTGGGTAAAAAAGGGTTTTAACGGGCTCCTAGTTTATAAAGAACTTAATCAAAATTCCGGTTTTTTTTTTTTTTTATCATCCCCCTCTTTTTAAAACTTTTTTCAGTATAAAAAAAACCTTTAAAAGGGTCTAAATGTGTAAGATTAACCCAACAGTGCTGTAAGTTTGTTTTTTTATTTGCTAATATTGTTTTTGGGTTGCTTTTTGTTATAAACCTTTTAATATCCTAAAACCATTGTAAAGGGAATGAAAAACAGTAAATTTTAAAAGGACTTTTCAAGGGCCTAATTTTTGGGCCCAGCTAATTAAAATTTCCCTTTTTAAAAAAAGGATTCACTAACCCCAAAAAACCCCCAAATCCCCTCCTTATCTTTTAAGACAGAAATTTCAAATATTTTTTGTGAACTTGCCCCCTAATTTCATTTGCGGCGGGAACTTTAATTTTGGGAAGCTTTTTTAAAAAAACCGGCTTCTCTTCTGTGGAGGATGTACGGTTTTTTCCCATTACGGCTTTATTTCAATCTTTTTCCGGGACAAAATTGTCATCTGGCATAAAAACTTACTTTTAAAAAGGGCCCCAGATTTGAATGCTTTTCTGAAACTTTTTTTGGGGCCCAAAAAAAAATGAAAATGGGCTTAGGGAATTAAAAAATTTTTATGCCCCAAAATTTTTAATTTAGGGTTCTAAGTGCCATTTGAGGTCAGGTTTTCAAAAACAAATTTTTTTTTCTGGGGGGCCAAACCCTTTAATTTGCCTCAAAGTTTGGCGCAGTTTTTCTGTTTTAGGAAACTTTTTGTTGTCGCAACCTTTTTACGTTTAAAACCCAACCATCTTTATTTTAAACCAAAAATTTTTTAAAAGTGCCAAATTTCGCCATTCTTTTAAAAGGGTTCCGCAACGTCGCAAGGTCTTTTAATTCTAAAGTTTTTAACCCCCCTTAACAGGCCCCAAATTGTAACTCCTTTTTTTTTCTGGCCCCCCCAAAACATTTTTTTTGGGACAGTTTTTATATTTTTTTTCCCAAAACAATGTGCGGGTTATCCATTTTACGCTTTCCCCCCTTTTTTTTGTCTTTAAATCTTTAAAATTAAATGATCCGCCCCCCACAAACTAATCTTTAAAAACGGGAAAAATTAGGGAATTGTATAATTTCATAATCCCCCAATATGGGGAGCTTTCCCTGACGGAGAGCTTTTTTAAAAACAGTTGGGGGCCTTCCGTCATATAAATTTTCATCATTCCCCGCTCTTTAAAAAAATGAACATAGAGAAATTAAATGTAATGCAAGATCAGCGGGTTTTCTCCCTAAAATTAGTTTTGTCGGGCACAACCTAAATCTTTTTGATTGTCTTTCTCCCAAACCCAACATTTTAGCTAGCCCCTCACCCCCCAAAAAAGGGAAAGGGTCCCTACTTCTTCTTCGGGTTTAAATTTTTAAACATTTTTTTTTTGATTTGCTTTGGGTTAATTTTAAGGGGTAATGTCAAAAATTAAACTCATTGCTTTTTTAGCGAACAAAACCCGTAAAAACCTTTAAAGGTAGGGTTAACCCAAAAATTACCTTCCCTTTTTTAATTAATTTTTTGAACCGTATTATTTTTCCTTTGGGCTTGGGCTTTTTTAAAACCCAAATTACGATTTTTAGGAAATTTTTCCATGGAGCGCGACCGTTTTGGCCCCGCAATTGTTATCAATGGGAAATTTTTCTAAAAAAAGGACGGTTTTGGGGTTTGTTTTTTGTTACAAACATTTTTTAAAACGAAATAAAAATGATTCATTAAAATTATACAAAAGAAAAAAATTTTTCTTTTGGGGGGGCCGCACTACAATCTTAAAAATATAGAAACTGATACTCTTGACATTTTTTGTGCCCCCGGGAAGGGCCTTTTTTTAAATAAAAAGGGGTACTCCTTTAAAAGCAAAAAATTTAACCCCCCTTTTTTAAAAAACGACACATCCAAAATAGGGGTGGTTTATTTCACCCGATAAATTTTTATCAAAACCAGTTAAACTTTGCTGTTTTTTGCGCATCAACGGGGTGTGGAGTGTCGTATGCTTTAAATTTAAATCCCCATGCCTTTTTGGTGAGGTCATTGTACAGTTTTCCCATTTTAAATTACCCTTCAAAAGTATTTTGACGGGAACGCAACCCACCTTTCCCAAATGACAAACCTTTTAAAAATTCCACTAGCAACATAATAACAAAAAAGGTTTTTTTAAAAGGGAAATCTGTAACAAAATTCAAAAATTAACACCCAAGACGGTTTTAAGAAAAAAGTTTTTTTTAAAAAATCAAGGCCCTAGGGGGGTAAATTTTTTTCGGGGCACGCAAAGAAATTAAAAAATTTTTGACCGGGTTTTCCTTTCAAAATTTTTCGGGCCCTGGTCCTTTGGGGCAAAGCATAAAACAGCATGGCCAACTTTTATCTTGGGACCCCCTTCAAAGGGCCCCCTTTTTAACTGGGGCCGGGAAAAAACGAATAAACGACTCTTTTTGGAAACTTACGTTTGGGTTTGCTGGGTTTTCGAAAAAAGCAAAAAAAGGCGAGATCGAGCATAACTGTTATTTCTACTGGTTTTGGACCACAAAAAAAAATACTTAGAAAATTTAGGGGACGCCCTTTAAAATTTCTACGTTAAATTTCCTTAAAATTAAATTAAAAGATCCCAAAAATTTGGTTTTAAAATTTACGAAAGATCAAAAGTAACTTTGCTGTTGGCACTGGTTTTTACATGCTCCCTTTCAAAACCCCCAGCCCCAAGGTGGGAATAAAAATTAAAACAATAAAAATTTAAAATTTTTATACGGCAATAAACCCGAAGGTTGGGAAAAACGAAAAAAATTCTGAGCCTTATATTACAAACAAAAAAAAACACCCAAAAATTAAGTAAATCTAATTCCCGAACCCCAAACCCCCAAAGTCATTGAAGACTCGGGCAAAGCTCCCCCGGCTCTGTTCCCCGATGACCATAAAATATGAAAAAGAAAAGCCTTGTTTTTGGGGATTAATTTTTGGCATAGGATTACGGGTTTCAAAAATCTTACTAAATAAAACCCCCAATATAAAGGGGCAAATGCCCATAATTGCTCGGCCTTTAAGCCAACAAATTTGCTTGGCTTTTAGACAAAACCCCACTGACAATACTCCCCTTTTATTCCGGGTTTTAAAGCGCCCTTTAGCTTTATTTGTTTAATTTTTTTAAAAAATTTCCGCAAGATGATCAAGCGTTTTTTTACCCATGATTTTTCATTTGGAGGCTTTTGGGGGCGGGGGGTACTGAATTTTTGGCCACCGCCGCCTTTTAAAAGCCAAACTAGTGAAACTTTTGAAAATCCTAAGGCAGTTTAAACGCTTGCTAATGTAAACGCCTTGCTCTCAAAACCCGGTTTTTTCGGTTTCTTTTCAGCTAGTTTTTGTGTCTTCTTAAAAAATTTTTTTTCGATAGTTTTCTTTAATTCTTTTATTGAGTTGTAATTGGCCCTTGGGTTATTTGTCAGTTTTTTCTAGTCTTGCTGATTTTTCCTTGGGTTCAAATCTTTTAGTTTTTTTGGGTTATTTTTTTTCTTTAATATCTTTCCCCAAATTTTGGCTTCTCGGGCCTCAACAGTTTTTTTTTTTCTCTTTTTATTTTGCTCATTTTATTTCACCCTATTTTTTCTAAATTGTTGTTAATTGCCAAAAAGGGTTTCTTAAAGAAAGAAAAAGGGGCCGCTATTTCCGAAAGGGCACGGGATTGTGTATAGTTTTTAAATTCAGTTTCTTCAAAAAAAAAGGTTTTTTTGCTTTTTATTGCATTTTTTTTATTTCACCCTTGCCGATTGTTTTAAAATTCTTCAAGTTAAAATTTTTTGGGAATTTGGTTACTTTTTGGGGTTCCTGAGTGGGGTTTTGAATTTTGAAAACGGCCTCCCCCCTTTAAATTTCGGTCTAACAAGAGAAAGGCTTTTTTAAAATCTTTCACACTGGTCTTTTTTTAATTGGCTTTTGGGTTTTAAAAACTTTGAGGGGTCTGGTTTGGGTTGTAAGCCGAACAGATTCCCCCTTGATCGCCCTTTACAAAAAAATTGACCATCTTCAAATTCAAAATCTTTTGGGTCTTTAAATTCGGGAGGTTCTTGACCAAAACTTTTGTAAAATGCCCCACCGTACTTTCTTTTAAATTTTAAACGCCGCATTGAAAACGCTGGGGCCGTGCCGTGTCAAAGGGATCATTTCACTATGTGGGCTCCAGGATCAAAAACATCATAATTTTCTTCAACTTCAATTTTCCCTTTTTTTTAAAATAAATTAATTTTTATTTTTTTTTAAAAAAAAAAGGGCCCCCAAGGGGCCATATGGCTCGTTTCTTGACCCGCATAGAAAACTGAAAGGCCCTTGGGCTTTAAAGGGAAATAAGCGGAAAAAATTACTTTTCCCAAATAATCCAAAAATATTGGGGCGGTTTCAAATTCTTACTTTTAAAATTTTCCCCGGATTTAGGAGCGGATAAAATTTGATTGTCCCCGGCTCTGCCCGTTTTAATTTTTCAAAAATAGAACTCATTTCCCCAAAAACAACAGCCCCCAAACAGGACAGTGTCCCAAATCGGGGGCGGGCAACCCGTTAAAAAATTTTCTAAAAAAACTTAAAGGGGAAAGAAATATTTTTTTTAAACCAATGCAGACATATTTTTAAACCTATTTGACTTTTTGGCAAAGGGGGAAATAAAGGGGGTGATTTTGGGCGTTTAAAGGAATCAAAAATGAAAAGCACAAAAAAACATAGAATAGGGCCCCAGATTTAAAGCCGGAAAAAAAGATGAACCCGTATTTTTTGCGTATGGAAATGCTTTTTTTTTTTCCCTTTTGTTTTTGATTTGTTAAGTGCGCTTCCCCATACTTTCAAGGACTTTAAAAAAACAGATTGTCTTATAAAACTAATTTTTAATGAATACAAACGGGTTATAAAAATTTTCAGACACCCGGAAGCAAAGTACGGGCATTTCTGCACCCTCGTTAGGGGTTTGCTTTGTTTAGCACCCAAAATTTTGGGCAAATGTGTTGAGCAAAAATATGAGTAAAAATTTAGAAAATAATTACAAAGGTGTTCATCATAAAACATATCCCAGAAGCAGGGCAGACCCTATAGGAAAATTTTAGTTTTAGTGTTCCATCCCCTTATTTAAAGGGGGTATTTTTTTGGGCCTGGGGAAAAATGAAGATCCTTTCAAAAGAGAAGTGAAAAGTTTTTTTCCTAAAAAAAACAAAAGGAAAATGTACAATTAAACGGTAGCCCTAACAAAAAAAAACCTAGCGGGCTTAGACCTTATCTTCTTTTTGACGAAATAAGAAAATGTTTGGGGGTGGGAGGGGTAGAAACCCAACAGCAGACCAATTGTCTAAAGTTTAAATTTTCCAAATTTTTTGGGCTTGATGATTATTTAACAAACCAAAATCGGTTTAGGGTTTTTGCCCTTTAAGGTAAACAGGGATAATCAGTTGCATGGGAAGGGGGGAGAAAAACTGTGAGGGACGTAATAAACATTAAAATTTTGTTTAAAAAAAGAAAAACCCGATAAAAACCTTTTAATTACATTTTTTTTTAAATTATATTTTCCCCGCTGACTATTAAAAAAAAGTTTAAAAGATAAAAATACAAAATTTTGTTTTTATTTTTTAAAAGCATGTCTGTTGGGTTTTACCCCAAAATTTTGCCTACAGCGCCGCCAAAGAAAAGGGGTTTGCAGGCAATTCTGCTTTTATAAAAACCCCCTAAATTTAAAACCCTTCGAAAAACCAACTTTAAACACAAATGAAAACAAAAACTAGACCCAAACCTTTCAAAATACAGCAAAACCCCAAACAAAAGGTATTCTGTCCCTTTTAAATTGCTGTTACCTATTTTTAAATGGGGGAAAGCATCGACTAAAAGTGAAAAAAACAGCGGGGGAACGAGCGTAGGTCTTTAGCAAGGGGCATAGGGCACCCGCATTTTTAATCTAGGGGTTTTTGGTTCTTTCCCCTCGGTTTGTGTTCATTCCCTGTGATTCCCGGCCGGCAAAAAATTAAAAACAAAAACCCCCAAAAGCAAAAGTTTAGGGTTCAACTAATAACGGCAAAACTTAGTTCTTTTTAAACTGAAAATTAAATAAAGCGCTTTTTTGACTCAAACATCAGGGGATGAAAAATTTTAAAAATCTTTTTCAGGTCCGTTTTTGATGACTAAAAAAGACAAAAGTTTGTTTTAAAAGAAAGGCGGGGCAATTTTTTCCAACAGCCAGAGGGGCCGAGCAGAAAAAAAGGAATGTTTAAAAAAAAAGTAAAGGGAAACATTAAACCCGTTCAAAACACTCGCATAACAAACCCCAAAGGGGGGTTTTTAAAAACTTTATTTTTATTGAGTCCAAGCACAAAAAGGCCCTTTGTATTGATTGGGTTTTTAAGCCGTTGTTTTTTTTTTTTTTAAATTTTAAAAAAAAAATTTTTGAGTTAAAAAAGGGAAAGCTCAACAGGGCAAAAGATATAAAAGGGCCAAGAGGGAATTTTTTTAAAGGGAATGCTTGAGAGAGAGCGTTTATCAAGAGCACTAAATGATATTGATCAAAGTAAATTGATCCAGCAAATCCCGGGCAAGGGTTGAAACATGCTATTTCCCCAATTTCCCAAGTAAACTACAAATAGACCCGCCATTTTAAAGTAAGGAAAAATTTTTTTTTAAAATGACTATTTTAACAAAAAAATGAAGAAAATCTAGAATTTTGGGTTGGGCCCCTAAAAAAGGGGGGGATTTTTTTGTAATAAGGGACTTAACCCCCGGGTTGGGCAGTCGAACTGCTTGCACAGTTTGGGACGCTGGGGTTTAAAACCCCCAAAAATTGAGGGGGCTTTTTTTTGGGTTTCGGGGGCGAAGTTTAAGATCAGATTAAAACGGCAAATTAGGGGCCGATTTTTTGGTAAGGTTTTACTTTCCACTCCCTCCAGCTTTTAGTTCCCAAAAAGGGGCATTTAAAAAAACCAAAAGAAAACAGACAACAAATTTTTTATGGGGTGTTTTCCCTTGGGAAAGGCTGTTTTCACGCCCGCAAAAAACGCAAAAAGGGGAGTGTCTAATTCAAAACCCTACATCAATGATCTTAACCTTTTGTGGGGTGGGCCTTTCCTGTTAGTGTTGACCAAATTGATCGGTTTGAAAAACAAAACAAAACCCAAAACTTTTAAAAGTAAACACAAAGGGGTGAGGGAAAAAAATTTGGTGCCAATTAAAAATGTCCCAAAACATCCAACATTGGCGAGCCAGACAAAAATCATGTTGACTTACCCACGATTCTTTTACCAGCGGGGCTACCGCATTAAAAAACAAATTTATTCCCAAAAAATTTGGAAAAAAAATGGGAGCATGCCCTTTTTAAAGAATGGGGATAAAACAAAAATTTTGCAGAAAATGTTTTAAAAAAGAATGCCAAAACTGTTCAAGCCGCAACGAACAAAAAACATTGTTCGGGCCCCGTTGAAATTAAAACATAAATTTTAAAGGGCCCCCAAAACCCATCTAAAAATTAGTTTAAAAAAGGGAAAAAACTGCAACATTCTCCTACTAGTTTTCGCAGACTTTGAAACACTCATTGTTCCTTATGAAGGGCCACACCAAAAAACTAAAGAAAAAAAGTCTTTTTAGTAAAAATCAGTTTTTTTTCATTTGCCTTCATTAATTTTTAGGTCGGATTGGGGTTTTTTTTAGAAACCGAATTATCCCGAGGGCCAATGGGCAAAAAAAATTTTTTTCAGCGATGCAGCAAGTGCTAATGATTTTTTTTTAAAAATCTTAATTTTATCTGAAATCATATGGCGTCTGAAGACCAAGAACAGTATGCCTCGCCACCACGTTTTGGGGTTTGTGGTTTAGGCCTCATCATAGCGGGTGGGAAACCAACAGTAAGATACCCCGAACCTTTTGCGGAAAGTTTTAAAGGGGGAGCTGCGCACAAAAATGCAATCCCTTTAACTAAAGTTTGAACCAAAGACATAATCCCAACCCCCTTTTTTTATAACTTGCGAGTTACGACCTCATTTAAATTTTCAAGCATTTAACCAACGCCTTCAGGGGGGAGAAAGCAAATTTCACAGTCTCAGAAAAAATACATGTTTCTTTTTTCTAAATTTAAAATGGTTCCTTTTTTTTTGACTTTTAAAGCAAACATGATGGGGAAACATTAGAGTCATACAAAGTCCTTAAAGTCCCGCCCTATAACGGAAAAAATATTTTGACCCAACCTCGTTAGAAAAAAGGGGGTTTATCTTAAAGAGTACTTAAAAAGTTGGGAAAGGTTTGATGAAGAACACACTTCCCCTAAAAAGGGGCGTTTCCCCCTTTTTAGTCTCAGAGGAAAAGGGCATCAGCGCCTTTTCCCATTTTCCCGCATTTCTCAAAATGCGTGGCAGAAGTTAGATTTTAAAACCAAAGGGGAGAATCATTTACTCCTAATTTAAAGGGGTGATGTATGTTTGTTGGCGGGCGTCTTTGAAAAATTTAGAAAGGCCTGCAAGAAAAATTTACCGGGGTCCCGCCATTACATTTCTGCGCCTTTGGGGGGGCTGGGGCGCTTTTTTAAAGTTTTTCTTGGGGGTAAAGATTGATTTTTTTGTCAGATTTTTCCAATTTCTTTTAATGATTGAAAACGGATTTTCGGGGGAGGGAAATTTTAATGGGTCGCATCAAATTTCTGTAAACAAACAACAAATCTTGGATCATTATGAAACCGAGTAAAAGGTCTAACCCATCTCATGTTTTTAGATGCAAACCAAACTGTATTTTTTGGGCAATTTGGGGCAATTTACTTCCTTTTCGCAAAAATTTAAAATGTACGCAGGCGGCGGTTCCCGAAAAATATTCAAAAGGGATTAAAGTGGGGTTAACAGTTTTTTAAAGCCCCGATCTCACGTGGATACATTCTAGAAATTGCTTAGAATTTCCCCCAGAACCCCCATGACCCGCATAATGACTACCATTAGCAGGGGAAAGTCTAAAGATGGGAAACCAAAAGAAAACCCCTAAACTTGTGCCTAAACTTCGAGGCAAAAAAAAATTTTGTCTGGCATTACAAACTTTTTACAATTTTTTTTTTAAGACATGGTTTTTAAAGTTTTAAAGCTTTTCCCCTGTATAATTGTTTTTGCAAGAACAAATTCATGAAACCATAATCATGAAAACACTGATTAAAAACCAAATCCTGAATTTTCTTCCCAAAAAAAACTTTTTTAAGTTGTTTAAAAAAACACTGTTTTTTGGGAAAAACTAAGGGGGGAAAACCCACAAGGGGTAAAAAATGTTAGTTTGGTCACCAGAGAGAATTTAAGCAATTTTAAACAGACCTTCAAAACCTAATTATCGGGCTTTAAAAGAATTTTAATCACTTTTTTGGGATAAAGATGAAAAAAAAAAAAGTCAAATTGGACAAAACCCCGTATTTATTGGGTTTTAAACCCTTTTTTGAATTATCAAAGCTTTTTATGTTTAAAATTTTTTTATGAATACTTTAAACCCTCGTTTTCCTGGTCCAAAAGTACTTTACACAGATACAGATATTTTTTTTAAAAGAATCCCTACTGAAAAACATTTTATTTAAAGGGCATGGGAAAAGGGAAGTAGAAAAAGGGCATGCGGGATGGTAAAGACACCCGATTACCCTAAAGATTTGCCTTTTTTCCTTTAAATTTCTTAAAAAGAAGGTTTTTTGGGAAAAATTTAAGGATGATTTTTCTGGGGAAATTTATTTTAAGGAAATATTTTGTTTAAAGGGCAAAAATGTACAAAAATTTCGGGGCCCGGGATTAAAATCATTTAAAAAAGCAAAGGGAATTCTCGCACGTTGGTTTCCGTCAAACATAACACAAGACAACTACAAAGAAGCATTGGTTTGGGAAATTTTAAAAAAAATTTTTTATCAAGACAACGTAAAACTCGATCTAAAACTACATGAGAAACAACACAATTTGTAACAAAGAAGTCATTAGATAGAACAAAAACCCAAAAAGGGTGTTTTTTTAATCCCGAGTTTTCAAAATGCAAATTTGGGGATGGGGGAACCGTAAATTAAAAAAAGCGGAACTGTGTCTGGCGGAATTTATCTGCAGTTTTCTTTACAAAAGTTTTTTGGGGCCGGGGTTTTTTTGTTGTTCCGGGTTTTCGTAAATAATACCAAAGGGGGTTTCAAATTTTTCAAAATTTTTTTTTTTTCATATGGGTTCCCAAAACTCCCAAAAATGGAAAACGGTTGCCCCGATGCGGGGGCCCCTTTTGCTTTCCCCCCGGGAAATAAAGGGACCTTCCTTTCAATCCAAAAAGGGGAATAGTTTGCCGGTTTAAGACCTCCTTCCCCCCAAATTTAATTTTTTTTCTTTTGGGTTGTTTAGGTTTAGGGCTTTAAATTTTCATTATTCTTTTCGCGAAAAAAAAAGGGGAGGGCTTTTAACCCCTTTTTGGGGTTTTGGGGGAGAATTGTTTTAATTTACTCTCTGGGATAAATGGGAGGGGGAAAAAATCTTTGGCTAACCCGTTTGTTTTAAATTTTTTGACTAAAGCCTTTTTGATCTTTGAATCCTGGAATCCTCCCTTTTTTTTGGTAACTCTATGTTTTTAAAAAATAATTGATTTACTTGGGCCTTTTTTTAAAAACTTTTCCATCATCGGCCTTTAATCATGCGAGGGAAAGTTAAGGGGGCCTCGCTGGTTATCCCGGGTGTATGGGGAAAATTCAACAGCAAAACACTCCTTTTTTTTTAAAGGGTTTTGCATCTTTTTTTTCTTGAAACCATGTCAATTTTCTGTGAGTGGGGTACTTTAAAACTTTTTTTTTCTAAATCCTTTTCAGAGGGGAAATATAGAAGATTTCCCTTTGAAGGGGGTTTTTCCGGGGGTTGGGGGTTGGGGTTTTTCCCGGGTTTGGGGGCCCCCGGGATTCGCCTAGGTGCAGGTAAATTTTAAAATTTTTCCCAAAACGCTTGTTTTGATACCTTCCTTTGCTGTTTGTTCACTGACCCAGCTGCTTGGCCCTTTTTGCTTTTTTAATTTTCTGTTATTCCTTTTTTAAATCCTTTTGGCGAATAATTGATTTTGTTTTATTTTTTTTTCCTTTAGCCAATATTATGCAAAAAAAATACACAACGGTCATACCAACGACAATAAACCCGATTTCTTTCATCTTTTTGTTTTTCTGATGGTTGAAAAAAAAGTCAAATTTAATTTTGGGGGGGGCAAAAGTTTTCGAATTGGGTTTTCCTTTTTTCCAAAAAAAAATATTGTTTTATTTCTTGATCAAAATTTTTAAATGTGGGAAACGCATGCCCCCGTTCTTTCGTGGTATTAATAAAAAACTAACTGCTCAAGGGCTCTGCCTTTTTATAGGCGTTTGTGAGCTGCTAGTTGCTCCATAGCTTTTTTATGGGCTTTTTCTCTCGCTGTCTTCCCCCCGTTTACTAAATCAAAAAATTACTTTCCGCTAAAAGCAAGCGCATTCACCCACGCGCCGCCTATCATTATTTCGAGTGAAGCCAAATTTTTTTTTAAAAGTATTTTTTTTCTTCATATTTTTATTGTCTTTTAATTAATTTCCCTTTCTTGAAATAAAAAATCTTTTTTGGCAAAACCCAAAGGGTTTCAATGAAAAAAATCACTTTTGGCTGAATCCTCAAAATCAAATTTGCCAAGATCTGCTGGTTTAATTCTTAACAGGCTTTTACCAAGCATTTAATTTCCAAAACTTAGTCCCAATTAACAGCAGAAAGGGGAACAAGGTTTTGGTAACAGTTTTTTTTGGTGCTCATTTTTATAAAAAAAAAAAAAATTTTAATTTTTTAAAAAAAATAACAGCGATGATCTTTTACAGCTACAGGGAAACCTAACCCTTCCTGAACTTTTAAAGAAACCAAGTTTTATGATCAAGTATTATGCCCAAAAAAGGGGAGGCCCGTATTCCTTTTGGCAGCAGGGGAAAAAAAAAAACGTTTTCCCCGGAAATGAATTCCCCCCCTTTGAACAGATTTAAAAAGATGTTTGCCGCCCAAAACATTTTAAAGTATCATAACCCCGGGAAAGAAGCGCAGCTGGGGTTAGGGAAAGGGGAAAAGTGTGGGGCAAACCCGGGTTTTTAGTTTGGGAAATAAAAATAGTCAGTAGATTTTCTCCCAAATTTATTTGAACAAGTTTTTACGTATGATTTTAAAAGCAAGATCCAGTTTTTTTAAACAAAATCTTTTGAGTCTCTAGGGGTTTTGATTTTTTACTATAGTTTTGGAACATTTTTTTCGCCAGCGATCATTGGGGTTAATAACTTTTTAAACAAATAGATTTTATTTCCCTTTAAAAAACCCGAGCCAGAAAAACAGCCCGAAAAAGAAAACACCGAAAACAGGTGGAGAAAGTAACCAAGCCAAAATCAAACAGAAAAAGCTGAATCAGGGGGGAACCCCTTAAAAATCCCGGGCGTGTTTGAAGCAAAGAAAATTTTTCAGAGTGGGGAAAAACAAAAAAAATTTAAAGTTACAGAATATGACTCATTTAAGCACCGCCAACGCCAGAAAAAAGTTGATTTCAATTCCAAACTAAAAAAACTCCATTGGTTTCAAGGGGCCCCCCAAAATCTTTTTGGAATTTTTGAACTTAAAACTGTTTCATTTTTTGGGGCTCTTCCCGCGGGTGGGGGCGGTTATTTGGGGTTTTAAAAATTTTTAAACAACGCTGGCAAAAAAAAAAGCCCCAAAAAATCTCCCCCCGCTTAAACTAAAAAATCCGAACACAACGCCAAAGCCAAAAAACCCCCCAAAAAACAAAAGAAACATTTTGATCCATTTAAAAATGCAATAAAATTTTAAGAACTTAATTTTAATTTTTTTAATAAAAAAAATCAAAGGCGTATTTTAAAATGAAAGGTGTCAATAAATAAAGACAAGGAGCTTAAAAAACAATTTTTATAGACCAAATTGTAAAAAAAAGGGGGTTGCTTCGGATTAAGGCTTCATTTAAAAAACTATGGGGGTTACCAATCTCGGGCAAAAACGCCGAGCAAATATTCCCCAGTTTTGACGGGGTTTTTTTTAGGCGTGTGTGTACTTTTAGACAACTACTTATTTTAAAATAAAAACATAATTGTCTTGTTTTTGATAATTTTTAAGATAACTCAAAAAAAAAAATTGGGGTTTTACTTAGAGAATGCTTAGTTAAGATCTTAGGGTTAAATTTGGGAAGAAATTTAGGATGACTTGAGGACAACTTTAATAAAAAAATTAGAAGTTTAAATTGAGAAAAACTTTAAAGGGTAACTTGGGTAAGAACTGTTTTTTAAAAATTTAGGTTTACTTGGGGAATTTAAATTTGATTAAAAACTTGTGGATTAATTGGGGTTTACTTAAGTTTAAGGGAAAATTTAAAAATAAATTTAAAAATTTTGTTTGCGTGGGGTTGGGGGGGGGTGGGGTGGAGTTGGGTTGGGGGGGGGGGGACGTGCGTGCGTGGGGGGGGGGGTGGAACAAAAAAAAAAACACACACACACAAAAAAAACAACAAACCCAAACCCCAAACAAACAAACACAAAAATTTAAAACAGGACAGTGTTGTGGGAAAAATGAAGGGGGGGTTTTTGTTGGGTTTACACTTTTAAAAAGCCGGGAAATTCAAAAAAAGCCGCCCAAAACACAAAAAACAGTCTTAAAACAATAATCAAAGGGCTTTTTTTCGTTTTTTCCCCCAAAAACCCCCCAAAAGGGAAATGTTTGCCCCAAACGGTTCGCGTAACCGTTTTCTTTTTTAGAAGCCCGTCATCTTTTCGTTTGGGAGTCCCCAAACCCACCCCAGGCCGCCGCTGTTAACCCCAGGGGGCCTTGGGGAATATGAAAAAAGGGAAATTTCCCGGGGGCAACACCTTTAAATTCCTTGTGAACGCCACAAACTTTTGACGTGGGTCTAAAAATAGCGGGCGGGCCCTTTTGGGCCTCAACAGCCTGCCTTCGCTGCTAGCCAGGCGGTTTTCGCGGGAACCGTTACTATTTTTAAAGCCCGTCCCGCAGTTCAGAAACTTGACAACAGGGGGGGTTTTAAATAGTGTTTCTGTTTTTGAATCCCGTCATTCCCAAACGTCATATTCACCCAAAACCTTTTCCAAACATTTAAACCCTTGCTTTAAAACTGCTTCAATCATTTTCCCAAAGTATCTTATTTTTCATGTAAAGCATTTTTTTTCTTTTCCCCTTCCACAAAATTTCCCTTGGGTGTTGGCGGGGGTAATAGGGTTTTGGGCTTGTTTGAAAGTTTTGCTGATTCAAAGTCTTCCCAAAACCCCCAAAAAATTTTAAAACTATAAAACTGTTTTAAAAAGGGATTTGTGTTCCCAAAAATTTTTTTTAACCCCGAAACCACACTGTCCCTTTTAAAAAAAACCCCTAAGCAAAAAACTTCCCTCGCGGAAAAAAACACCGTCTTTTTAAACCCCCAAACCCCCCAAACAACGGGAGAAATTAAAGGGCAAGTGGTGGGGGGAAAATTCGCCCCTACGATTTAATGATTCTATCTAGTTTGTGATTGGCCCGGGGCCCTGACATCCCGGGGGGACCCCCCCGTGATCCAAAAATCTCATGCCGGCCCCCGTATAAGTAATCGGGTGTTCCAAGGGCCCCCTTGGCAGGCCGGCAAATAAAAATTAAAAACTTACCTGTTTTTGGGAAGCGGGCCCCCTTGTGCCGCCCCGAAAAGAGTTGTGTTTTTTGTGTGTTTGGGGTTTTTTGTGTGTGTGTTGTGTGTAGTGTGTTTTTGTGTGTTTTTGTTGTGTGTTGTGTGGTTGCCCGTGTTTTGGGGTAAGAGGGGGGAGGGGGGGGAGTGGTGGTGTGTGTGTTTGTGTGTGTGTGTGGTGTGTGTGTTGTTTGTTGGGGTTTGGGGTAATGTGTCTGCCCCCTCCCCTGTCTGTCTGTCCCGTCTCTTCCCCTGTCCCCTCTCTTTTCTGTCTGTCTGCCCGGTGATTCTCTCCTCTCTTCCGCCACAGGAAAAGGCGGCTTTTTGGCCCCCTTTCCCCCCAAAAACTCGATGGAGGGTGAAAATGAACAGGGTTGGCATTTTTAAAAGTTCACCCGTGGTGTTTTGGGGGGGTGAGAGGACGGGGGAGTGGGAAAAATGAAACGGGGGCGGGGGGGGGGTGGGGGCGGGGGAGGGGGAAGGAAAGGCAGCGAGGAAAGTTTTAAAGCTTTTATGGCTATGGATAAGCAGCAGCTTTGGGGGTTTTTTGTGTAAAAAGTTAGCGTCTGACTTTCAAAAATTTTCCCTTTTTTTGTTCACCCCCCCTCTCTCTCTGTCTGTCCCGTCTTCTCCTCTCCTCTCTGCTTTTTTGGTTAGCTTTTTTTTAAATTCTGAGTCCCTTTAAGATGATGATTTTATTGTCAGATTTACCAATGCTTCAGATGATTGAAAAGGGATTGCGTGGAGAATTAGTATGGCGTCGCATCATTACTGTAAAGCAAACAACAAATACTTGGATCATTATGATCCGAGTAAAAGGTCTAACTATCTCATGTATTTAGATGCAAACAATCTGTATGGTTGGGCAATGGCGCAATCACTTCCATTACGCAACTTTAAAATGTACGCAGGCGGCGATCCGAAAAATATTCAAAAGGCATTAAAGTGGTTGAACAGTTTAACGCCTGATCAGCAGCGTGGATACATTCTAGAAGTTGACTTAGAATATCCTCATGAACTCCATGCCCTGCATAATGACTATCCATTAGCAGCAGAAAGTCTAAAGATGAATCCAAGAGAACCACCTAAACTTGTGCCTAATCTTCGAGGCAAAAAAAATTATGTCTGTCATTACAGACTTCTACAATTTTATTTAAGACATGGTTTAAAGTTAACAGCTGTCCATCGTATAATTGCTTTCGATCAAGAACAGTTCATGAAACCATACATCATGAAGAACACTGATCTTAGAACCAAATCCACAGATGCTTCAGAAAAAGACTTTTTAAAGTTGATGAACAACAGCTGTTTTGGAAAGACTATGGAGAATCCGCACAAGCGTAAAGATGTTAGATTGGTCACCAGAGAGAATGAAGCAATTAAGCTGACTTCAAAACCTAATTATCAGGACTTTAAAAGATTTCATGATCAGCTTTTTGGCATAATGATGAAAAAAAAGAAAGTCAAATTGGACAAACCTGTATTTATTGGGTTTACCGTTTTAGAATTATCAAAGCTTTTGATGTTAGAATTTCTTTATGACTACTTTAAACCCTCGTATCCTGAGTCCAGAGTACTTTACACAGATACAGATAGTTTTGTTATAGATACCCCTACTGAAGACATCTATAAAGACATGGAAATGGAAGTAGCTAAAGGACATGCGGGATGGTACGACACGTCCGATTACCCTAAAGATTCGCCTTTGCATTCAATTACTAACAAGAAGGTTTTTAGGAAAGATGAAGGATGAATTATCTGGAAAGGTGATCAAGGAGTATGTGGGGTTAAGGTCAAAAATGTACAATATTTCGAGCCCGGAGAAAAAACATTAAGAAAGCAAAGGGAATATCTCGCAGCGTTGTGCAGTCAAACATATCACATGACAACTACAAAGAAGCATTGTTTGGCAATAAGATTTTCATCATGACAACGTAAAACTGCGATCTAATCTACATGAGATCAACACAACTGTTGTAACAAAGAAGTCATTAGATAGAACAAACACAAAACGGGTGTTTGTTAATCCAGAGTTTTCATATGCAATTGGGCACTGGAGAACCGTAAATTAATTAAAGCGGAACTGTGTCTGGCGGAATATCTGCAGTTCTTCTTTCACAAAAGATCTTTGAGGAGCTGGTTGTTTTGTTGTGTCAGTTTCTCGTAAATAATACACGGGCGGATTCATTTTTACAATTCTTTTTATTTCATATGGGTCAACACTCCAAACTGGATCGGTTGCCCTGATGCGAGTGTCCCCTTCTGCTTCCCCGGTAAATAAAGGTACCTTACTTTCAATCCAAATGGTAATAGTTTGCCGGATGAAGACTCTCCTTCAACAACATTTATTGTTTTTCTTTTGATTGCTTGTACTGGTTTTAGTCCTTTAAATTCTTCATTATTCATTGCGCGCAAAACTGAGGCAGTCTTCTAACCCATTCTGTGTTGCGAGAAATGTCAATCAGCTCTCTGTGATACTGGTAGAGAAAAAGTCTTTCGGCTAACTGTTTGTTAAAGTTTTCGACTAAAGCCTGTGATCTTGAACTCCTGGAATGCCTCTTTTAATGGTAACTCTATGTTTCAACAATAATTGATTCACTTGGCCTTAAATTCTTTTCCATCATCGACTTGAATCATGCGAGGGAAGTTAAGGGGCCTCGCTGGTATATCAGCTGTATGGCAACAGCACAGCAGAAGCACTCTTTTGTGTTAATGGTTCTGCATCTTTGTATCTTGAGCCATGTCAATGACTGTGAGTGCGTACTTAAATCTTTTTCGTCTAATCCTATCAGAGGGTAAATATAGAAGATCCATTTGATGGGTGTCGTTTGGAGTTGTGTTCACAAGTGTGGCCCTGTATTCGCCTAGGTGCAGGTAAATAAATTTGCCAAATCGCTTGTTTAGATAACCATTCCTTTGCTGTTTGTTCACTGACTCCAGCTGCTTGGCTTAGCTTTTTAATTGCTGTTATTCCTTTCCAATATCCTTTTGGCGAATAATAGATTTTGTTCATTTTTTACTCAGCCAATATTATGTGCAACAAAATACACAACGGTCATACCAACGACAATAAACCCGATTTCTTGCATCTTTTGTTTTTCTGATGGTTGATAAAAGTCACTGATTTTGGTGGGGCAATGTCTCGATTGGTTTGCCTGTTACAAGATAATATTGTTTTATTGCTTGATCAACATTTTAAATGTGTAAGCTGCATGCCCCTGTTCTTCAGTGTGTCATTAATAAAATCTAACTGCTCAAGTCTCTGCCTTTCATAGGCGTCTTGTGCAGCTGCTAGTTGCTCCATAGCTTTGTTATGTCTTTTTCTCTCGCTGTCATTCCCCAGTTTACTAAATGCAAAATTACTGCCGCTAAAAGCAAGCGCATTCACCACATGCGCCGCCTATCATTATTGCGAGTGAAGCCATTTTTTATAAATGTATTTTTTTCTTACATATTTATATTGTCTGGAATTATTCCTTGCTTGACTAGAAAATCTTTCGTGGCAACCGAAGCTGCAATGATAGCAATCAGCTTTGCTGAATCCTCAAAGTCTAGTTTGCCAAGATCTGCTGGTTTAATTCTTAACAGGCTTTTACCAA
Organism: Conus ventricosus; assembly: GCA_018398815.1. Taxonomy (NCBI): domain Eukaryota; kingdom Metazoa; phylum Mollusca; class Gastropoda; order Neogastropoda; family Conidae; genus Conus; species Conus ventricosus. The sequence continues at coordinate 64,782,896 of CM031600.1, read as the reverse complement.
GCATTGAGTATCCTACACTTAGTCCTCCAATAACAGCAGAATGGTATACAAGGTTGGTAACAGTTTTTCGGTGCTCATTTTTTATAAAATAAAATAATTATAATTATTAAAAAACATGAACAGCGATGATCTACATACAGCTACAGGGAAGCCTAAACCTTCCTGAACTTATGAATGACCAAGTTGATGATCAAGCTATTATGCCCAAAAAGGAGAGGCTGTATTCTTTGGCAGCATGTGGGAAAACAAAACAGTTCCTCGAACTGAATTCAGCATAGAACAGATTCAACAGATGTCGCCGCAAGACATTTTAAAGTATCATAACAGGTATGAAGCGCAGCTGGGGTCTAGAATGGTGAAAAGTGTGGGCAAACGGTTCTTAGTTTGTACACTAAACTAGTCAGTAGATTTGCTCCCATTGATTCTGAACAAGATCTTACGTATGATTTAACGCAAGATCCAGTTTTAACAAAGTCATTAGAGTCTCTAGGGTGTGATTTATACTATAGATTTGGAACATTATTGTCGCCAGCGATCATGGGATTAATAACTTTTAATCATATAGATTTTATTTCCCTTCAATAATGACCGAGCCAGAAATCACAGAATCAGAAAACACTGAATCAGGTGAGAAAGTAACCAAGCCAGAAAATCAGCAGAAACGCTGAATCAGGTGGAGACCATTAAAAATCCTGGGCGTGTTGAAGCAGGAAAAAATTAGCAGAGTGGAACAGACAAAAAAAATTAATGTTACAGAATATGACTCATCATGCACCGCCAACGCCAGAACAAGTTGATTTCAATGCCAGCTATAAAAACTCCATGTGATACAAGGGCCCCAAAGTCTTCATGGA
>CM031600.1:64764542-64774542 GCA_018398815.1 Conus ventricosus | reverse complement strand
ATGGCACCTCCAGAAACTGTTCTTTAATCAGTGATTAATTTGTTAGGTTCTTCCTTATCAAAGAAAGACAACCATGACGCTGAAACGCAAAATCAGAGAACGACTTAAATCAAACAATCGGAATTACGAGCACTGAAGGAATGAACAGGCAGGTTTGTACAATACTTCGATAGTGCAGTAAGGAGCTGGTCCAGACAGCAATCAAATGCACACTAAAGAGTCGTGCGTGCGGTATAATTCATGGACTGGGGGAAAACGTGGCAGAGGTGTGAATGTGGATGGTGTAACCGTGTAGCAGATAAATGGCGCTAACTCGCGACGAAACGATGGCTTGAAAACAGCAAGCGTAGGGGGCAGGTTTCATGCCAAAGGTCAGCGATGGTTATGCCTAAACACTGAAAATAGACGTCAGAGCATCATTCCAAGCCGTTCCATCAACACGACGTAAGTTCACGCTGTGGTAATGAGGAGTGCAGTTAGGGCTATGGGTGTCAGAAACGAAGCATGGGTGTAGCTTCGGGGATGGACTGAAGCTGGGAATTGCGTGGATCATTTGAGACGTTTTTGCATGTCTAGTATTAAGTAATGCTTTGGTTCAGGAAAGTTTGGTTGTGGAATGAAAATAACAAGACGCAAAGCATAAAAACGTACTCCCAGTAAGAATTAGTACAACAAAAAGAAAAACAAATATATAAATCAGTCACTGTAGCACTTTTTCCCCCATTTGGTGGTAGAAATTTTGTATGTAAGAAAAAAGACAAAAAAAAGCTGCTCTCCCCGGCGGGGAAATGAACTCGGGTCTCCCGTGCGACAGGCGGGGACACTATCCACTATACTACCTAAGCGCTTACAAAAGTTAGTTACACGTAAGCTTATAAACCATTATTGCTTAAACTGTACATCACAAAATTATCATTTATAACCGTTAGCAACGGCTATCCTGGTAAACTAAAATATCGGGCATCATCCGTGACCCACAATGAACATATCTACAAATTTTCAGAAAGATCGGTCCAGCAGTTTTGTCTGGTGCGAATGGAACACATTTTGACCACGGACAGACAGACACACAGACAGCATTCTTCGTTCCTATTGTAAAGTACTCCCTGTTCCATAAGAACAGGTGGGATTAGGTGGACCAGCCTGGATATTAGTGGGTTGCAAACGTGAGGGAGAACGCTTCAAGAACGCGCTTGACAGCTCACACTTCCTGCTTTCCTCAGATTGCTTTTGCATTTTGTAACAAGTGCTTAACAGCAGGTTGACGTGTCTGTCTGTTGTAATATTTGTTACACCACCTCTGCTTTGTTGCTTCTCTGCTCATCTGATTACCGTTATCGTCAGTGTCATCATGTATGTATTGCATCTACTCCTGCGTGCAGGATCTAGGTGCTGTGTATATGAATTGTTGTCACACATTGTTTGAAAAGAAATGACACGCGTGTTAACTGCGCAGTCATCTAGAATTGTGTGCTTCAGGCAATAGGCGTTATTAGGTGAGAAGGGTTGTGTGTGAGATGTGTGTGAGAGATTGCACAATGATGATTATTACCATAAGTCTTGTAGTCAATAAAGAATGCATAGGTGGGGGAGACACAGGATATATGAGGGTGTTGAGGTATTAGTTACGTGAACAAAGACGTTCAAGAGACTGTGAGAACAAACAGAGATGAAAAAGTAGGACACAATCAGATGCATAAAGAGGAAGCGGGGAACACCGATACAAACATTTTCACAGAAAGGGACGTCTCATTCTCCACAAAAGGTTTAAAGAAACTGCAATGATCGTTGATAAATCCTTAATACATTCACCATTGTGCTTGTGTAGCTTAACACCAAGAAGCATAAAAATTCTAACTCAAGAAATTATATGACGGATACCAGCCGCCGTGGCGTCGCGGACTCTTGGCTGGGAGGTTGTGATTGAGGTTGTGATTCCGATCAATGCTATATGGGAATTTCTGTCCCGACCGGCTCCTACCCAGATCTGAGTTTGCTTCGGGCTCAGTTGGGAAGACTGGGACCCCACAGTCGAGTTTCGTCTAATAAATGAGAGTGTTGCTGATCAACACTGCAGGTGTCTGCATCTCTCAGGTCTGGTTTACGCCTGGATATGTTATGAAAGTGAGCGAAGAGTAGAGCCCTGTCATGCAGTCTCAGACCGGAATGGAAATCCATAGCATCATCCTCATTCTCATCAATCAGCATTATAAAAAAAGTATCAAATTCTGTTGCCCTTCATGCCCTGGTCTCATGGTGACCTCAATTTTGATGTCCTCTACACGTCTCTGGCTTTGGTTCGGTTCCGTCGGGGTTGCCGGTATCGGCAAATTCATAGGGGCTGTCGTCAGTCGGACATGGCGGCGCCCTCCGGGCGGAGAGTTCATTCACGCCGGCTTCGCGACTAAGCAATTATTGTCGTCAGTGGAGGGCTTAGTAGGTGGTGTCCTGCGTATGTTGGATCAGAACAGACACCACTAAACACCACCGAAGTGACTCGGCAACAGCGCAGTGTCTCCTCCGGTGTGGGGCCTCTTGACGACTTGACACTGACTGCTCCTTGTGGATTGCCGGTGCCGGGGCTGCGGCGCGGTCGGCCAGGCTGTGGCTGTGGACGGGCGTTTCGGAATGAGCGGCGTGTGTACACTGCCACTGAGGTGACAAAAGATGAGACAGTACCAAAAAAAACGAGAAAAAAAAAAACAATGACGGATCGGCATCATGGTTTTAATTATGACAGATATACAATAAATCTAATTACACAATATCTCTCCCTTTCATTTCCCCCTCCACTCTTGCCCCTCATTTTCCATTTTCACGCATTGCACAAGACCTATAAAACCCTACAAACGATGTTGGATGTTCACTGTGAAAAGCCAAGACTCGTTTGCATAAAGAACGCATTACAAAATGATTGAAATAACAAAAATGGAAACAATTTGCATGCCACAGGCAAGCGATGACTCTGGCATAACTGAGACAAGATATCAATATTCCACACGAAGCTGTTCAATCAACACAACACAAATAAACCATGTGTTTATGGCGCGTACTCATCAGATATGAGACATTGACTGGTTTAGCTTAGGGAAGTGAATATGAGAAAGGTGAGATGAGGAACCTGGTGAACTAACTGGCGTGCTTATGGTTTACGGTGTCGTGGGGATAGGCGAGAACGATCCTTTCTTCGCAGTTAGGGGTGTTGATTAAGCTGAAGTTAGGGAGATAAAAAAAATTCTTGGTTGCAAACATTGGGGAGAACTCTTTAATAGAAGAGAAGGCTTGAGGGATGTTTTGACAGCTCACACTTTCTGCTTTTGTCGAGGTATTTTTGTTTTCCCTTTTGCAAAACGCTCTTCACTACTGCCTTGTTTTCGTGGCTTTTAGTTGTTAGTCATCTATCTGCCATTTTCTCGTTTTTACGCATGCATACGTCTGTTGTGGGCAATCCTGTCATCATGCATTTATTGTGTATGCTGGTTTCTGCTAGATTTGATGCTCAGCGTATGCATTATGGAAATAAACTGTATGAAAAGATACAGCAGTCTCACTGACTATGATAGCAGTCACCTGTGACTTTAATACCACTGACATTGTATAAAGGTGTTCTGCCTGAGGATTTGAGACGGAATGAAAGCAGAGTCCACGAGAGAAAAGAACGAGCTGAGGGAGAGAAGAAGGGAGCTGAAGGAAGTAGATCAGATAATTTCAAGTACAAGGGAGAAGTTAAGGAGGTTACGAGGACTTGACGATGAAACGTAGGAGAGAATCAAAGGAAGGGGCGGGTCTGGGGTAGAGCTTGGGGGTGGGAGCATTAAGAAAATAATTCTGAGAAGAGGAAGGCTTGTGATATTTCCATTTGACAAAGTTCACATTGAAGCATTTTCTTTTATAAAGAAAGTGGTAAATTGAAATGGTAAAGTGGTAAATTGGAATGGTAAAGATAAAGGTAAAGTGACCTGCGACACCAAATCAGAAAGTTCCAATAGACAAATTATCCAGTTTGTTTCAGCTCGCGTCAAGAAAATGGACCCTGTAGAAAACCTCCTGGCGAAAACAATCTAGACGACTGCGTAGGTGCTCCCTTTTGCTACCAGAGAACATTGCATTCACGCGTTAAGTTGAAAAAACAAGAATTATTTCATACACCAGTGTTTTTAGCACTAGTCTCACTGTCAGGTTACAGAGACAGTGGTGGAATGGATCGGATGAGAAGGAATCGGTTCGAGGGATGAAGTCAAGTCTGGATGGCTTCATGTTTATGCCAGGTTCTACTCTGAAAAAAAAAGTTAAAATTCTTGCGTCAGTGGGCTGCGTTTACATTCTGCATATAAAACACTCTTCTCGTCTATGTAAATCCTACATGTGTCATTGTTGTTTGTATAATAGTGCTGCAATATTATCAGACATGCTGTTTCCCACGATGCGATGCATGCATAAATCTCACAATACCATCTTACAGTTAACAACCCTGATCTGTGCTACCCACTCTACCATCCATGCGCCTCATCTTTCCTTCATGTGCGAAAAGCACACAAGATGTGTACAACTTAGAACCCAGCTTCAGTGAAAGAGATCAAGAGGGGGGCTAATTTACGTATAAAACACATAGAAAGATGACCAGAACATGACAAGAGTGAAGGTTATTTGCATACTAATGGCAAGCGGCAGCTGTGCTTGTCCCTGAAGGTAGACATTACATTTCCATCAAAGGCTCTATAGTGAAGACCGTACAGATTGCAGCTGCAGTACTGAGGCTGTTTAGGACTGAGGCACCAACATCAAAAGGAGGAAAACAGGAAAGGCTGTGATGGAGAGACTAGACACTAAGACATGAAACAGACATGTGGGTGAAAATGGCAGTGAATGTCGGGCGGGGTAGGACATTTGAACACTAAGACATGAAACAGACATGTGGGTGAAAATGGCAGTGAATGTCGGGCGGGGTAGGACATTTGTACACTAAGACATGAAACAGACATGTGGGTGAAAATGGCAGTGAATGTCGGGCGGGGTAGGACATTTGTACACTAAGACATGAAACAGACATGTGGGTGAAAATGGCAGTGAATGTCGGGTGGGGTAGGACATTTGTACACTAAGACATGAAACAGACATGTGGGTGACAATGGCAGTGAATGTCGGGCGGGGTAGGACATTTGTACACTAAGACATGAAACAGACATGTGGGTGAAAATGGCAGTGAATGTCGGGTGGGGTAGGACATTTGTACACTAAGACATGAAACAGACATGTGGGTAAAAATGGCAGTGAATGTCGGGTGGGGTAGGACATTTGTACACTAAGACATGACACAGACATGTGGGTGAAAATGGCAGTGAATGTCGGGCGGGGTAGGACATTTGTACACTAAGACATGAAACAGACATGTGGGTGGAAATGGCAGTGAATGTCGGGCGGGGTAGGACATTTGTACACTAAGACATGAAACAGACATGTGGGTGGAAATGGCAGTGAATGTCGGGCGGGGTAGGACATTTGTACACTAAGACATGAAACAGACATGTGGGTGAAAATGGCAGTGAATGTCGGGCGGGGTAGGACATTTGTACACTAAGACATGAAACAGACATGTGGGTGAAAATGGCAGTGAATGTCGGGCGGGGTAGGACATTTGTACACTAAGACATGAAACAGACATGTGGGTGAAAATGGCAGTGAATGTCGGGCGGGGTAGGACATTTTTACACTAAGACATGAAACAGACATGTGGGTGGAAATGGCAGTGAATGTCGGGCGGGGTAGGACATTTGTACACTAAGACATGAAACAGACATGTGGGTGAAAATGGCAGTGAATGTCGGGCGGGGTAGGACATTTGTACACTAAGACATGAAACAGACATGTGGGTGAAATGGCAGTGAATGTCGGGCGGGGTAGGACATTTGTACACTAAGACATGAAACAGACATGTGGGTGGAAATGGCAGTGAATGTCGGGCGGGGTAGGACATTTGTACACTAAGACATGAAACAGACATGTGGGTGAAAATGGCAGTGAATGTCGGGTGGCGTAGGACATTTGTACACTAAGACATGAAACAGACATGTGGGTGAAAATGGCAGTGAATGTCGGGCGGGGTAGGACATTTGTACACTAAGACATGAAACAGACATGTGGGTGAAAATGGCAGTGAATGTCGGGCGGGGTAGGACATTTGTACACTAAGACATGAAACAGACATGTGGGTGAAAATGGCAGTGAATGTCGGGCGGGGTAGGACATTTGTACACTAAGACATGAAACAGACATGTGGGTGAAAATGGCAGTGAATGTTGGGCGGGGTAGGACATTTGTACACTAAGACATGAAACAGACATGTGGGTGAAAATGGCAGTGAATGTCAGGCGGGGTAGGACATTTGTACACTAAGACATGAAACAGACATGTGGGTGAAAATGGCAGTGAATGTCGGGCGGGGTAGGACATTTGTACACTAAGACATGAAACAGACATGTGGGTGAAAATGGCAGTGAATGTCGGGCGGGGTAGGACATTTGTACACTAAGACATGAAACAGACATGTGGGTGAAAATGGCAGTGAATGTCGGGCGGGTAGGACATTTGTACACTGCAGGGAGAAAACCACAATGAAGAAAAACGAAACCTTGAAGAGAGAGATCCGCCACAGTACTTGAGGGCTGATTGGGCCAGGGCGAGAGTCGTGAAGATATGCCTCTTTTCGTGTTTCATAACTTGCTCAACCGTCTCTGTTCTTCATAAAACGTTTCATCTTTTGTTGACAATTGCTCGTGTTCTTTAAACACATTACCGGTTTGGAGTTAGACTGGTACTCTACCTTTTTTCCCTGCTGTTTTTAATGACTGCATTTACCATTGTTGAAGTTTAGCGTTGTTATGTTCCATTGTAATTTGAACTTTATAACATGGAACAAAAATGAGTATGTATTCTAACTTCTTTTCCAGTTAAATTGTGATGTTTTTTAAGGTTTGTATTCAATGGAAACATAAGAGGAGAAAACACTGAAAGTTTGTGTTTAAATGGTGAGGTCTAAGTGCGAACCTCTATGTTTTGTAAGAACTTGCATAGCTAGACTTTTTGGGGTGGTATTATGCTCCCTAACTCGCTCAACATGATGCTTTCAATACCAGTCAAGCATGAATGCTTTATTGCCGCCAAAGTGATGGATCTGGCGCCAGCTATCCCGCTACGTTTGTTTCTCTCACCAGTCCAGCCCTTCATTTTCCTTCCATCTTCACACAGCATGCAAGACCTACATAACCCAACAGATGATGCATGATGCTCACAGTCGGGACCGAGACTCATTTGCATAATGAACGCATTTAACATGGCTGGTAAAAAGCAAGAAGGGAGGTAATTTCCAAGCCAAAGGTTAGCGTGGGCTGTGTCCATCCTAACTGGAAAGAAACATCAAAGTGTCACACAAAACTGTTCCATCAGTACAGATCATAGGCTGTGGTGGGGGTGTGGACTGCACAGAATTGAGGCATGAGTGTAGCTTACGTGAGGGGAGGTCTTGCAGCCATACTGGAATAAACTCCAGCAACTAGTATTTTGCTGCTGTAGTTAATGGACGCATTTGTAAGTGATGTCAATATTACTATGCTTCTCTTGCATACGCTGCTTTGTGTTGGATCCAATACTCTGCATATGATGATGACGACGATGATGATGAGGATGGTGGTGGTGATGGTGGTGGTGGTGGTGACGATGATGATGATACTGAGTAGTATGTATGGGTCACAAAATCCTCATGAGCATTAGCTCAAACCTCCTTACAATGTGGGTTATATATAATATATATATATATAATATATATATATATATATAATATATATATATATATTTAGCACTTCATTTTAGAAATATTTTTAACAGATATATATATATATATATATATATATATATATATATATATATATATATATTGTTTGGAAAGAGAGAGTATGCACACTGATAAAGGTAACGGTGATGTTAAGGTAGCTGGCACTTCTGATTTTTTTTGCCCTTAGCATTGCGTGTGTGTGTGCGTGTGAGTGCGTGCGCGTGCGCGCGCGCGCGCGCGCGCGCGCGCGCGCGTGCGTGCGTGCGTGTGTGCGTGTGTGTGTGTGTGACCGCTTGCAGATTGACCGAGAACTGCGTTCGTGGAGGGAAAGAAATGAATGGGAGGAGAGAGAAACGCAAGAGGGTAGATAAGTGGCTGGGCGAATCGTATGTACAAAGGAGAATGTTAAGGAGAGGTCGAAGACACGCAGAGAAGTAAAAAGTAGGAGAGAAGCAGTAAAGAGGTGTTGCAGGGCAGACAGAGGGAGGAGCGGGGACGGGGAGGGTGGAAATGCCAAGACGGGGGAGGAAAGAACTGGTGCAATACTATACTTCTTCACAAAACTCTAGACCTATCATTCAGCTTGTGTAACTCGGAACCAAGGGACGAAATGGACGAAGAAATTCCGGCCGAGAGAGAAAATCACCTGAATAACTGATGTCGTGAGGCTGGAGGTGCTCAATAAGGACCATCAATGGGAATAACGTCCCTCTCCTCTTGTGATTAAAGGACAATGGATGAACATGCTGACCTTCAGAAAATGCCGAAACACACACACATACTACATGCACATGTAGAAAGCAGATATAACATGACCTGCTTATGTACAAAAGAAACACAACCCCACGTATGCATACATACAACACAAGCATAACACCACATACAAATGTACAAAACAATGGAAAAGAAAGGAGCAGAAGGATACATTAGGTGAGAAACAAGTTCGAGAGAATCTGAACAAACAAGCAGAATGAAAAAAAAAAAAATGAAAAAAAAAAAGAAAAAAAAAGAAAAGCGAGATTAAAAGAAAAGCAAAAGAAAATTGCATTTTGTCGTATCGCACATTGCGTGCTGCTCTGGTGGGTGCTGCGAGTATTCAACTGCTGTGTACTGTACTTCTGTAATGCGCTGTAATGCTTGCTGTTTGTGACAGAATCAGAAAGACTTATCGTCGACCCATGTGACAGCATACACCCGTCCCCCCCCCCCCCCCCCCCCCCCCCCCCCCCCCCCCCTTTCTCCTGTGCAGCCTTCCTGCCTTCCACCCCTGGCTCCCTCACACCATCTGACTATCTCGTTTCGCTCATCGCTTTGTCTCTTTGATGCGTTGCTGGACGTCAGTGTTGACCTGTGGTGTAGAGGTCAAAATGGCAGACTAAAAGACAATGCCGTATTTGTTCGGCGAATAGACAGTGACTTCGCTCTCTGCTGCACGACGTGATTCGACCTGATGCCAGTCTTTTTGGAGTTAGAATAAAGCGAGAGCGCAGAAATTCATTCTCTCTTTTTCTATATCTTTCTCTTTGACTGATGATCACATGTATGTTTTCCTGTTCTTCCACTGAAATCAAGACATAGTGGTTGTAGTAAACGGCCAGTGTGCACGTGAAACAAACAACACATAATACCATCCAAACTTTCCTTTATCATGATATAATCGGGTACAATATGCATTAACATAACATCAGCAACATTGTATGATTACACACACATTTGTCTGTCCCATTTTCTTGGTCATACAGCATGTACTCAGTCCAAGTGGAAACGTTTCTTGTGCGCTGGTTACAAACGTCATTTGAAGGATTTTGTTTCTTTCTTTTGTGCTTTACCTTCAAATTATGTAATTTAGGCTGGTATGCTCTGGCAATGGGAAGAACATTATTCCTGTTCACCGGTGATGCAAACACATATACAGAACCAGTTACCAACATGATCCCAGAATAGCAGACGGGGGTGCATCAGCGGCATTGTCGGTGATGCAAAGAATTCCTCAATGCCACACAGCAATAAGTCTTCTCTCACCCTCCTCATCTCATTTCCACAAATCACTCAAAACCCACAATAAACCCCGCGGCCCATCATTGACGGAACGTGGCAGGCGAGCGGGTCATTTGCATACAGAACGAGTGAAAACGTAGGGCAGAAAATAGTAAGAGTCGACGTGATTTGCAT
>CM031600.1:64727042-64762042 GCA_018398815.1 Conus ventricosus | reverse complement strand
GGCGAGTGTTTGTGAGAAAAAGAAAACGGGAATGAAAAATTAGGTCGTTAGATTACATACATAAAATCTTTCACTAGCAGCATACTGGGACTCCAAAAACAAAGCCATTCCTCTCGCCTGATCACTGGCCTTTCATCCGCTGATTCGGACCCATCAGTAAGACACGGCTGACTGTGTCGGTGCTCCAGAATGAATGGAGATATACCACATTTTATAATCATGTGGTATTCTGAACACAAAGGTTCAAAATCAGAATCCAATGGTACCGAAAGCAGCTAATGAAAGGGGAGACAAGCAAAACGAGAAGAAAACGCTGTAAGAACTAACTTGCTAAAAACAACTAAAATAATTGTGAAAAGAATATCAAATGTAGGAGGAATTCTTTGGAGCATATGCATGAGGATCCATTTTACATTACAAAGCGAGGTCAACAAGTGACAACAGTCAGAATGGTCAGCCCAAATTTTTGATAACCCAAGCATTGTCATTCACGTAAGTTCAGACAGCAGCTAAGAATTGTGCAGAGCAGCCTTTACTTGGACCTCCAAAGAGATGCAATCGTCCACTGATTGACCAAACAATATGTTGAACAAATAAGTAGTGGAGTAAAAACAAGAGCAGGTTAACAATTCCTCCACCATTAAAATAATGACTTGGCGAATATTTAAAAAGGGGGTGGACGTTGGGGAAGGAATGGGGTAGTGAGAGAAATAAAAACGGGAATAAAAGATCAGGAAGTTGAATTAAAAACATAAAATCTGTCATCAGCAGCATGTGGGGACCATCGTAATCCCTCTTGAAAACAAAATCATTCATATCGCCTGCTCAGAGGCCTTTCATCTGCTGATTCGGACTCATCACTGAGGCACGACTGATTGTGTTGGTGCTCCCTTGGCATCAAATGGAGATATACCACAGTCTGTAATTCTGGGGTAAGTAAAACGAAAAGAAAACAAAGTGAGGAAAGAATGTACTGAAAAACTGAAATATTAAGTAAACAATATCAAATTTTGATAGACCGAGCGGGGGCCGGAATAGCTCAATTGAAAGAGCGCCGGACTCGTGATCCTGGGGTTGCGGGTTCGAATTTCGGTACAGGGGGATTTTTTCCTCGGAGTTAACATTGGTTCTGACTCCATTCCCCATACAGTCCTTCGAATGAGACTATAAACCGAGGTTCCGCGTGTGAACGCACGCACAACATCTTGCACGCACGTAAAATCCCATCACCAACTTTCGGAAGAGAAGGCCAGTTTGGCCGCTGGTATGGATGACACGTTACATATAGCATGCACCTTCCCCGAAGATGGAGTATGGCTGCCTTAATGGCGGGATAAAAAACGGTCATACACACAAAACTTCACTGCCTGTCTATATAGGCAGTGTCCGCAGGAGTATCAGCCTGCGTACGCAGAAAGAAAGAAAGAAACGACCGAGCGATAGATCGATAGATTGACAGATAGACAGATGACAGAAATGCCCAGAGAGAGAGAGAGAAAGAGGGAGATTGTGTTGTGTGTGTGTGTGTGTGTGTGTGGAGAGAGGAGAGAGAGAGAGAGAGAGAGAGAGAGAGACTCTTAAAAAGTTGTTATGACATTAAAAAAAAACCCAGAGACAATGTGTAAAACTGATGGTAACTACAAATGTGTACAAAGAGGACCAACAGTAAGAAAGATCACAACACAATTGTTGCAAGAACAGCAATATAAACCAAACAAAAACAAATCTTTTGGCACAACACAGAGGTCAGGGAACACGTCTCCACGGAACACATAATGATTGAGCAAATTCCCAGCCATCCTGACAAACAGGCATTCTCTTTTATTCTTCATAAAGCATTCTCTGTAACATCGGCCATACACAAGTATTTTGCCTGAATCATCTCGTCCGCCTTTTCCAGACTTTTCCCCCTTGATTTTCCAATATATAACCCTCGTCCCTCATAAAAATGAGAGGCCCTCCAGTCCGCTTCATCCCAAACACATACAGGCATTCCCTCTTCTGATCCATCCCTTTCCCACCATAAACCTTTTCCATTCCCCGCGCTTTCCCCACGTGCCCCGTTTTTCAGCTGATCCTGTTTTATGTCTTCAATCAGCGTTGTACTGACGGAACAACTTTGGATGAAACCTCGATGTCCCGGCAACCAGTTACAGACACCGCCGATGCTTGCCTTTGGTACGCAGATCACGTCGACTCTTGCTATCTCCTGCCACTTTTTTTTCACATGCCCAGTATGCAAACGAGCCTCGCTCCTAACCCTTTCTATCATGAACAGGCTTTGGGGTTTTGTGGAACTTGCATAATGTTTTGTGGAAAAGGGAGGATAGACCGAATATTCACAGTGAGTTCGCGGGCGGCAGACGTATTGCTCTCTGGTATTGAGAAGTTTTTCGAATGACCAACAACATCATTGAAAGCTCTTATGTTGGCCATTTTTGGAATCTAGCAAACAAAGCAACAAACTCGTTTTCATCTGTTGACTGAATTCGCGACTGGGATAAGTGTATTCTCTGTTTACCAAAGTGCACGCCTATCTATTTTGCACGACACCACAACTATGGGAAAGAAACAGAGAAAATAAACAGAGGAAAGTATCGTTCACTTGAGATTTCCTAGCCAGCATTCAAGTGATCTACTTCCCTAGATAAGAGTTCGTGCCCTAAAAAAGAATGCCTCATAAAGTAGTTTTATCATTCAGCAATACTTTACAGCATCACTGCTCCCTTCCACAACTTCATAGATTTAACGAAAATACAGAATAGTTGTTTCACAGTTAGCAGCTCTTCGTATTTTTCTCTCCATATACATTACGTCCTCACTTAAGTCAACTTCCACGATAATTTTGTGGTAAGAATCAAGGAATTGTGCATGTGAACAGGTAATGGCACCAGAAAATTGAATGACTGTCTCCACCTCAGACCATTTTAGCCTAAATCGGAAAAATGAGAGAGAGAGAGAGAGAGAGAGAGAGAGAGAGAGAGAGAGAGAGAGAGAGAGAGAGAGAGAGAGAGACGTTCTCATCAGTCAGATGCTTGTTAAATGATGTCTGTATGTCTGAATCGGAAACATTCTACGGAACATTCAAATTATAGTCGAAAAAGTGTGGTATTTTAGGCTGATAATTAATGGGGAAAAAAACAACAGTCTCCTGGACTGTTTATACCTGGACACCTGCAAAAAAGAAGTGAGGCTGAATAAGACTGTCATTGGGTGAATCAGAAATGAGAGAAATTTGAGTAAAATTGTGAGTAGTCCAACACAAAAAATGAAACGGAAAAAAATATCCGCGAAATTGATTCTGCATCTTGTTGATAGAATATCTAACTATTTCAACAAAACGCGCACAAATTGAAATTTCGACTCGAGGTTCACCTTCCACCTCAATGTCTGACAGAACTAATGAGTGTTAGGGCTTGGTTACAAAATACTAGATTTGTCATCATTACTTTGTTAAGACGGGTTTCAAATTTTGTGCCATACTCGCAAACGCGTATCGTGTGGATCCAGACAACCATTCAAAAAGGTAGGAAAGGAAAAAAACAAATTTCCGAACATCCTTGTCATAAAGGTGGGACCAGATTACTTCTAAACAGCCAGTCGACTGCAGACTCACAAATCTCCACCACTGAAGCAATCATCTTAAATCTCAGAGGTTATCACTGAGACTGGGGAAATGCAGAGACGAATAAAAGAGATAGCAGTCTCCCGAAAACCATACAAGTGCGCGGTGAAAGAAGTGGTAGCCCTAAAGTCACCCATCCCTTTTTTTCTGACCCTAATTCAATTCCACGTTCCCATGTCCGGCTTCACTAATCCTGTTGCTGCCGCCATTTTTTCCCAAACCACATGCAAGACAATATCACTTCTCACGCCTCTCCGACTTTCTCGTTCCATTTCTTGCTCTTTTTAACTGCTCAGTCCTTCAGCTTCAGCGCTCGAACCCAGTAAACTTCTAGCAGGGACAGTCAAACAAAATCCATCATACAAGCGGTGATCTATTCAATATGTAAGCCATTTCTGTCATGGAAACTAATCAAAACACAGGGCATGAGAATCATTAATGATATAAGAACACTCTCAACACAAGAAGAAAGCATACATCCACACAATAGAGAAAGCAAAAGATTGAAAACTAATTGGCTGGAACAAAAAGGGTGCAAGCCATGTTTGGCAAAAAGCAGGAAACAAAACGTTTAGGAGCTCACGGAGTGTGTGCTAAAACTTTAACGAAATAAGCAGTTATTTTCGTTCTTTATCCAACACTTTCCTTGACCTCACCAGTATAAAGTACTCTGGGTGATACATCTCATCGCAATCTGTTCCATTTATACACAGATACACTCATGTTCATACACGCACACATGCGCGCGCGCCCACACACACACACACCGCGCGCGCGCGCGCGTGCATGCAACACACACACACACACACACACACCACACACACACACACACACACACACACACACACACACACACACACACACACACACACAGCAGCAGCAGTAGAGAAGAAGAAGAAGAAGAAGCAGCAGCAGCGTTGAAGAATGATAGATTTTCGCCCTAGGTGCCTGAAACCTCTGACAAATGTTCTTGGTCAGTGCATCTGTACTCAAGAATGGAGAGAGCCGGATGGAGGGAAGGGGAAGGAGTGTGGGTAGGTAGGTGGTGGGTGGTGGGGACTATCAGCAGCAGCTAACGGGACGAAAAGGTAATTGCATGTACTCAGTCACCTCGTTTGAGCAGACACGCTGCTCCCTTCGTTCTTTGATCATGGTCGGCATCTGACGGGCAAGGCACTGTACATGTCCTTCAACAACTACGGGTGAGGAATCTCGTGACGTCATTTTTACGTGGCGCATTATGAGATGCATTCTTCATTTCATGTTTTTTTCCACAAACTTGCTCCCCCCCCCCCCCCCCCCTCTAAACCAGTACTGTTGTAATATTGTAAATGTTCGTGGCATTCAATTGATTACCTGTATAAATGTTCTTAAGAAGAAGAAGGATAATAATAATAATGATAATAACATTTATCCTTTTTCATTATTATTATTATCATCATCATTATTACTACTATTGTTATTGTTGTTCTTCTTCTTCTCCTTCTTCTTCTTATTGTTATTATTGTCATTTCATTGTTATTGTTATTGTTAACAATATTACATCGAAAGAACAATAATAATATAAATAAAAAACTGTAAGCGTAACAATGACAAGAATACAAACAGTACATAACATTTAGCATAACTGTTTTTCTTAACAGATCTGTTCTTGCTAAAATAAGTCAGATTAAATTATTATGCTGATTTAATACGGCTTAAGCTGCTTGATTCCCCACAGCACACAAACAAACAAACTGAAACTGTATAACTTTGCCATATATGGCTAGAAAAATGTCTGCATCTTGCCACACTTAGTTTTACATGTAGTAAACACATTCGTTGTTCTCTGACCTCTTCAGGACAGAAATCAAGGTTAAAGGTCTGATCTTGGTACAATGTAGGCACTAAAGTACTGAAATACGTAATCTTGGGTTCATGGCCTTAACCGTTTGGTGACATCGTCCTACAGAGAAGTCACACACGCACGCACGCACGCACGCGCACACACACACACACACACACACACACACACACACACACACACACACACACACACACACACACACACACACACACCACACACACACACACACAGCCGAATGAGATAATAATACACTCACTTTATCACCTATGTGATCAAGTGAAAAGGAATTCACTCGACTGCTATAATATTCTCTTCAATACTCCAGGCATGTGCACGTCTTTTGCATGGTATTAGCGAGGAATGGGAGAGACTACAGCTCTGTCAGGCAGTTGCTTTCCAGCACAGACTGATTCACTGCAAGAGTACTTCGCTTAGAAGCATAAAACGAGCGAGCAAAGAGTAAATGATATTTCAGTGTGTGATACAGACTCTTTGGGGGAAAAAAATCATAGTCTGTTTACTAAAGTCATCGATTCGTAAATTCTAGCATTTCTTAATGATGTAACATTACGCGCGTTCACAAACACACACGCAACACACTTCCCCGTCATTTCCCAATCAGCTGCTTCTCTACTCCACCCATTCAGCTTTCCATCATTCCCTGATCTTCCACACCTTCAAACCGTATGACCTATCGATAATGACAACACTAGACTCAGATAGGTACTGATAAGACCATAGAAAGCCTTATTTTTCATAATATTTCAACACGAACAGCGTCAGACATAATAATGAAAATATGTATTCTAGATGTAGCAAGACGACAGGCGTCTAATCAGTTTGAGGCAAAAGCAGCAATGATCTGCTCACGGCAGATATCGGGTAGGGGGGGGGGGGGGGGGGGGGGGGGGGACGACGACGAACAATTGCATTTAAAAGAATCTTCAAATTGGCCGGTACTCAGTTATCCAGAGACAGAACAAATGTTTATATTCTTCATGTAACATTCTCCTCTAACACACACACACACACACACACACACACGCACGCACGCACGCACGCACGCACGTACACCACACACACACACACACACACACACACACACACACAACACACACACACACACACACACACACACACACACACACGAGCATTCCAAATGGATGCCTTTTTTTCATTGTTTACATCTACACTTTAACCATCACCCTCTCTTCCACAAAACAAAGGTTTTCCAATCCATCTTTAGCACCAGCCCTTTGCACTTGTAAGCATATTTCACCTGATCCGTGCCATCGTCAAGCTCACATCTTTTTTCCTCCTCTGCTCTTTACACAAGTTGCATACTCCTAAACAGACGACTTTGCAGCTTCAAAGATGCGCTGAGTGAAACAAACTTTGGATGGAACCTGGTTCCCGGTTCTTGAATATACGCACGGCCGTGGCTTGTCTGTGCAAGCAAATCACGCCGACGAGCGTCATTTGTTTTTTCTGGCCCATATTTTGGCGTGCTGTGCATGCGAATGAGCCTCCCTTCTAGGATTTTACATGAAGCATGGAATTTAGGGCTTCATAGTCCTGCATGCTTGTTGCCTTGATGGGGCAAGGGGTGGGGAGACGGATAATGCTTGCAGACGCGGCGAAGAGACTTGCTGCTTGTTGGTATCTAAGTGGTTCGTAGCATTACGGAATTAGAATTGATGGTCACTTGTCTGCAGTTCTGAGCGCATAAAACAAGCAGATAAACCATTTCATGTGTTTGTCACGTTCACCTGTGTTTGGCACATTCACTAGCAGTTTTCTTTCTGTACTAATGCACAAGACGCCATCTGGCATAATTTGGTAAGGAAAAGACAAAGACAGACAATACAGACGCAAACTAATCAACTGGATTTTTAACCACGTTTCCAGGTATCTATTGGCATGTCTTTTCAACTGGGCTTAGGCCAGGAAATGAATCTGCGGAATGTAAAGTCACGCAATTTGAAGGCACAATACTGCTTCGAATCATTATTCAATTCTTATTACTATAGATGACCCACGAAAAGCTTACAGACAGAACGATCAGTTCTACTGCTTCATTGTTTTTGTTTGTTTTGTTTTATTTTGTTTTTCAGACCCGACCCCTCCCCCCCCCCCTTTTGTTTTTTACACGCATATGTTTGTAGATGTTGGCATCGCTTAAGAATGTCAGGGGGTACTATCTGTATGGTAAGCTCGACATATTACTAGCTTAACACAGAGGCTTAGACCTAGACCATCGCTTGAAATATAAGAGATGAAGAAAAAAATCTCTGACCATCCACGATATAAGCCCGCTACTAGATTCTTTATGAATGCGCCTTTCAACCACTGGCTCACAATTCAGCACTAATCAAATCAAGCTGGTCGTCAGTCAGTTTCATGTCTTGAGATCGATGTGATAAGTAAATGAATGCAAGAGACAGGCAGCATTAATGACCATTCAGAAATGAACGCAAAAGAAAACCAAACTGAAAATAAGCCAGATAAGATGAAGGTGTAAACTAGCAGAACGTTTGGGGCTGCGCAATTTCGACGATGCCAATGACTGCAACCAATGGGGGAAAATGTTAGTGAATGCATCAAGTCAGAAATAAACTCATACTTCAGCCTTTCATTAAGTTTCTGACTTAAGAGGTATTCAAGCCTATTACAAACACACGAAACCAGAATATATAATGGCGTACAGTTGAACTAAAAAAAAAAGAAGAAAATTAAAAGCAAAGTTACTTACATCCGGTACCAGCAAGAGTAAGTGGAACAGTCAAACAGCAGTGAAAAAAGTCCATTCATAACAATAATACAGAGACAGAAAGCATGAAAGATAAACCAAGTTTTCGTAGAGAATAATGTTATAAAAAATACGAGTAAAAACTAACATGCTTCACTGGTCTAGACATATTCTGGTCATTTTGAATCTTTAGGTTTCTGGAAATTTTCGTTGTGTACATAGCATTTCTGCAATCATAAAGGCATATTTTCTTCTATCCGCGCGAGAGAACCGTTTACACACACACACACACACACACACACACACACAACGCGCGCGCGCGCGCGCGCGCGCGCGTTTGTTTTGGATATGTTCGTGTGGTTTGACGTTGCTTTCAAAGTCAGCTAGTGCTCCATTTGTGACTCGTTGGCAAAAAAGAAAGGGACATAATTCGCGTCGCCTGCTTTCGTCTGCCACTTTCTAAAAATATCTGTAATCTTGGGAGATTTGCTTGTCTGGTGGCTGTCTGTTAGAAGCCGCTGGCCATTTGTCTTTCTCCATCCCCAAAAGAATGTTAACCGGTTTAGTCTCTGTACATCAAATCACACAAACAGGACAACACGTTCGCTGGAGTTGTGCACGGCCACTGTAGTTCGCTGTGTAGTTGTCATGGCAATGGAGCGTTATCCCCACACCAATGTATCACCTGTCTATTTGTTTGTCTGTCTGTAAGCAAGGTGATACAAAAAAGTACAGCCCCGATGTTGTTAAAAATTGGTGGGAAGATGGAGCATGGTCCATGGAACGAACCCAATGAAGTTCCATGCCGGTGCGGATGAAAGGGCAGATCCAAAAATGTTTGTTTCACTGGCATTGACATTGCCTACCTCGTGTGTGTGTGTGTGTGTGTGTGCGTGTGTGTGTGTGTGTGTGTGTGTGTGTGTGTGTGTGTGTGTGTGTGTGTGTGTGTGTGTGTGTGTGTGTGTGTGTGTGTGTGGTCTGTGTGCGTGTTGTGTAGTGTAGTGTTGTGTGTGTGTGTGTGTGTGTGTGTGTGTGTGTGTGTGTGTGTGTATGTGTGTGTGTGTGCGTGTGTGTTGTGTGGTGTGTGGTGTGTGTGTGTGTGTGTGTGTTAGTGTTAGTGTGTGTTGTGTGTGTGTGTGTGTGTGGTGTGTGTGTGTGTGTGTGTGTGCGCTGCCGTGGCGTGTGTGTGGGGCGTGTGGTGTTGTGTGTGACTTCAATGCAAATCCATGGAAACTGTAGCTGAACGGACATGATGGTGCCCTATGGAGAGGAACGATCACTCACAGCCAAGCTGGCTCAGCGACTTCGAGAAACGCTCTCGTCATTAGGAGATCTAGTAGATAGCGTCCTCGCAAGCTGGATCAGAATGGCACCGCTGAACGAAACCAAAGTGAACCGGCTGTCTCTTCTGAAGAGAATGACTCATGATGATTAAACACTGAATGCTTCCTGTGGGTTGCAGGTGCTGGACCATTGTGGACCAAGCCAGGCTTTACCTGTGGACATGAGGCAGCAATGACCGACGTGGGAGAAATGCTGCCAAAGTGGCACGGAAGACGAGACAGAAAAAAGACCAGTAAGCAAACCTACCATTGCCGAAAGGTAGAAAAGATCTTTAAAAAAAAAAAAAAAGAAGAGATAAATACCAAGCTGATTCTCACCATTGCGTGTCTACTGGCATTCGTTTTCATTACCAAGGAAATCAAGGAATCATGTTTTCACCTTCGTCTGTTTGTTAATTTGTTTATTTTCTTATTTGTTGTTTGCAGGCAGGATAACATAAAAAAAAAAAAACTATTAAAAGTATTCGTATTTATCTTCGGCAAAATATGAATGTAGCCTATCGGCGAGCCATTAAAATTTCCCACGGGATCAGTGGTTCAGATCTGGATCAAACAGCACATCCTGGAACGTTCTTCATCATTGTATATTTCAACTTACTTACGAAAAACGTTAAACAACGTGTGAACAGATATGATATGACTAATGATGCAAACTGGTTCGCATCTTTCAAAATAGTGGGGGTTTTTTTAAATTTCAATCTGCTTTATTAAAAGAATCTTTGTTAAGGATTTTTTGGGTCTACTTTGCACAACATTTTGCTTAAATCAAAGAGCCCCGGTCTTTTTCATCAACACCACACATTTTCAACCATTCCCTCAGATCGATCCTGTCTGTAGCCCGAATTGTTTTCATTATCTGGCCCTTTACAGGCATGCCCCGTTCTTTAACAGCCTTTAGTTTTATCCCCACTCAGTGCTGCAGTGAAATAACAGGGTTGGAATGTAACTTCGATATCCTAGCACAGTCACAGCAGTTGCTTGCCGCTAGAATGCAAAACATGTCGACTTGCGCTATTTTCAGCCTCACGTTTTCAGTCGTTCTATATGCAGATGAACCTCCCTACGACTATGGTCCCTCTAGAATAGGCTACCTGTTGGGTTTGAGGTCTTCTGAAGAAAACAATAACAAAGTTGCTTTACATATGACGTAACGACGATGTGAAATGGTTCTTATGATTTTGAAATAGCATCCTTTGTTGCTGACCATGTGTTTATATTCAAACATATGCGTTCAACCCATGCTAAGGTGCGCGCTCTCCCTAGAGTAGTTCTAGTTCTTCTCAACAGCAGCTTCATACATGAATCCGGACTGATCAACTTTAGTCCCGGCTTCATGATACGTGTGTGTATTCTGCACATTCCTGTGCTCAGAACTTGACGCGAATACCAAAGACTCACAGTCCCCTCTTAGCAGTACCTTTCATCCGCAGACATCCCATACTCTGATCAATCCCGTCTGGACCACAAGTTGTTCGTACTTCCCATCTTTCACATGCATGCCTCATTTCTCAACAGTTCCAGTTTTTATCTTCAATCGGTCGTTCACTGTCGAACATAATTATAAGGGATGGAATTTCGATGTCCCAGCTTCCCAGCTACAGGCACAGTGGCTGCTTGCCACTGACATGCAAATCACGCTGACTCATGCTATCCTACGTTTCCATTCCTTCGGTATGCAAATGAGCATCTGTCCTACGACTTTCCATCAAGGATAGGATGCCAGTTTCTTTTCAGGTCTTTCATGATCTGCTGTTCTGGGTACATACAAGCTACTGGTTCTTTTGATACGTATAGATCAGAGCAAGATGACTACATTCTATCTTTTTTGAAAAACACACCAGCCCACCTGGCATGATTTACAAGGAAAGGAACTCATTAGAGAAGGAGATGAATCCTTCAAATGACTTTTATTCTAGTCAGTGCTAAAAACATGTGTACCCCTTGGACTTGGTATTTGCTACACAAAAAGTAAACTGGAAGAAAAATGTCATGGAATCTATAGAAATGCCGATAGTATTTTGATAATTACTCTACTAAATTATATCATAAAACGGAAAAGTTGGGATGGCATTTAGTGCTTCATGTTTTCACGTGCATATTGGTCATTTACTTTAGAAACAATGTCCAATTTCAAGGAAAATGGAAGAATAAATAATTGTTATCATGAGATAATAAGAAAAACTGCTGAAAAAATGTTAATAGCAGGCTGTACTTGGTATCTTGGTTTATCGTCTCATTACAAAGATTAGCTCAACTCAAAGTCTGGTTAAATGGAGGGGAGAAAAATCACTGTCTATCCGTTGAAAAAAAAACCAACAGAATTGTCTATTAAGCAGCCTTTTATCAAAAGAAAGTCTTTCTCAAGACAGTAATAATAGATAGAATTATAAAGATAACAAGGGTTTATATCCTAATGTGGAGATACAGAGGAAAACCTAAACCAAACAAAAACATGACAGAGAAGAAGAAAAAAAACGTGCCTCTGTGTGTGTGTGTGTGTGTGTGTGTGTGTGTGTGTGTGTGTGTGTGTGTGTGTGTGTGTGTGTGTGTGTGTAAGAGAGAGAGAGAGAGAGAGAGGAGAGAGAGAGAGAGGAGAGAGAGAGAGAGAGAGAAGAGAGAGAGAGAAGCAGCCGTTCTGACCATTAAGCCGCAGGTTAGCACTGACGTCATCCAGCCGCTCAAAGAGACAAAGCAGTGAGTACAACAAGACAGTAAGAGGTTGTGAGGGATTAAGCAGTAGCATGTGGGGGGAATGTGGAAGGGAAAGTGACGAGATGTTCTTACTTGTACGGATGTCTTTATAATTCTGTCACAAAAGCGGATTCATAGCACAGTACATAAAGCAGTACAATTCAGTACAATGAGTATGTCGCAGTACATTACAATGCTACGTTACATCATAACAAAAAATAACGCACTATATTTTCTTTAGTCTCTTTTTTTCATATTGCTCATTTCTTTAGATTCTCCCTCAGTTCAGTAGTTTATTTAATGTCTTTTCATCGCCAAATGATATTAGACACTTGTTAAATAAAAAATTTAAAAAAATACAAAAACCTTCACACCTCAACTTACCGAGGACTTATTTACGCCATTTTAACGAATTCCACTCATACTTGCTTGTACATATGCATATGTTGTTGCGTTTGCTTTATACATGTGTATGTGGCGTTACGTTTATTATCTGCATATACATGAGACGTTCCATTTCTTTTAGACATGTGCACGCTCTGTTAACTTTGTTTGGTATATGTGCATGTCGTGTTATATTTGTTCCGTACATATTTGCCTGTGGTGTGGTTGTTATGGCACATTTCTCAGGCCAGAAAGTGCACCTGTTGTTCTTTGATCGCAAGAGGAAAGGAACATAATTCGCACAGGAAAGGGACATCATTCGCACTACAACTTCTCGTCTAGCGCCTGTGTGATAATCTGCAATCTCTTGAGATTTGCCTGTCAGATAGTTTTCTTTTAGAATCTTTTAGCTCATTTTAACCAGCCAGACTTTGTTCGTCCTGTTTTCTCTTTACACAAACAGAATAATAGATCGGCTGGAGCTTTGCGAAGTGTATTGCAGCAGTTCCTACTGCCATGTTTATGGATTCTTTTTTTTTTTCAATTACGAGCTTGATCAAGGGACAAAACCACAGTTCTCCCTCTCCTCAGAAACTTCTTGCGATGTGCTCCTCTCCCCTCCTCCGTCCTGTCTCCTCCCACCCCCACGGTTCCCTGTTCCTGCCGCTTCACCGCCCTGCAATCATTTTCGTTACCTGATTCTGTCCTACTTTTTTTCTCTCTTTTCTTTCTGCCTTCATAGCCCTCTAAACGTCTCCTTGTACATATGATTCACACCCAGCCACGTCGCTTCTCATCCTCATCTCTTCCCTTGCTCATTCCTTTTCTTTCACAAGCACCAATTCCGTTCAGTCTACGAGCTGTCAAACATGACCCTTTCAACACAACGACATAAAACTCACTGGTGATTGCTATCTTAGTGTTTAGCTGTCTGAATCAGTATGCATGCTACCTCCTTCAAATAATAGATGTAAATAACTCTTATACAAAAATATGAGATACAAAACAACGCAGCATATGCAAGAAATGCAGCATATTGCTGACAATAATCATAAGCACATGCACGAACAGCAGCTACAAAACAGTGGAGGGGTAACACAAAACGCTCATGAAAACAGCCATAGATGTCAGACAGAAACGTAGCACCTTTCTCAATTCGCGAGACACAAAAATACTTCAAAAAGAAAAGTACAAAGTGCGAGCTGCCAAAGATAATCCAGGTGCTTGTTAACAATTCCCACAAACAACACGCACGCACGCTCGCGCGCACGCAACTCAAGAATACCTTAGCTGATTCAGACAATCCTTAGCTTCACCCATTTCTGTTCTCAATCCACGTACTTCGAACTTGTATAGAAACGGGATCTTTCTCTCCTGATCCCATGATACAAAACATCCATAAACGTCCCATTTCATTTCTGATCTTAACTTTTCTTTTCCACATTTTCTTCCTTAAAGCTTCATATTTACCTCATTTCTGAGCAGCCTGCGCCCTCATCACGCCGTTGTATTCATTCGAGTTGTATCAATAGAAGGGCTTTGTATGAACGTTGAAGCCACTTTCCAGTTACGATGGAAAGGGCCATCGCTGAGGTTTGGTATGCAAAGCACCTTCGCTGCTGCTGTTTAGAAGGCATGTTGAAAACGCTCGTTATGCAAATGAGTGTTGGTCCTGACGGTTTTCAACGTGCATCGGCTGTAGCGTTTTGTACATCTTCCATGCTGTGTGAAAATGGAAGGAAAATGAGGGGTAGGACTGGTGGGGGAAACAAAATGGCAACGAAAGATTCACTGCATGTCTAATGTCATTGAAAGTGTCGTGATTAATGAGTTGGAGGACCATAGAACCAGCAAAAAAAAAAAGAAACGGTTCAGTTGGCAAGAATTTCTGAAACACAGACGTCAGCACTTAAGTCTAAGCTTCTGCAGTACAACGTTCCAACTTATTCCCTTCATTTCTCGTTTCCCACGGGTAAGACATTAACGTATGTCATACGCAAAGTCACTATTCGACCAGAAAATAACACACGGTTGTTGGTTCCTAGTTTTCAACACACGGAGCAAGAAAGTACAATGGAAAAAAAAACCTCAACAACAACAACGGACATATCCATTACAGCAGCAACAAGACGTCCGAGCGCTTATCTAGCAGCAGACATCAACTTGCCTCAAAAACAAATAAAACCCCGGAAAGTACTTCCAAGGCACACATTAAGGCTTGAGCAGGCTCTGAATCACGCAAAAAGGGCATTTGTATGGCATTTCCTAACTGCTGTAAACTACAAGGACCGTGGCTGATCCTTCCTCTTCACAATTTCACTTTTCCATCTCATCCACAGGCCTGTTCATCTTTAACCTCTGAACTCTTCATTACAATTTTTTCCCACTTTCCTCTAATTCTATGAGGTGCCTTACTCCGAAACAGCCTCTGCACTTCAGCTGCAATCCGTAAGGTCTTAACCAAATCGACTTTCATGGAAATGTGACGTCCTCCTTCACTCTCCCTCCCTCTTTTTTCTGACTGTCTGTCTGTCTGTCTGTCTGTCTGTCTCTTTCCCGTTCCTTCCACTTTCCCTGCAAAGTCCCCATTCCACCCCCATCACCGCTTTTTCGCTCCCTTGACCCCATCTCTCTCTCTCTCTCTCTCTCTCTCTCTCTCTCTCTCTCTCTCTCTCTCTCTCTCTCTCTCTCTCTCTTCTCTCTCTCTCTCTCTTCACACTACACACCCATACACATACACAAACAGAAACACATGATTATCGGAAAAGTACGCGCGCGCACACACACACACACACACACACACACACACACACACACACACACACACACACACACACAACACACACACACACACACACAAACACACACACACAAACACACCCCACACACACACACACACACACACACACACACACACACACCACACACACACACACACACACACACACACACACACACACACACACACACACACACACACACTGTACCATCGAGGAATAGAATTCTATTGTCAAGAGAACCAAAACGAATAGGATTCTGATCGTGCCTGTGAACAGATGAAAAAAATAACAAAACAGCCATTTCAATGTGATTAGACTGACGCAGGTCACTTTAGACGCTGACGACTATCTTGTTTCATTCGTTTAATTTCGTTTCATTACCACCATCGTTTGTTTCTGCAGTGCTTTAAAAATGGTCAACTAAAAAATGGAAGGAAGAACAAGAAAAGAAGAAGAAGAAGAAGAAGAAGAAGAAGAAGAAGAAAGAAGAAGAAGAAGAAGAGGAGGAGGAGGAGGAGGAGGGGGAAAGGAGGAGGGGGGAGGAGAGAGAAAGAAGAAGAAGAAGAAGAACAAGAAGCACAAGAACAAGAAGCACAAGAGCAAGAAGAACAACAAGGCCAAGAAGAAGGAAACATTGACAGCTCAGATGCTGGCATTTACATGGAACTGAACCTGGTAATCCCCTCAACCAAACACACATGGGGCTTCTCGATATCTCCACCCCTCCTACCTACCATTTATACACAGATACACTCATGTTCATACACGCACACATGCGCGCGCGCCCCCACACACACACGCGCGCGCGCGCGCTGCGCGTGCATGCATATACACACACACACACACACACACACACACACGCACTCACACACACACACACACACACACACACACACACACACACACACACACACACACACACACAGCAGCAGCAGAAGAAGAAAAGAAGAAGAAGCAGCAGCAGCGTGAAGAATGATAGATTTTCGCCCTAGGTGCCTGAAACCTCTGACAAATGTTCTTGGTCAGTGCATCTGTACTCAAGAATGGAGAGAGCCGGATGGAGGGAAGGGGAAGGAGTGTGGGTAGGTAGGTGGTGGGTGGTGGGGACTATCAGCAGCAGCTAACGGGACGAAAAGGTAATTGCATGTACTCAGTCACCTCGTTTGAGCAGACACGCTGCTCCCTTCGTTCTTTGATCATGGTCGGCATCTGACGGCAAGGCACTGTACATTGTCCTTCAACAACTACGGGTGAGGAATCTCGTGACGTCATTTTTACGTGGCGGCATTATAGAGATGCATTCTTCATTTCATGTTTTTTTCCACAAACTTGCTCCCCCCCCCCCCCCCTCCTTAAAACCAGTACTGTTGTAATATTGTAAATGTTCGTGGCATCAATTGATTACCTGTATAAATGTTCTTAAGAAGAAGAAGGATAGTAATAATAATGATAATAACATTTATCCTTTTTCATTATTATTATTATCATCATCATTATTACTACTATTGTTATTGTTGTTCTTCTTCTTCTCCTTCTTCTTCTTATTGTTATTATTGTCATTTCATTGTTATTGTTATTGTTAACAATATTACATCGAAAGAACAATAATAATATAATAAAAACTGTAAGCGTAACAATGACAAGAATACAAAACAGTACATAACATTTAGCATAACTGTTTTTCTTACAGATCTGTTCTTGCTAAAATAAGTCAGATTAAATTATTATGCTGATTTAATACGGCTTAAGCTGCTTGATTCCCCCCAAGCACAAAAAACAAACAAAACTGAAACTGTATAACTTTGCCATATATGGCAAGAAAAATGTCTGCATCTTGCCACACTTAGTTTTTACATGTAGTAAACACATTCGTTGTTCTCTGACCTCTTCAGGACAGAAATCAAGGTTAAAGGTCTGATCTTGGTACAATGTAGGCACTAAAGTACTGAAATACGTAATCTTGGGTTCATGGCCTTAACCGTTTTGGTGACATCGTCCTGCAGAGAAGTCACACACGCACGCACGCACGCACGCCCCACACAACACACACACACACACACACACACACACACACACACACACACACACATACACACACACACACACACAGCCGAATGAGATAATAATACACTCACTTTGTCACCTATGTGATCAAGTGAAAAGGAATTCACTCGACTGCTATAATATTCTCTTCAATACTCCAGGCATGTGCACGTCTTTTGCATGGTATTAGCGAGGAATGGGAGAGACTACAGCTCTGTCAGGCAGTTGCTTTCCAGCACAGACTGATTCACTGCAAGAGTACTTCGCTTAGAAGCATAAAACGAGCGAGCAAAGAGTAAATGATATTCAGTGGTGATACAGACTCTTTGGGGGAAAAAATCATAGTCTGTTTACTAAAGTCATTGATTCGTAAATTCTAGCATTTCTTAATGATGTAACATTACGCGCGTTCACAAACATACACGCAACACACTTCCCCGTCATTTCCCAATCAGCTGCTTCTCTACTCCACCCCATTCAGCTTTCCATCATTCCCTGATCTTCCACACCTTCAAACCGTATGACCTATCGATAATGACAACACTAGACTCAGATAGGTACTGATAAGACCATAGAAAGCCTTATTTTTCATAATATTTCAACACGAACAGCGTCAGACATAATAATGAAAATATGTATTCTAGATGTAGCAAGACGACAGGCGTCTAATCAGTTTGAGGCAAAAGCAGCAATGATCTGCTCACGGCAGATATCGGGTAGGGGGGGGGGGGGGGGGGGGGGACGACGACGAACAATTGCATTTAAAAAGAATCTTCAAATTGGCCGGTACTCAGTTATCCAGAGACAGAACAAATGTTTATATTCTTCATGTAACATTCTCCTCTAACACACACACACACACACACACAAAACACACACACACACACACACACACACACACACACCCCACACGCACGCACGCACGCACGCACGCACGCACGTAACACACACACACACACACACACACACACACACACACACACACACACACACACACACACACACACGAGCATTCCAAATGGATGCCTTTTTTCATTGTTTACATTACACTTTAACCATCACCCTCTCTTCCACAAAACAAAGGTTTTCCAATCCATCTTTAGCACCAGCCCTTTGCACTTGTAAGCATATTTCACCTGATCCGTGCCATCGTCAAGCTCACATCTTTTTTCCTCCTCTGCTCGGGGGATCACTTCCGGCTGGCGAAGTGTTGACACTGACTGACAGGAGCTGCGACATTTAAGGGAAATTCCTCTAATCTGAGCCCCTACATCAACTCGGAGAGTACCTGGTCGTCATCATGCCGGAAGCTGCTTTAAGTTTTGGGTCCGGTGTGCGGAGGATTTGTGCGGTCTTCATGAATTTCATGGCTCGACGAGCGTTGAAGAAGAAAGCCATGTTCTTTCGGACATTAAAACTACGCAAACGGGTACACGGTGTCGTGGTTGGCTTGCTCCTGGCCTATTTGTACGCCGGCGTTTTTCTACATTGCTGTGGAGACGTGGAGCTGAACCCCGGACCTGGACCTGGCGGAAAGGCGGAAAGTCTTCGGCAGTCCCGCTTGAGGAGCACCACTGACGGCTCTGCTGGAGCTTCTTCCCCTTCACGGACACCCGGTGACCGACGCTGAAGGACATCATGGCGGACCCTTCACAGTAAGTTCAACGAAGTGAAGGAAGATATCCAACAAGTTAAAGACATGTTTGCTGGACTGCGGGAAGAGATGATTGAACTGAAAGAGGAAGTGATAAATTTAAGAAGTGAAAATCAAACTCTGAAAGAACAAAATGAAAGACTCTGGGAAAAGGTTGAGAACTTAGAAATGAAAACTGACGACTTGGAGGGACGGTCCAAAAGAAACAATGTCATCTTTTATGGTATCCACCGACAGGAAAATGAAACTAAAGAGCAATGTGAAGGTGTGATTAGAGATCTACTGACGGATAAACTGGACCTGACACAGGACATTGACTTTGACCGACTCCACAGACTCAACAAAAAGAAAGACTCTCCTATTATTGGCCGGTGTACCTTTTTTAAGGACAAGGAAAGAATTCTTAGTAAGAGAAGTAACCTTCGGGGCAGCAACATATTCATTGGGGAAGATTTCTCCGCGCGGGTTTAGGGAGATTCGACGGAAACTTGTCCCTCATCTAAAGTCAGCCAGAAAAGAAAATAAAAAGGCGACAATGGTTTTGACCACCTGATTATTGAAGGGAAGAAAATTTGTGTTGGACCATCAACAAAATCTAATGCCAATGCAATAGGAATACGGCCGGCCTAGCATACATAAAGAACCGTTACATTGTTATGTCTTAAAAAAGATTTTGTTACTAAAGTTGTACATAACACAGAGGGAACAAAAAAATTAGAATCACCGTCTTCCTCTAGTTGTGACAGAATGTATTCACGTGCAAGTGGCGTTGCTCCCGTGAGCTTGTGACAGAAGATGACACCGCAGCGATGCCAGCTCCCGACTGCGTGAGCGAGGATAGTATGAACACATTACCTTCCACCAGCGTTGTTGATGTGTATTTTGAGAATGGTAGTGAGAATTGTACACAGCAGAGGAAGGGTGCATGCGTACGAGAGCGAGAAAGGAAAAACGTGTGTGTGGATGGAAATCGTTTGTCATTTTTACATTGGAATGTCAATGGATTGTTATCGAAGATTGGTGATTCTAGCTTTCTCTCTTATATAACATCGTTTGACATAGTTTGTCTTGTTGAAACTTTCGTTGATTGTTTACAACCTCTTTCTTTTATACCCATGAAATTTTCTGTAGACCTGCTTTACAATTCACACATCAAGGAAGACGATCAGGGGGAATAATTTGTCTCGTGAAAAAAGAACTTTTGCAATATGTGAAAGCAATTGATGTTGATTACAACAATGTTATTATGTTTGTAATTTCTAGAAGTCTACTTAATTTGACCAAAGATGTTTTGTATGTTTTGTACATATGTACCCCGGAAAATTCACCATACTACTCGTACTTTGATGTTGATAATGGTATACATGCACTAGAAGATATTCTCACAGATAAGGTCTTTGAATTTCCTAATATGTATATTCTTTTAAGTGGAGACCTTAACAGCAGAACTTCTAATGTCGGTCAGGATACAGGTGCTAAGAGCAATGTTTATAGTGCATGTTTAAAAAATGATTCTTTTCGTATTAAAAGGGAGTCTGAAGACAAAGTATTAAATAGATATGGTAAGTGTTTACTAAGCATGTGCACAGCTCTAGAATTATGCATTTTAAACGGAGTATGTAATGGCGACCGCCAAGGTCGTTCTACATACGTTTCTGATACAGGTAATAGTGTTAATGATTATTTCTTGGCCTCTGTGGATCTTTATGTATGTATTGTGTCATTATGTTCTATGTATGTACAAGAACGCATTGAGTCCGATCACCTGCCTTTAGAGTTTCATGTGAAATTTTATCAGGACTATAAACTTCATAGGGATCAAGATAATGTGATTGAAAACTGTAGGTTTATTGAAAAATTTGTATGGCGGGAACAGAATGCTGATTTGTTTCATGCACTGATGAACAATGAAGGTACAAAATCTTTATTTGAAGCAGCAGTTGACCTCATAGATGTGGATATTAACCTGGCATTGAATACGTTTAACAACTGTATGAGAAAACAAGCAGAGTGTATGAAAACAAGAATCAGAATTGATGGAAGAACACGTAACGATGCGTGGTTTGACCTAGAATGTCAGACAGCTAAAATGTCTACCAGAAAGCTTCTAAGAATATTTTGCAGAACATTGGATGTCACTGACAGGTCGAATTATTGTATATCTCGAAGAGAATATAAGAAGCTATTACAGAAGAAGGAAAAAGAATACAACACTTGTTTATTAAATAATCTTGTTAATTCGGTGAATGATACCAATGATTTTTTGGCGTAATGTACATAGGGTGTCATTTAAGGTGTCTCGCACACATAATGCGATTTCTGTTAACGAGTGGGATAGACATTTCAAAAACCTCCTTGAAAAAGACGTGGACAGCACAATAGAAACAGAAACGGTAAATTATTCGGGAAAACACAGATGAAATTAGTTTTCTGGATGACCCAATTCTCAAAGAGGAAGTTATAGTAGCTATAAAGAAGTTGAAAAACGGCAAATCTGCTGGCCCAGATGGCTTAATTGGAGAAATGTTTAAAAATGGTGGCGAGGAAATATTGTTGAGTTCCTTGTTAGATTTTTCAATGCTCTTTTGACAGAGGAAAAATATCCTAAAGGCTGGATGGAATCAATCATAGTGCCATTGTTTAAAAAGGAAATGTTAATGACCCTGGCAACTACAGAGGAGTGTCACTTTGTGACATTGGCAGCAAGTTATATAGTTCTATTATAAACTACAGGCAGCAGATATGGGTAGAACAGTATAATATCACTGACGAATATCAGGCTGGTTTTAAGAAAGGATACTCTACAGTGTATCACATGTTTACATTATTAGCAATTGTACAGAAGCAGTTTTCATTAAATCGTAAATTCTACGTTGCTTTTATTGATTTTGAGAAGGCCTTTGATTCTATTTCAAGGAAACTTCTATGGCCAGTTCTTCAAAAGAATGGTGTTAAAGGGAAGCTGTTTCGGTGTATAAAAAGTATGTATTCTATCTGAAAGCAAAGTAAGTGCAGGCAGTGAACTCACAGACTGTATTTTGTGCACACACGGTGTGAAACAGGGAGATGCCTGTAGTCCTGTATTATTTTCGTTATTCATAAATGAATTGGCCACAGAAATAATTGAAAAGGGACGTCATGGAGCCACACTGTCACCTGAAATCTTCGAATTATTTATCTTGTTACTAGCTGATGATATTGCTTTGTTATCAGAACTCCTGTTGGACTCCAAACCCAGTTAAATAACCTCCAAAATGCAGCTACAAGGCTTCAACTTAAGATAAATATGGAAAAGAGCCGCATTGTAGTTTTTCGAAAAGGTGGATACCTGGCAGCAAGGGAGAGATGGTTTTTTAAATGGCGAGGCAATGGAAGTTGTGAATTGTTACAAATATCTTGGCATCTGTTTCACTACCCCTCTTAGTTTTTCGCCCGCCTGTCAGGACCTTGCGAGCAGAGCAAAACATGCGGTACTATGTATATTGAGAAAATTGTATATGCTTAATAACAACTCTTTGGTTGTGTTACTTAAACTTTTTGATGCGCAAGTCTAAACCAATTGCTCAGTATGGAGCAGAGTTATGGGGTATGGATAAAGCTGTTGCTGAAATAGAAAAAGTTCACTTGTTTGCTTTAAAAAGATTCTTGGGAGTGCAACCTAAAACGCAAATGATTTTGTATATGGGGATACAGGTCGATATCCTATGTACATCAACTCCTATTTACGATGTATTAGTTACTGGTTGAAAAATTTTACGTATGGATGAGAAAAGATTACCATATAAGGCATATAAAATGTTGCTTAGTTTAGAATTAAAAGGTAAGAAAAATTGGGCGTCAGACATTCGAGATTTTTTGTATCAAAATGGGTTCGGGTTCGTCTGGGTCAATCAAGGTGTGGAAAATGTCAATATCTTTTTAAAAGAACTACGTCAAAGGTTGATTGATAACCGATGGCAAAAATGGGAGGAACACGTTCAAAATAGCGACAGGTATGCTTTTTATAGAACATTTAAATCATCTAGGAATTGTGAAGCGTATCTTTTGCTGGACATTGATAGACATTTGAAGACCTATATGGCAAGAATGAGATTTGGAATAGCCGAGATATCCGCACAGAAGAATCGGTATACTAATGCTGATGAAGATGCTATTATATGTCCATTGTGTAAGAATGCCAAAGAGGATGAACAACATTTTTTGCTGTGCTGCCCTGTCTTCCAGGATTTAAGAAATGATTTTATTCCCCCTAAATATCTAAAAAGCCCATGCCTGTTTAAAGTTGTAATGCTCATGGCAAATCGGAACGAAATTATATTGAAGAATGTCTGCATATATTTGTATAAAGCATTTAAAAGACGCACTATACTACTCAGCTAAAGTATCTTAGATTACCATCAGAATGGATTAATGCTCAACTGTCATGTCATTTGATATAATTGCCTAACTATTCGCTGTTTATGCAAAAATATATTGTCGTGTATTGTATTGTACCCCTTCAGAAGGGGCTATGGCCTATACTGATAAACTTCCGCTTCCGCTTCGCTTCCTCCTCTGCTCTTTACACAAGTTGCATACTCCTAAACAGACGACTTTGCAGCTTCAGAGATGCGCTGAGTGAAACAAACTTTGGACGGAACCCTGGTTCCCGGTTCTTGAATATACGCACGGCCGTGGCTTGTCTGTGCAAGCAAATCACGCCGGCGAGCGTCATTTGTTTTTTCTGGCCCATATTTTGGCGTGATGTGCATGCGAATGAGCCTCCCTTCTAGGATTTTTTCATGAAGCATGGAATTTAGGGCTTCGTAGTTCCTGCATGCTTGTTGCCTTGATGGGGCAAGGGGTGGGGAGACGGATAATGCATGCAGACGCGGCGAAGAGACTTGCTGCTTGTTGGTATCTGAGTGGTTCGTAGCATTACGGAATTAGAATTGATGGTCACTTGTCTGCAGTTCTGAGCGCATAAAACAAGCAGATAAACCATTTCATGTGTTTGTCACGTTCACCTGTGTTTGGCACATTCACTAGCAGTTTTCTTTCTGTACTAATGCACAAGACGCCATCTGGCATAATTTGGTAAGGAAAAGACAAAGACAGACAATACAGACGCAAACTAATCAACTGGATTTTAACCACGTTTCCAGGTATCTATTGGCATGTCTTTTCAACTGGGCTTAGTGCTCCATTTGTGACTCGTTGGCAAAAAAGAAAGGACATAATTCGCGTCGCCTGCTTTCGTCTGCCACTTTCTAAAAATATTGTAACTTGGGAGATTGCTTGTTGGTGGCTGTCTGTTAGAAGCCGCGGGCCATTTGTCTTTTCCACCCCCAAAAAGAATGTTAACCCGGGTTTAGTCTCTGTACATAAAATTAAACATAAAAGGATAACCGTTCGCTGGAGTTGTGCATGGCCAGTATTTCGCGTGAGTTTTTATGGCAATGGGCGTTACCACACCAAATGTATCCCTTCTATTTTTTGTTTGTCTTTAACAAGGTGATACAAAAAAAGTACAGCCCCGATGTTGTTAAAAATGGTGGGAAGAGGGAGCATGGTCCATGGAACAACCCAATGAAGTTCCAGCCGGTGCGGATAAAAGGGGCAGACCAAAAAATGTTGTTTCACGGGCTTTGGACTTGCCTACCCGGTGGTGCGTGGTGTGTGTTGTGTGTGTGGTGTGTGTGGTGTGGTGTGTGCGTTTGTGTTATGTTAGTGGGGGTTGGTGTGGTGGTGTGTGGGGTGGTGTGTGTGTTGTGTTTTTGGTTTTGTGTTGTATTTGTGGTGTGTGTGTGTGTGTGTGTGGGTGTGTGTGTGTGTGTGTTCGCGCGCGGTGTGGTGCCGCGTGTGTTGTGTGTTGAAATTTTTTTGTTTTCCTATGGTAATAACCCGGAATCCCCCCCCCCCCCCCCCCCCCCCCCCCCCCAAAACGGCTTATCAGGTGGATTGATATCTACGAAATTTTAATTTTGGGTACAACCCGACTCTAATAACAAACAAACATCCAAAAAAAGGGGAAAAGGGGAATAACTATTTACTCACTACACGGTGGCGAACTGAATGAAATCTGCAACAGACCGTTTGATTTTGGGGAAAGGGCATGCCCTCCGGCGTTGCTTGTTGTTTTTTGGTTTTTAGACGATGGAACCCAGCATAAAATAAACCCCACCTACTTCCTTCCCCCCTGACCCTAACAGTCACCCACCCCAAACACCACCCCCGCTCTTTTTTCCCCCCCCGTGTTCCCGGGGATTGTTTTTTTTTCTTCTACCTTTTCTTTCATTGTTCCTAGGTTTTCTTCACTCCCCTACAAGCAAACCCACATTAATGTCAATAACAACGCTTATTATAGGGTGTCTCTGCAGAGTGCCCGTCGTTCTTTTTCTACGCTTTCATTTAAATAAAATAGAGCAAATACAAGAATAAAGGGGATGCATTCCCCGCAAAAAAGTGATGGACCCAAACAGCTAGCTGCCACCACTTTCGTGCTGCTGAGACAGGAAAAGACAACTTAAAGAAAACATCTAAAGGCCATCGACCCCTTCAAAAGGCAATCCATTATGCAGACTTTTCGCGCTTCGCACGTGTGTACTGCCCGCGCGCGCACGGGGCTGTGTGGTGCGTGTCGTGTGGTGTGCGTGTTGGTGTTGTTGGTGGGGGTGTGTGTGTGTGTGATTGTTGTGTGGGGTGCTTGTCTTTTTCACCAGTCATTTTTGTCTGTCTGCTGTCTGTGAACTGAAGAATTCGACAAGTAGGGGGGGTATACCAAAAGTAGAAGATGCAGAAGGGAAACACACAAACAAAATTGACCTAATTAAAAAACCAAATTTGAAAACAGCAGCAAACCGTCCGACGTGCAATGGCAGCGCTGCAGACTCTAACCGGGAGGTCGTGGTTCGGTATCTTAGAAGTCGTTTATCTTTGACTTTTTTCTGCCAAAGACAAGCGTTTCCCCAGAGTTGAAATTTTCTGGGGGCTTCACAGGGATACTGGGTTCATGCGTCGTTTTTCTCTTTTTAAATGGTGCGTCCTGAGAGTACTGCTCAAATTTCTGCCCAAACACTGCGGTATATTAACTTGCGTTAAATGGGAATGTCCTCTGACCAAACGAACTCCACATATTTTTTTCGTCATCTTCGCCCTCATCAATCACTAAAAAAAACCCCCAAATTTTATTT
Organism: Conus ventricosus; assembly: GCA_018398815.1. NCBI lineage: Eukaryota > Metazoa > Mollusca > Gastropoda > Neogastropoda > Conidae > Conus > Conus ventricosus. Next base: position 64,735,755 of record CM031600.1, on the reverse strand, counting down.
TACCCTTCGTGCCTAAAATCGCGTTCATCTCCGTTTAGTTTCCTCTTTTTCTTTTTATGACCTTTTTAGTACTTTTGGGACATCGCTTGGAAAACCCGGGAAACTGTGCTGAACGGGCATGAGGGTGCCCAAAGGAAAGGGGAAAACGACACCCCACACCAAGCTGTCAGGACTTAAAAAAAAAACCCCCACTCCTCATAAATCTAGTAGATAGCGTCCCCGCATGCTGGATCAAAAAGGCCCGCTGAACAAACCAAAATAAACCCGGCTGTCTCTTCTGAAGAAATGACTCATGTGTTTAAAAACACGGGAATTTTCCTGTGGGTTGCAGGTGGGCCATTGTGGAACAAGCCAGTTTTTCCTGGGGACCTAGGCTGGAATACCGACGGGGAGTAATCTCCCCAAAGTGGCCGGAAACGAGACAGAAAAAAGACCTAAGCAAACCAACCTTTGCCAAAAGGTAGAAAGATCTTTAAAAAAAAAAGAAAAAAAAAAAGAGATAAATACAAGGGGTTTCACCTTTGGTGTCTATGGCATTCTTTTTCTTTTCCAAGGAAATCATGTTTTCACCTTCGCCGTTTGTTAATTTTTTTATTTGTTATTTTTTGGGTTTTGCGGGCAGGAAACATAAAAAAAACTATTAAAGTATTCGTATTTATCTTCGGCAAAAATAATGTAGCCATGGGCGACCCATTAAATTTCCACGGGATCAGTTTGTTCAGATTGGATCAAACAGCACACCCTGGAATTTTTCTTCATCATTGTATTTTTCAACTTACTTTACGAAAAACTTAAAACAACGTTAACAGATATGAATAAATGATGCAAACGGGTTTCCCTTTTTTTAAAAAATAGGGGTTTTTTTTAAATTTCAATCTTTTTATTAAAAAATCTTTGTTTAAGGTTTTTTTGGGTCTACTTTGCCAAATTTTGCTTAAAATCAAAGCCCCCCGGTTTTTCATCAACACCCACTTTTAAACCTTCCCCTCAATCGACCTGTCTGTACCCAATTGTTTTCATTATCGGGCCCCCTTTCGGGCATGCCCCGTTCTTTAACACCTTTAGTTTTATCCCCCTCAGTCTGCAGTGAAATAAAAAGGGTTGGAATGTAATTTCTTTTCCCTAGCACAGTACAGCATTTGTTCCGCTAAAATGCAAAACATGTCGACTTGCGCTTTTTTTCACCCTACGTTTTCGTCGTTATATGCAGATGAACCCCCCTACGACAATGGTCCCTCTAGAATAGGCTACTTTTTTGGGTTTGAGGTCTTCTAAAAAACAATAACAAAGTTTTTACATATGACTAACCACATTGAAAGGGTTCTTATGATTTTCAAAAGCACCCTTTGTTGCTGACCATGTGTTTATTTTCAAACATATGCGTTAACCCATGCAAAGGGGTCGCGCCTCCTGGATTCTAGTTCTTCTCAACAAGTTCATACATAATCCGGACTGATAAACTTTACCCCCGGCTTCAGGGGATACGTGTGTTATTCTGCACATTCCTGTGCTCAAAACTTGGCGAATACCAAAGACCCAGCCCCCTTTTAGCAGTACCTTTCACCCGCAGGCATCCCAAACTCTATCAACCCCTCGGACCACAAGTTGTTCTTACTTCCCATTTTCACATCTGCCTTTTCCAAAAACAGTTTCCGTTTTTTTCTTCAATCGGTCGTTCACTGTCGAACAAAATTTATAAGGGAGGAATTTCATGTCCCAGATTCCCATAAGGCAAGTGGCTGCTTCCCACTGACTGAAAATCCGCTGACTCATGCTATCCTACGTTTTCTTTCCTTGGGTATGAAAAAGAGCACTGTCCTACGACTTTCCATAAAGGAAGGATGCCATTTCTTTTCAGGTCTTTCATGATCTGCCGTTCTGGGTACTACAATCACTAGTTCTTTTGATACGTGTAGATCAAGCAAAAGACTACATTCTATCCTTTTTGAAAAACACACCAGCCCCCGGGCATGATTTACAAGGAAAAAGGAACGCATTGAGAAAGAATGATCCTTCAAATGACTTTTTTTTAGTCAGTGCTAAAAACAGTGTACCCCTTGGATTGGTATTTGCTACACAAAAAGTAAACAAAAAAAAAAGTCAGGGAATTTATAGAAATCCCATAGTTTTTTTGATAATTACTCAAATAAATTATAAATAAAACGGAAAATTTTGGGATGGCATTTGTGCTTCAGTTTTAAACATATTTTGGGGTCTTTATTTTAAAAACCCAATTCCAATTTCAAGGAAAAATGGAAGAATAAATAATTTTTTACAGGGAATAAAAGGAACCCTGTGAAAAAAAATTAACCAGGCTGTACTTGGTATCTTGGTTTACGTTCATTACAAAGACAGCCAACTCAAGTCGGGTTTTAAATGGGGGGGAGAAAACCACTGTCACCCTTTTAAAAAACAACAACAAATTTGGTCTTTAAGCGGGCCTTTTTATCAAAGAAAGTCTTTCTCAAACAGTAAAAAAAGATAAATTATAAAGAAAAAAAGGGTTTATATCTTAATGTGGAGACCTAAACCAAACAAAAACATACAAAAGAAAAAGAAATGCGTCCCTTGGTGTGTTGGGGGTGTGTGTTGTGTGTGTGTGTTTGTGGTGTTGAGAGAGAGAGGAGAGGAGAAAAGGAGAAAAGGGGGAGAGAGAAAAAGAGGATGCCGTTTTTTTTAAGCCGCAGGTTAGCACTGACTCATCCAGCCGCTCAAAGAAAAAGCATGAGTACAACGAAGTTAAGGTTGTGAGGGATCAAGGAGTTGCATGTGGGGGAATGGGGAAAGGGAAAAAGGACGGATTTTTCTTTCTAAATTTAACGTCTATTCACAATATGATTTAAAGGACAGAGTTAGGGAAATAGGTGGTGTGTGTGTGTGCAGTGTGTGTGTGTGTGTGTTGGTGTTTTGTGTGTTGTGTGTGTGTGTGGGGGTGTGTGTGTGTGTGTGGGGGGTGAGTGTGTGTTGTGTGTGGGGTGTGTGTGTTGTGTGTGGGTGTGTGTGGTGGGTGTGTGTGCGCGCGGCGTGTGTTTTGCGTCTGTTGTGTTTTTTGATGGCCCGAAAAGAGATTTGTTCGAGCATTACTATTAAGTGATCATACTAAAATTTTTACAATTAACTTTACCCCAAAAGCAAGTTTTTAAAACTAAAGGAGAAAAGGATTCTGGTAAAAAAAAAGTTAAGCGCCATATTGGGGGAAACACTTGTTAAAAAAGAGCCCTTGGACTAATCAAAAGGGAAATTAAAAAAAGAAAAAAGCCCCTGGAAAGTCGGGAAAATACACGTGCCATCAAGTCGCAGGCAGTCGGATTTTTCCTTTTTGAAATATGCGCAGTAGAAAAGAAAATGCTGGGTTGTGAAACTTTCAACTGCTCCGCAATGCAAATTTTTAAAATTTTTTCGAAATTTTTGTACGGAAAGCGTTAGCTTAAGCCTTAAAACAGGGGTTAAGTTTTCGGTTATTTTTGCAAAATACTTTGCGTTGGCCCAATTGATAGGGAATCTTTCCCAATTTTAACCCCATTTCTAAAGAAAAAGAGCGACTGGGATTTTTCACAGCAGAGCAAAATTGGAGTGGTAGATTATTTTATAAAAACCAAGTTTTTGTAGGTTCATAAAAACCTTTTCAATGCACTCTTTTTTAAAAGACCATATCCTTCGAAAAAACACAGAGGAAATTTATTTCTATGGATTCATCGGGCTTTTTGCCCTTTTCTGGCAGGCCCGGTCAGCCCCTTCATTACCAATGTTCTTACTTTTCGGATGTCTTTATAATCTTCACAAAAGCGGGTTCATAGCACGATATAAAAGGGAGACAAATTTCCCAAAAAATGAGTAGTCGCAGTACATTACAAAGCTACTACATCATAACAAAAAAGAACGCACTTTTTTTCTTTAGTCTCTTTTTTCATATTGCTCATTTCTTTAGATTTTCCCTCAGTTCAGTTAGTTCAGTTCATAGTTTTTTTATGTCTTTTTATTGGGGGGCCCAAAAGATATTAAACCCGTTTAAAAAAAAACACACAAAACAACAACAACAACAACAACAACAAAACAACCTTCACACTCAACTTACCTAGGACTTTTTTACGCCATTTTAACGAATTCCACTCATACTTTTTTTGTAAATGCTATTTTTTGCGTGTGCTTTTTTTCGTGATGTGGCGTTTCGTTTATTTTCTACTGTACTTTGACTTTCCCTTTTTTTTTAGACATGTGCACGCTCTGTTAAATTTGTTTGGAAATGTGCACGTGTGTTATATTTGTTCGTACATATTTGCCGTGGTGTGGTTGTAGGCACATTTTAGGCCAGAAAGTGCACCTTTGTTCTTGTCGCAAGAGGAAAGGAAAATAATTCGCACAGGAAAGGGCATCTTCGCACTACAACTTCTCGCTGCGCCCGTGTGATAATCTGCAATCTCTTGAGATTTGTCTTCAGATCTTTTAAATCTTTTTGCTCATTTTACCGCCAGACTTTGTTCTCCCGTTTTTTCTTTACACAAAAAAGAGTAATGATCGGCTGGAGCTTTGCGAAGTGTATTGCAGCAGTTCCTACTGCCGTTTATGGTTCTTTTTTTTTTTTCAATTTTTGAGCTTGATCAAGGGAGAAAACCACAGTTCTCCCTCTCCCCAGAAACATTCTTTCGATGTCCTTTTCCCCCCCCCTCCGTCTTCTCCTCCCTCCCCCCCCGGGCCCCCCTTTTGCCCCCTTTACCCCGCCCTGCAATCATTTTTGTTACCCGATTCTGTCCTACTTTTTTTCTCTCTTTTTTTTCTGCCTTCATCCCTCTAAACGTCCCCCTTTACATAATTCACCCCGCCACGTCGCTTCTCATCCCCATCTTCTCCCTCGCTCTTCCCTTTTTTTTACAAACACCCTTCCTTCATCTACGAGCTTCAAAAAATACCCCTTTTAAAACCCAAAGACATAAAACTCATGGGGGATTGCCATCTTGTGTCACAGCTTCTGAATCAGTAGTATGCTACCCCTTCAAATAATAGGGGTAAATAACTCTTATACAAAAATGAATACAAAACAACGGCATATGCAAGAAAAAAAAGCATATTGCTGCAATAAACCCTAAGTGCATGCACAACAGCAGCTACAAAAAAATGGAGGGGTAACACAAACGCTCATGAAAACAGCCAAGATGTCGACGAAACGTTCCCCTTTCCAATTCGCAAGACAAAAAAACTTCAAAAAGAAAAGTACAAAGTGCGGGGTGGCCAAAGATAATCCAGGGGCTTTTAACAATTTCCCACAAACAACACGCACGCACGCTCGCGCGCACGCAACTCAAGAAACCTTAGCGATTTAGAAATCCTTAGTTCCCCATTTTGTTCTCTCCACGTACTTCGAAACTTGTAAGAACAGGGGCTTTCTCTCCTAAACCCTGATACAAAACATCCATAAAAGTCCCCCTTTCATTTTTTTATCTTAACTTTCTTTTCCCCATTTTTTTCCTTAAAGCCTTATATTTACCTCTTTCTGAGCACCCGCGCCCCCATCACGCCGTTGTATTTATTCGGTTGTATTTAAAGAAAAGGGTTTGTATGGAACCGTTGAAGCCCTTTTTGTTACGAGGAAAGGGCCACGCGAGGTTTGGTAGCAAAACACCCTTTGCTGCTGCTGTTTTGAAGGCATGTTTTAAAACGCTCGTTTGGGAAATGAGTGTTGGTCTACGGTTTTCAACGTGCATCGGGTGTAGCGTTTTTTTACATCTTCCAGCTGTGTGAAAAAGGAAGGAAAATAGGGGTAGGATGGTGGGGGAAACAAAAAGGCAAAGAAAATTCCTCATGTTAAAAGGGCATTGAAAGGCGTGATTAATGAGTTGGAGGACCCTGAACCCAAAAAAAAAAAAAACGGGTTTAGTTGGCAAGAATTTCTGAAAAACAGAGTCAGCACTTAAGTCAAACTTCGCAGTACAACGTTCCAACTTATTCCCTTCATTTCTCGTTTCCCCCACGGTAAAACATTCGTATGCTACGCAAAGCACTATTCGACCAGAAAAAAACACACGGTTTTTTGGTTCCTTTTTCAAACACGGGAGCAAGAAATACAATGGAAAAAAAAAACCTCAACAAAAACAAAGGACTATCCATTAACAGCACAAAAAAGACGTCGAGCGCTTATCTGCAAAACTCAACTTGCCTCAAAAACAAATAAAACCCCGAAAGTACTTCCAAGGCACACATTAAGGCTTGAGCGGCCTAATCACGCAAAAAAAGGGGATTTGTATGGCTTTCCTAATCCTGAAACACAAGACCGTGGTATCCCTTTCCCTTCACAATTTCACTTTCCATCTCACCACAGGCCCGTTTCACTTAACCCTGAACTCTTCATTACAATTTTTCCACTTTCCTCTAATTCTTGAGGTGCCTTTCTCCGAAACAGCCTCTGCACTTCAGCCAAACCGTAAGGTCTTAACCAGACGACTTTTATGAAAAATGAGTCCTCCTTCACTCTCCCTCCTCTTTTTTCTGACTGTCTGTCTGTTGTCTGTCTGTCTGTCTGTCTGTCTCTGTCGTCTGTCTGTCTGTCTTCTGTTGTTTTTTCCGTTTTTCCACTTTTTTTTAAAGTCCCCATTCCCCCCCCCCCCTCCTCTCTTTCCCCCTTCCCCTTTTCCCCCCCCTCTCTCCTCTCTCTCCCCCCTCTCCCCCCCTCCCCTCTCTCTCCCCCCCTTTCTCTTTTCACACACACCCCATACACATACACAACAGAAAAAACATGATTATACGGAAAATACCGGCGCACACACACCACACCACAACACAACCAAACACACACACACACAACAACACACACAACCCCAAACCCCAACACACAAAAACACCACACAAAACACAAACACAACACACAAAAAAAACACACACAAAACACACACACACACACAACACCACACACCACCACACACACACCAACACACAAACACCACACAACACGTACCACGGGAATAGAATTCTATTGTCAAGAAACCCAAAAAAATAGGATTTGATCGTGCCCGTGAACGTGAAAAAATAAAAAAGCGATTTCAATGTGATTAGACTGCGCAGGTATTTAACGCTGACGACTATCTTGTTTTTATTTTTAATTTCGTTTCATTTCCCCAGTTTTTTTCCACAGTGCTTTAAAATGGTCAATAGAAATGGAAGGAAGAAAAAAAAAAAAAGAAAAAGAAGAAAAAGAAGGAAAAAGAAAAAGAAAAAAGAAGAAGAAGAAGAAGAAGGAGGAGGAGGAGGGGGGGGAGGAGGGGGGACGAGGGGAGGAAAGGGGGGAGGGGGAAAGAAGAAGAAAAAGAAGAAGAACAAAGAACACAAGAACAAAAAGCACAAGAGCAAAAAACACAAAGCCAAAAAAAAGGAAACATTGACGCTCAGATGCTGGCATTTTAAGGAATGCCCGGAATCCTCCTCAACCAAACCACATGGGGCTTCTCGATGTCTCCCCCCTCCTACCTACTGCTTCGCCTCTAACTGCCCCCAGCCTCCACCCATCGTCCCCTGTCGACTTTCCCCACTCAAAAACTTCCACACATTGTATCGACTTCTCCCCCTCCTTCCTCTCATCTGCCAGATTCTTTCCACTGAACCCCTTCCCCCAGCTCGTTCGCCCCCTAACTGACGAAATTCTCTGACAACGTAACGTTCTTTTCGGCCGTTTGACAGCAGTGCAAAAGCCAGGCAAGGGTGTTTCAAAACACCTTTTTGTTAGCAGCAGTAAATCGGCACGCTCCAAAACCACAAGGTGTGAGATAAGGACGACATAAAATTTGGCAGGCGAAACAGGGGTGCGCGATACAACAACCCAAGGAAAACCATCAGACCGGTCAAGCTCTCTTTAAACGGGAGCAAAAAAAAAAACAAAAACAAAAAAAGGGGGGGGGGGGGGGGGGGGGGGGGGGGGGGGGGGGGGGGGGGGGAGGAAACAAGAAGAAAGGAGGTATGAAGGGGGTTGGGGGCGGTGGGGTTTAAGAAATTTAAGGGGGGTGATGGTTTGGCAGCATGCAAAATTCAAGTTTTGCTGTGCATCTGATCATTTACGCGTTTTCTAGAGTGCGCCGTGTGGTTGTGCGTGTGCGTGTGTTGTGGTGTGTGGGTTTTTTTTGTTTGTCAAGACGGCAAGGATGCCAAGCCCTTTCCGCATCACTATTTTTGGAAAAGAATTCAAGTCGGGGGAGAAACCTCAGCTTCCTTGGTTACATTATGCAGTTTGATGCATGTTGTGTGTGGTTGGGGGGGGTGGTGTGTTGTTGTGTGTGGTGTGTGTGTGTGTGTTTGTGGTGAGTGTGTGCGCGCGTGCGTGCATGCTCGTGCGTCTCCGTGCTGCATCCGTGGTGCGTGCGTGTATGTGTATTTATATGTATCTTGTGTGTGTGTAGTGTTGTGTGTGTATGTGTGGTGCGTGCGGCCCCGGCGCAACACAACACACACACACACCACACACACACACACCCAACATTAAAAATAATAAAATTTATATTAATATTATAATTATATATTTATTATATATATAATAATGATCATATATTTAAATGCCCAAAACAATCTTTTAAGTGCTCAACCCCCGGGGGGAACATTGTTAAAAAAGTTAAAAAAGGGAACTTAAAACATTAAAAAATTTGTTTCAAGGTGTTGCGGTCATCAGGATGGTTTTTGGTTTGCCCCCGCCGGTTTTTTATAGCTGGGGCTCCCGTTTGCGGTTTTTGCACTTTCG
>CM031600.1:64717019-64721042 GCA_018398815.1 Conus ventricosus | reverse complement strand
TTGGATTTCTTTTCTTTTTTCTTTTTCTCCCCCCCCCCCCCCCCCCCCCCCCCCCTCCACCAAACACTGTTAACTGTTTAATCTCTAGATGGCAAATTGCACAAACAGGACGAGTCTGTTGGGAGTTGTGCACTGCCACTGCAGTTCACTGTGTGGTTTTCAATGGAAATGGATTGTCAGTTCCGCCAAGGTGGGCAGTGTTTCACCAGCGTCTGTTTGTTTGTCTGTCTGTCTGTCTGTCAGCAGGATGACACAGAAACTACAGCACCGATGTTGTTGAAAATTGGTGGGACGGTCAAATATGGACCAATGACGAACCCAGTGAAGTGTGGTGATGGTTTCGATCAAACAATGGAATATGAAATATTTGTTTCACTTACATTAACACTGCTTACATTGGCATTTTCATTGTTGTTGACATTTTCACGATTTTCTTTAGAAATAATGCATTGATACTATCAACATTTTTTTTTAAATAATAAATTCGGGCTTATTGATAACTACGAACTTTTAAGGTTTGCTACTGACCCAGATTACTACCAGAGTACTACCAACAAACTAAGGTTCTACAATGGGATGAAGGGGGATGTCTAGTCACTACACATTACCAAATGGAACAAGAAACCTGCAACAGGACTGTCTGTTGTCTGCAGAGGTCTGTGTTCTCCCGATTACCCTTCTAGTTTTCTTTGCCTTCAGTGTGTGGATTTGGTCACCATTGAATGCCCCTTTCTATTCCCACCCCTACCCTCCGAACCTTGCTTAACAATCATCTCCCGACACCACTCCTACCCTCTTTTCCTCCCTGTTATCCAGTGTTCTGCTATCACACCATTCCTTTTACTTTGTTCCTTTCTATCTTTCTGTCAACACCTGCAGAATCCCAGCACCAACGTTATAAACAATCCGCCACATGAGTGTTCTTCCCGTCATTCCTCTCCAGGCCATTTCTTTCAATGTACACAGCAGCAGACGCAATAACACCATAAAACACCAACGACAAAACCATTCATCATCAGCAGCAACCAGCAGAACGGCACATGGAAAACAAATTAGCTGCGAAAATAGTAATGCACATCAAACAGCTAACTGCCGATCCCCTCGGAGTTAAAAAAAAAAAAAAAGCGGGAAGCACAGGGGGAAATTCAAGAAAACGAGTAAAACCCAATCTGGTTTTCATTCGTCTGTGCCAAGAGGCACACATTGTGTAGCACTTTCCTCAGCTTCTGCAAAGCCTTTTACCTGTTTTATTTCATTTTTCATTGCTGTCAATGCACAGAGAGTTTAGAGGGGTAGGAGGCGTGAAGGAGGGTATGGGGCAGGAAAGGTATATATAAATAGATGGCGCAGCATGGCAAACTCATAAACAGTAAGTGGCAAACATAAAACGAGCTTCAAACCAACAGTAAACCAGCACCATGGGGTAGTGGTAGCGTCATGGATTGTGGCTTTGGAACGTCGTATGTTCCAGAGCCATTTATTTCTGCGAATGTTTGGCCCATGACCACTTTCAACCCAGACTCCAGTTTGCCACGGGCTCAAAAGGAAAGACGGGAACCAGACGGAAGAGCTCCGTCCATTCAGTGGATGAGTCTCTGAGAGTGTTTTTCAAATTTCCACTACAGGTGTCTATATATCTCGGGCATGGGTAAGTCCGGAATATACGTTGAAATTAAGCGTATTAAGAGTACAGCCCCGTTGTGTACGCTCTGATTAAAACGGGACCTCATGGGATCATCTTCATCCTCGTCGTTCAACACAAAAAGACTCCAATTAAATTCAGTTACCCCTTATATCCTGCTCTTGTGGTATCATCAGTTTAGGTTTCTCTCTTCGTGTATGCCCTTGGTGAGCTTGTTTTGAGGTCGTCGGTATCAGAATGTCGGTCTCGTGACTCGAGTTCATCTCGAGATCGCGGGCACCGAACACAACTCACTCAGCGAGACATTCGGCGCTGACGAAGGCCTCTGGATGGAGGCCGAAAGCTTCGCTTCGGCAAAACTTTCCTGTGTGAAAAGGTAAAAGACTGTGTTTAATCCTGGTGGAGATTGTTCTTGGACAGACATAGTGGCGCCCTCCGGAGAGGGGCGCTTACTCACGCTGAATCAGCAAATTGGAAATTATCATCGCAGATACAAGGGTTAATATATTGTGTTCAGCGTATGTTGGATCTGAACAGGCGTCACTGAACGCCGCCAAAGTTATTCTCTAGCAGTGCTGCGTCGTTTCCGGTGTGTTGCTCGTGACAAAGTTGATATCGAATGCTCCCGATAAATTGCTGGTGCTGGGTTCTGGTTGGACGTGCAGTGTGTAACTGTGGACAGGTAGTAGGAATGAGCGGACTGGGAATACTGCCACTGAAGTGGGATGAAGGTAAGAGAGAAAAAATAGCAGTAAATTTCAGTCGGCAAAACCCCGAAATGGGATGCGTACAGCATTAAATGTTTCTTGCCACTTAGTGTAAATGAAATATTCTCCACCAAGGAAGTTACCTGTTCACCCTTGTCTCATGGTTTGTTTGTTTGTATACCAATCTTAAGCTAACTTCCTCAAAGTATGAATGTTGCCCACGGACTAAACAATCAAACGTCTCGTTGGGATCCGTGGTTAAAGTCTAAATCAAATGACACATTCTGTATCATTCTTTATTATTGTGTTTTTAACCTGCGTCACTACAAACGCGTGACAACATTTCTGCAGATATGACGTACCCAGCGTCGCATAGTGGGGCACACCATTTTGAAATAGCAACATTTGTTATAGTCTAATTTACTTCATTCCCGAGTTAGGGGGGGGGGGTGTGTTTCAGTCTGCACAATACTTTCTTTGAAATCAAAGAGTACCAACACCACTGATCCACAGTCATACACGCTCTGATCGATCCATCTGAACCTCGAATTCTTTTCATTACCCGTGTGTTACAGGCAGAACACGCTCTAACACAGCCTCTATTTTTATCTCCAGTCAGTGCTGTTCTGACGGAACAATTTTGGGATGCAACTTCAATGTTTAAGTTCTCAGGCACAGCCGTGGCTTGCTGCTGTATGCATACCACGTTGACTCTTGCTGTTTGGTATTTCCACGTTTTAACCCGTTCTATATGCAAACGAACCTCTTTCTAACCACTGTGAGGTTTTGTAGGTCTTGCGTGATTTGTGGAAATGAAAGGACAGGGGGGAAAACAGACCTATTGCTTGGGGCATTGAGAGATTCATTGCATGACGGCCAGTATCACTGTCAACATCCGTCTATCGTTTGATAGTGGTATAATGACATCTGTCTATTTCAATGTATGTGCATTACAGCATGAACAAAATGATATTCTCTCCTTTCCCAGTGTAAACCATCCTTTCTTGGATGATCTACGAGTAAAAATAATCAACACAGAGACAAACAAATTCTTCACATGACATTTTCTAAAAGTATCCAAGAAACACTCGGGCTGGGCGTACGCTAGATAACAATCACATGAGGCACAACGAGACGTTAGGAATCACAATAATATGCTGCTGCTGTTTACTTCAATAATAATTATCACCATCATGATTTTATCATGAAAGTTCAACATTAGCAATACTTTCTGCTTCTTTCTTTCACTTGTGCACTGCGTCATTTACTTCATCCAGTCTTTTCAGTTTGAAGTCAGGAAGAAGAATCATAGTTGTCGTCAATGAAAAATGTCTCAACAGTAAGTTGCACAGAGCACCTCGCTCCTTTTTTCTCCAGAAAGACGAGCACTAATGCCACTACTTCTGGTCAAGCAGAAGAGAAAAAATCTATCACCGCCTGTCGCTTGAATAAACCTTGAATCAAACGTCTTTCAAGTAGCCTTTCTCACCACAAGGCTACACGTAAATACTGATAAAATCCAGCTGATTCAAGAGGCAAAGCAATGAGTGAAAACAGAAGGTGTCATGGCGGGAGGCGTAGACAACGGGAGGTTGCGGGAATGGGTGTTTTCTTAATGCTTGGAGAAGTCTCTATGATTCTGTTACGAAAAGAAAATACTCGCTACAGTGCAGT
>CM031600.1:64707019-64712019 GCA_018398815.1 Conus ventricosus | reverse complement strand
CTCTGTCAGCTTGCGGGGTCTGCCGAGAACAACAACAGATGGTGAGACACTGTCAGGAAGCCATCAATGGTGCTTCAACAAGCCCTACGAGATAAACGCCGATCTGGGACCATGTCGTTTTGTCTCCATCCCAACCGCTCCCTGTCCCCTTCCCGCGTCAACATTCTCCTCTCCCACCAGTGTTGTGTAATGCCGTGTGTGGTGAAAGTGGAGTTTGGGACACACAGTGGAGACTGTTCACTCAATGTATTCCATTACCACCAACAGTAATGTAGAGACTGAGATCGCTGTGTTGTGCGGTGGTAAGCTGTGGGTTCGAATCTCATCATGGGCGTCTATTTGCAGATTTTTTTTTTTTCCAGCTCAATTTCAATGTGCCAAGATTTCAAATCGGAAGACTGAAAACAGTCGAGAGTCTAATTAATTCAACCGATGGATATCTTAGCTAGTTGCTGAAATTTTTCTGACGGCACAGCAGGTGTCTGTATCTCCGAGGCCTATGTCAGGAAAAGAAGCTAGAGTATATCACTATCATGTAGGCTCACACCAGACCGGACTCCACGGCATCATCTTTATCCTCATCGGTCATCATAGAAAACAAACTTCAATTTCTGTGGCTCTTCGTGTCCTGTTGCCGTGGTGAACTGTGTTTCAATTTCCCCTCGACGTCCAAGCCCATTGGTGAGATCATGTTAATGTATTCAGAATCGGCAAGTTCATGAGGGGCTGTCGATGCATTGAAAAGGTGATACCCACCGGAGGTGGAACGCTCACTTATAATATCTCCAAGAACAAAGCCACAAAAAAAAAACTAGCAAACAAAGGAACGAACAAAAACAAACAAGGAAATAAAACAAACAAACACCTTAATTCAGTGTTGTGTCTGCACAAAAAGGGGAAAGTCCAAGGTTAAAATACACGTGGGAAGCCATTAACTAGTGATCATTCACACTCTTTGTATTTCTTTTTCATTATTTCTTCCTGTGTATTTTTCTCTATTTGGCTTCTGCACGCAACATAACTGAAAAAACAACAACAACAACAACAACAACAACAGAATAATCGAGCGGCAAAGGAAACGCGAAGGAAGCATAACTAGACGCTAAACAAAGCAGTGTTAACGGGGGGAAGATGGCAAAGATGATTACCTGTGACACAGACAAATGGGACGGCAGATTTTCTGACAAGAAGATTTAAACACGAGCACTGAGGGCAAGCAAATGAGACCGACAACAGTGTGTGTGTGTGTGTGTGTGTGTGTGTGCGTGCGTGCGTGCGTGTGCGTGCGTGCGTGCGTGCGTGCGTGCGTGCGTGCGTGCGTGCGTGCGTGCGTGCGTGCTGTGTGTGTGTGTGTGTGTGTGTGTGAAGAGAACAAAGAAACATACGGTGATTTTTAACCTGATAAGACAGATGCGGTATACTTCATCATTTAATAGCTTTGTTGTTCATATCTCAGAAAGTCCCACCTGCCGCCCCCCCCCCCCCCCCCCCCCCCCCCCACGTTTTCTACGGTTCTTGCTCTCTATCTTTATCTCCCTTTCTATCTTGTCTCTTTCTCAAGCTCTTTATGTCTTTCCTTCTTTTTCTCCCTCCTTTTTGTCTTCAGCCCTCTCTCTCATTCCCATCTCTTGTCGCACTTCCCTTTCCTGCCTACCTCCCTCCTCTCTCTCTCTCTTTCTTTCACCCTCTCCCTCTCTCTCTCTTTTTAAACCCTCCTTTCTTTCTCTTCCTCTCTCTAACTCTCACTGTCTGTCCTTCCTCAACTCCCATCTATTTCTCCTCATCCCTTTCTCTTTCTGTTATATCTTTTTTTCCTTTCCATTCCTCCATCGCACTCTCTCTCTCTCTCTCTCTCTCTCTCTCTGTATCTCTCATTCTCTCTTTGTGTGTGTGTGTGTGTGTGTGTGTGTGGTGTGTGTGTGTGTGTGTGTGTGTGTGTGTGTGCGTGCGGTGCGTGTGTGTGTGTGTGTGTGTGTGTGTGTGTGTGTGTGTGTGTGTGTGTGTGTGTGTGTGTGTGTGCGTGCGTGTGTGTGTGTGACTGCATGGGTTGTGTCAGATTGAGAAAGATCCTCTTTGTTCAAACGCTCAGCTTGTCTTGTCGCATTCCTTTCACTTCGTTTTATCACCACCATTGTTTCACGTTTTCGGTGCTGTGAAAACTGAATGTAAAATATTTTAAAAAAATGACTCGGATGATTGCATTTACGCAGGAAAGAAAATCTGCAGGCCTGTCTACAGTCGTACCTACACGAAGCTTCCTTGTCTCGCCTTTCAACTCTCGCCAAGTCCCAATACCACCCCACAACCCCACAGCCATCCCTTGCATCTTACACCCCCAACCTCTCTCCATTCCTCACCCTCTCTCATTCATACGTCCACATATGTATCAACGTATTTCGTTGTCTTAGTTCCCTCTGGCTCTCGATCTACAGAAATTCTGTTCATCCATAATCCCTTGTCCCCAGCTCATATGGCCTGCTAACAATAGGCTGAGCGCGCAATATTCTTTACCATGTTGTAACAATTTTACTGACGGTGCTTACGTTAGTAAATTCACGGATTTTCACGTAACGACGATGATGTTATAAAAAAGACAACTTTTATTAGCAGTAGTAAGTAAGGTCGGTGCACGCAACAAACGTTAGGGCGATGATGAAGTTTTTCATCACCTGTGACCTCATTAAATCTGCATGTGACCTCATGAACTCAGTAATCGAACAAAACAAAACAGTTCTATGAATCTGAAGACCATTTCGAGAGAAACACGACCCAAAAGTCTAGTTTAGCCATCCACCACCAATTGAATGGCGCAGTATCTGTTCTCCCAGGTGGTATAAACTGTTTGCTGGTCAAGACTGCTGTATACAGTCCACAATGCCGGATGCAGTAACAACGACATGACGACCTGCTCACCATTGCCCGGAGGTGGAAGAGGAAATGGTGTGGGCCACATTTCAAGAACCACCAGCATGATAAAACCTATATCCTGCAGGCTGCACCCACGCCTATGTAAAGATTCGAATGTTTACAGACTGGCACGATTAGATTGTTTCAAGAGTTTTTGTCGTGTCTGAAAGTTGATTCTCCTTCTTTTCTTTCATTTGATATCAAGTACAAGCCAGGTGGTCCCAACAAAACAGATCAACGTGAAAAGAATTGGACTATTTTGAAGAGATCACCTAGCGCAAAGACGAGTTTGGGTGAGTGCGAAGGCCAGAAATTTTATATCATGTATTTCTAGACTGAGAATAACATCGTCGGTAGAAATCCCTGTAAACAAGTTAAATGACTGGTCGGGAGGGGGCGGGGGGGAGGGGTTCGTTCGATCTAGTATAAGTTTAATATCAATCCATGGCTAAGATTTATGCTGCAGAATGCTGACATGGATCTTGTGCAAAGTGCTAACTGTGGTGTGTGGCCTGCAGGGCACAGTGCCAGGACGACGGAGAAGACACGGCCAGACAGAAGGAGAGGTGGGAGGACATCATCAGGGAATGTACGGGCCTCTCCTCTCTCAGCTTTTGGTGGGCTGCAGCGAACAGCAACAGATGGCGAGACATTGTTAGGAAGTCATCAGTGGGGCTTCAACAAGCCCTACTGAGAGAAATGCCGATCTGGTACTAACAGTCGCTTCCTCTCTACACCATCCCTTCCCAATCCCCTCCCCTCGCCACATTCTACCGCTCCCACCAGTTTTGTGCAACGTCTTATGGGGGTGAAAAAAGGAGTTTGGGACCACACAGTGGAGACTATCCACTCAACGGATTCCCTTACCACCTACTCTAATGCAACGAGTAACATCGCCGTGTTGCGCAATTTTAAGTTTTGGGTTCGAATGTCATCATGGGCATCTATTTGCAGATTTCTTTTAACTAGTTCGGTCCTTCCAAATTTCAATGTGCTAAGAATTCAAGTAGGAAGACCAAAACCAAACAGTTGAAAGTCTCATAATTCAATAGATGAATATCGAGCGTGTTACTTAAATTCCTGACCCACACTGCAGGTGTCTGTCTCTCCGAGGCCTGGTTGATACAGGAATATATCACAGAAAGAAACGTCGAGTATATCCTTAGCATGTAGGCTCACACCAGACCGGACTCCACGGCATCATCTTCGCCCTCATCGGTCATCACAGAAAACAAACTTCAATTTCTGTGGCTCTTCATGCCCTGCTGCCGTGGTGAAATGTGTTTAAATTTCCTCTCGACGTCCAAGCCCATTTGTGAGTTCATGTTAATGTATATGGAATCGGCCAGTTCACGGGGGGCTGTCAATAGACGGCAAGGTGACGCCCTCTGGAGGAGAAACGCTCACTTACGCAGTCTCCAAGAACAAAACCACAAAAAGAAAGAAAACGAACAAAAACAACAACAAACAAACAAATAAAAGAACAACAACAAAAACCCTTTAATTCAGTGTTCAGTTTTCACACTGAGGGAAATGTCTGGGGTTAAGATACACGGGGAAGCTATGAACTAGTGATTATTCACACTCTTTGTTTGTTTTCTTTCTTTTTTTTTTTTCGTTTTTTTCCCCGTATAGTTTTTTTTCTATTTGGCTTCTGCATGCAATATAGCTATAAAAAAAAGAAAAAAAAAAGCCAGAATAATCCATCGGCAAAGGAAACGTGAAGGAAGCATAACTAGATGCTAAACAAAGCAGTGTTAACGGGGGGAAGATGGCAAAGATGATTACCTGTGACACAGACAAATGGGACGGCAGATTTTCTGACAAGAAGATTTAAACACGAGCACTGAGGGCAAGCGAATGGAACAGGATAAAAGTGTGTGTGTGTGTGTGTGTGTGTGTGTGTGTGTGTGTGTGTGTGCGTGCGTGCGTGCGTGCGTGCGTCCGTCCGTGCGTGCGTGTGCGCGCGCGCGCGCGTGTGTGTGTGTGTGTGTGTGTGTGTGTGTGTGTGTGTGTGTGTGTGTGTGTGTGTGTGTGTGTGTGTGTGTGTGTGTGCACGCGCGCGTGCGCGCGCGTTTTAAGAGATAAAAGGA
>CM031600.1:64702019-64704519 GCA_018398815.1 Conus ventricosus | reverse complement strand
ATGTCAAACAACGGCAAAAACTTCATCGGTACAAAGCAGACAGGAAGGAGAAACGGCACCACACGACGCTGTAAGCCAATTCCAAGCCATTCATGCAGACAGGCGTCCACTTCCATTCTTCACACAACACTCCCATCAGCATCTGCATGCACAAGTATGAGCTTAAATCCATCTTATTCATTTCATCGGCATTTTTCTCCTTGATAAACCCATCCTCCATCCCTTAACATAAAATCAAAGGTCCTCCAATCAACTTTCCTTAAAAAAAACACACACAACAAAAACCGCACCAGCATTCTCCCTCCTGACCACCCCATTCCCACCCCTAAACCTTCCTCTTTCTGCACGCTTTCTCTACGTGCCCCGTTCCAAAACAGCTCCCATCTGATGTCTTCAATCAGCGTTATGCTGTTTGGAAAAACTTCGGACGGAACTTCGAGATCCGGCACACGTTTTTAGACACCGCCGATGCTTGGCTTTGGTATGCAGATCACTGTCCACTCTTGCTGTTCTTTCTTCCACCCCCTCTCCTTTCATATCTTCTGTATGCAAACAAACATCGCTCCTAACACTTTCCACCTCTCGGGGGGCTTTAGGGTTTGTATGTCCTGCGTGTGATCTTTGAAAATGCAAAAGGCAGAAATGCTGACAGTGAGATCGTGGGCTACAGACCTATTGCTCTCTGGGCATTGAAGGGTGGTTGCATGACAAATCTTTGAAAGGCCCCCCCCCCCCCCTTTCCCCCCATCCCATTTTTAAAAACTTTTGGGAACACCAAACAAGCAAAGAAGGAACAAGTTTATTTGTACTGGTTTGCATGCTACATTCACAGTTTATTTGTACTGGTTTGCATGCTACATTCACAAGCCAGATTTTTTCCCCCTCTTAATGCTAGTGACCTGCATCCTTTGACATGTGTTATGTCAGGATTGCAATACAAGTGCAGCGTGTGATACAACCTTTCAAACTTAATAGACTATCTCTAAAACTTCAGAATGTTTGTCTCACTATTTGTCTCTCTATATTTCTTTTCTCCATCTCAAATCCTAACCTGCCCCAGCTTCTCCAGAGAGGGTTATGTTAAGTTCGTGGGAATTTCCCCTTTACACAGCGTTAATGATAACCTCGCTCAGAAAAAAAAAAAACAAACAACAATGGACCTTCTCTTCAGTCAAAGGTTTGAAAATGATGTCTTGTTATCTGAATGTTCACGTTCAGTTTACCCGTTAAAAAAAAACACACCGCAATATTTTTTCTTGTTCACAAGCAGTTAGGGACAGACATATTCATTTATTGGACGGTTTGAAACTGGATCGCTACAAGAGAATGAAGCTAAATGCGATTGTCAATGGGGAAATCATAACTGACGGAGGTGCCGGTGTCGTATATAATACTGTCGCTCATAAAATCGTGTCGCAGCGATAGCATTTCCCGGGAAATACTGCATTTTATGAGACAGCTACAATATTCTATGGGACATTTTTCGTGAAAAGTTGTCGCGCGACATTTTTTTCCAGCAATTATTGTCGCTGCAACAATATTCACGTGAAATGCTATCGCTGCGATACAATTCCACGGCGACAGTATTATATACGACACCGCAAAAAGCATGATTAGACAAAGAAATATGTAACAGACAAAAGAACTGACAAGTTCTGCCCTGCCTATTTGGTGCGTACCTAAATATGTAACAGACAAAAGAACTGACAAGTTCTGCCCTGCCTATTTTGGTGCGTACCTAAATATGTAACAGACAAAAGAACTGACAAGTTCTGCCCTGCCTATTTTGGTGCGTACCTAAATATGTAACAGACAAAAGAACTGACAAGTTCTGCCCTGCCTATTTTGGTGCGTACCTAAATATGTAACAGACAAAAGAACTGACAAGTTCTGCCCTGCCTATTTTGGTGCGTACCTAAATATGTAACAGACAAAAGAACTGACAAGTTCTGCCCTGCCTATTTTGGTGCGTACCTAAATATGTAACAGACAAAAGAACTGACAAGTTCTGCCCTGCCTATTTTGGTGCGTACCTAAATATGTAACAGACAAAAGAACTGACAAGTTCTGCCCTGCCTATTTTGGTGCGTACCTAAATATGTAACAGACATGGGCGAAGAAAATTAAACTACAGTAAAAAATATAAATCATGACTCACAAGGCTCACCTTGCATTGAGTTCATAATAATTCTAGATATTTAATAACAAAAAGTAAGGTTCATCGCATAGTTTTTAATGCACTTGAAGCTGTTGGATGGAAATTGTAATTGTAAGCCATAATCGGGCTGCGTTTATTTTTTTTCATGTCTCTCATGAAAAAGCAGGACCCATATCTCAGCTTGTGAGAGAGGGGAAACACAAATTTCTGGACATCCATGGAATATAGCTGGAACCAAAGTGAACCATGAACAGACACTCTTACCGCAAAATTGACAACCTAGGACTGGTGAAATCCAAGGTACCATTAGGGATCATCTCTGGATTTAAGGAGACGCAGAGA
>CM031600.1:64692019-64697019 GCA_018398815.1 Conus ventricosus | reverse complement strand
CCATTTTCCATGATTTGCAAGTAAATGAAAGCATTACAGACAGAAACAAATTCTTAATGACGGTCTCTATCCAGTGCTCGAGAAACATTACCACTTGGGCTGGGTCGTATGCTACGTGACAATAGCAGGAGGCAGAGAAATGCATCATAAATCATACGGATACGCTGTTCCTATTTCAACAAAAACTGTACCTGATGACATTGAAGTAAGAAGTTTGGACGGTACTTTGTGCTCTTTTTGTCGCTTGCATACTCGGTCCATTACTTTATACATTCTGCCTTTATACATTCTGCTAAAAAAAAGTTCGAGGTCAAAGATGAAGATTGTTGCCAATACTCAAAAAGAAAAAAAACGAATGAACAATATCTTAAAAGTAGGCTGCGTTGGGAACCTCGCTGTAATGTATCACCAAACAGACTAGCACTAAGACTAGTACTTGAGACCAGATACAGAAGAAAGGGGGAAAAAATACTGGATACCCATTGGGGAAAAAAATCGGGAAAAAAGTCTTTTCAGCGGCCGTTTGACCTATATGCCACAAATCGACACTGATGTCATCCAGCCGACTGGAAAGAGAATTAAGCGATGAGAGAAACGAGAAAGTCAGAAGGTGTGAGGGTGCGAGGGGTGGAAGGCGGAGGATTGTTCAGGGAGAGAAGAAGGGGTACCTTCTTACATGCATGTACACGTCTTTGTGATTCTATCGAAAAAGCAAACACAGACTACAGTGCAGTACAGCAATACAATATAAGCGTCTGTATACTTACATCACAGACCAATGCTGTACACAAAACACAGCACGATACAATAAAACACAACACACTTTTCTTTCTTTGTCTCGTTTTTAGTAGACTGCTTACTCATATTTGCTTTTTCTGTGTGTGTGTGTGTCAATTAATGGATCCCGCTGATTTTCATATCCTTGTTCTGTACATATGAATGTAATCTTATGTTTGTTTTGTATATATGCAAGTGGTAGCATGCTTATTTGCTTGTCTGTCTGCTTGTTTGATTGTTTTCCTCCAGGTTAGCTAGTGCGCGCGTTGTTCTTTAATCTCAAGAAAAGAGATCTAATTCGCACAGGAAAGGGAAATCATTCGCACCGCCAGTTCTCGTCTAGCGCCAGTGTAATCATCTGTAATCTCGCAAGATTTGCCTGTCAGGTGTTATTCTTTGAGCATTCATTATCTCCTTCTCCCAGGCAGAATTTCTTCGTCCATTTCGCCTTTTGACGCCGAGTCACACAAACAGGACAGTAGGTCAGCGAGAGCTATATGGAGCGAAAATTGCCCCACTTTCTTCAAACCATTCTTTTATGGATTTCTTCTTCTTTTTTTCCCCATTATGATCTTGATGAAAGGCGAATATCACAACTAACTCTCTCTCTCTCTCTCTCTCTCTCTCTCTCTCTCTCTCTCTCTCTCTCCTTAGAAATTCCTTTTTCTTTAATTAATTTTTCTTTTTTTTTTATAGAAATGGTGCCTCCATCCCCAAGTCTCGCCTCCCGTCACCCTTACCCACATCCACGCACCCTCCCCCTCCGCGTCCTGCAAACATCTTTGCCTAATCCTGTCTCACATTTTCCCCTTCTCTTTCTGTCTTCATAGCCTCATTAACTCCCTTGTAAATGGGATTCATCCGCCCACCTCCCTTCCCGCCCCTGCATCTCCCTCCCCGGCTATTTCTTTCCCTCCACATGCTCCGTTTTCGTCCAGTGTGCAAACACACACACACACACACACACACACACACACACACACACACACACACACACACAGACAGACACACACACACACACCACACACACACACACACACACACACACACACACACACACTCCGTTGAGGATAACGCCAACGGCAGAAAAAAAAAATCATCGTTGATAGCTATCTTAGAGTTACCAGCTATCTGAATCAGTGTGCATAACATCTCTTTGCAAACAATGTCTCTAACTAATTCATGGGCAGAGTATCTGGTCCAACTCAAAGACACAAATATGTGTATGCAACAAAAGCAGTGTTGAAATGCAAATCTGAACAACAGCAACACAATGGACGATTGGTGACACAAAACAGCTACAAAAGTAGCAATGGATATCAAACGGCAGCTTAGCACTTTTTGCCTAGTGGAAAGCAAGATTTTTTTAAAAAAAACCTTCTTGGAAAGTACAATGTCTGAGCTGCCAAACTTCATCAGTGCACTTGTTACTAAGAATGTTCCTCATCTTTGCAGCTGAAAAAATACATCCACTGATCCAAAGAATCCTTAGCTTCACCTATTTCTGTTTTCGTTTCGCATGCCTGCCAATTGCCTAGGAACATGATGCTTTTCTTATCCTGTAATACCCAGGACATATGAACGCCCCAGATGCCCCGTCCCGCTCAACAATCCTACCCTTCCTCATGTTGCTTCCCTTAAGATATATCCATACCTCATGTGTGAGCGGAGTGCACCCTCACCACAGCATACGTCTGACTTCTATTGATGAAACACTGATATCTCTTTACAGTTATGATAAACACAACTATCGCTAACCTTTGGCATGCAAACCACTTGCTCTCTTGTTGTACATCAGCTATGTTAAATCTGTTTTTCATGCAAAGGAGTCTTTATCCTGTCAATTTTCGTTATGTATCAGCTTAGAGTTATGTTGAGCTCTTGTAATATGAAGAAATGGAAGGAAAACAAGGGGGCAGTTCTGATGGGGGAAACCGAAGTATCGGCATAGCAGGCATGAGACTATCAGTTAGGAGTCAATGAAGGATTTATTGCATGACTGATATCACTAACAGCAGAGCGAGGTGAGGAACATAAAGCCAGCAAACAGAGTGAAAAGGAAACGTTCTCGCTATGCAAGCTCTTCTAAAACACAGGATCTGACACTTAATCTTAGCCATTTAAAAACAGAGTTCCTAATTCTTTCCTCATTTCTCATTTTTAAAGTAGGCAAACACTTATTTTATAAAGCTTCACCATTACATTGGAAAGTAAATTAGGATATACAGTCATTTTTGGTAGCTATCAAGCTCAAAATACAGAGCTGGAAATTAAAATTTGGAGCGCGCAAATACTAACTTCAACAACAAAGATATCAGTCAGTTGCAACAACAAAACAGCAGAGCGCTAATCTAGCAGCAATTCTTTTAATACGCTTCAAACCCAGGTGAACAAATCGTCGGCTAAAAAGCTGCAGAGTACTTCAAAGAACACATTAGACTTTAGCCGGCCCTGAGCACGAAAGAAGGCATCTATTTATCACACTTTCCCTAACTCATCAAATACAAAAGCACTGTAGTCGATCCCTTCTCTTCGCATGTTCACTTTCCCATGTTAAGTTTTTTTTTTCCTGTTCTGTACAAAAGGCATCCTCTGACTGACTGTCACTGCCATGAACTGCCGGCTCCATCTCTAGTGTCTACTCTATCACAGCTTTTCCCGCGTTTCTCCCTTCTATTGGGGCCTCAATTCTTAATAACCTCAACACTCAGTCTATACCATTTTAATTCAAGAGCCTTGGATAGAACTGTGTCGTCCTCCTCAAGTTACAACACACACAGTCGCGGCTCGCCTTTGATATCAAAATAACATTGACACTTTCCATTTCAGGTCACCTTCCACGTATTTTGTAGGCAAATGAGCCAACCTCTTCGCGCGTTTGATCGAGGCTCGGTTCCGAGGCTCGTCTGCTAGAACTTTATGAAGTGGTATACCATTTCAATTTGTCATTATAAAGTTTTGGTATAAACTTAGTCAACAGAAACTATCATCACCGCCCGACTTCTCAGAATTGTATTTGTAGTAATAGCCACCTCCACTTCTCTCTTCCAACACACACACACACACACACACACACACACACACACACACACACACACACACACACATACACACACACACACACACACACACACACACACACACACACACACACACAATCTCTCTAAGTAAAAAAAACAACTGTCCTCGCTTCTATTTGTTCCTGACACCACCAAGTGTCATCACCCGTATTTGCTCCTATCTCTGTGTGGTCCTCATTTTCATGTGTCCCTATCTTTATGTCTCTGTGCCTGTGCATCCCTATCTCTATGTCCTCGTCCGTGTATGTCTCCGTCTCTGTGTGTCCTCCTCTTTATGTGTCCTCGTCATTTATGTTCTCGTCTTTACGTTCCTGTCCATCTTCGTCTGTGTGTTTCTCGTCTTATGCCCTCCCATCTGTATGTCCGCGTCTGTACGTGTCCTCGGGTTTTTTTAAATGTGTCCTTAGGCCCTGTCTCAATGTGTCCCCATGTTTATGTCTGCCAATCTTTACGTTCGTCTGTCTTGATATGTTCCCGCGTGTCTGTGCCCATGTCTCTACGTACATCCGTTTTGTATGGGTGTTGTTTGGTTTCATGTTCCTTTGATTCAATGTGAACTCATTTCACAGGTCACTCTTCAGTATATCCTACATTGTTAAACGTTTCCATTTCACATAATGAATGGATTATCTTATTATATCTCTGTGTATATATATATATATATAATATATTATATATATATATATATATATATATATATATCAATCTCAGCCCACAATATCCTCCCACTACACACACACATACTACCTTATCTCCCACTATTCACCTCACACATAACTTATAGCTATCTTATTTATGCATTTATTATGATTAATTTTTTATTTTTTTATTTTTAATTTATTATTATTATTATTATTTTTAATGTTTCTTTTATTTATTTATTTGATTATTATAAAAATGTATTTTCTAAATATATTTCTGTATCATGCTTTCGTTACCTTAACCTTCACTATCGTTGTTAGCAGTATCATTCAGTAATACTATTGCTAGTATTGATACTACCCCTAGCATTGACATCACCATCACCTTCGCCTCTGGGACTGTTGCCACGGCAACCCTGCTGCTTAAGAATCTTCTAACCCACTCTCCTTTCTCCCATACACATACTTATTGACACCAAGATTGATTTTCTTTTCTTTTTTT
>CM031600.1:64677019-64687019 GCA_018398815.1 Conus ventricosus | reverse complement strand
AAAAAAACAAAACAAAGAAGAAAAGTTTCCCTCATGATAGTTTCAAACTTCTGCATTACCCCATCCACCACTGACCTACTTTTTCAGAAGGTATGGAAGATAAACAACCCAAAACTTTCCTACATACACCATGTACACATGTGTGGCATCTTGCGATTGCAATCTGTTCCGGAAGATTTCGTAGATGAAAAAGATGTCAGCCGAGTTCGCGTTGCCTGCTCTTTGTAAAGACGTGTGCTCGCTGTGCCGTGACCTCGTTTTGCACGGTTGTTGCACGCGTCGAGTTCAGCTCCGTGGAAAACCAATCGAGTTACGCGCTTGGATGGTATGTGAGTCTGCTCGTATATGATGACTGCTTTTCGTTTTTTTTGCTTTCGCTTTAGGCGATGGGAGAACTCTCTCTCTCTCTCTCTCTCTCTCCTCTCTCTCGTCTGAGAAATACATAATCCACACATGAGACACAATAAGAGTGCCAGTCAGACTGTGCACATTCTTCATCCTCAACAGAAGCAGACAGACAGACAGACTGACGGACAGACAGATGACAGACAGATACATGTATGCATTTGAGCGTGTCTGTGGGTCTGCCCGCTGTCTATCTGTCTGTTTGTCTATCTGCATGCCTGCCTGCCTGGCTGTCCGTCTGTCTGCCTGTCTGTCTGTCTGACTAACTTTGAACAGGGGCCGCTCCGGACATGATGCAGTAGAACTTTAGGAAAACCACAAGACTGCACTGTCAGCAAACGTGAGAAATGGAAGAGGAGTAGGGAAGGCGGCAGGGGGTGGGGGGGGGGGGCTTGGGGGGTGGGGGGGGGGGGGGGGGTAGTTGCCAGAGGATGTAGTACCGAGACAAATCAACAGTGAAGACAGGGAGCAATCGATACTGACTTCGCAAAGTAGCAATGAGAGTCCACGCAGTTAAATGGCCAAACCAAAGATAGATGAGGAGGAGGAGGACGAGGAGGACGAGGAGGAGGAGGAGGAGGAGGGAGGATGGCCTTAGTGGTGGTGGTGATAGTGTAGTTGTGGTAATGGTGGTGTGGTGTTAACGATACTTTTTCCCCGACAACTCACAAGAAAAAAATGGTTAGAAATAGTATAAATGTCGTACCACATCAGAAACAGAGGTGAGTACCCCTACCACTATCATCAGCACCACTGCTGTTGCTTCTGCTGTGCTGATCTTTACTGATGAAGAATGCGGTCTTTGTTAACGCGTCGTTTCACAACTCACCGAAGTCTTGGGGTGTGCACAGAAGAAACCAGTCACACACCACACACACACACACACACACACCACACACACACACACACACACACACACACACACACACACACACACCCCACAACAACAACAACACCAGAGAGAGAGAAGGAGAGAGAGAGAGAGAGAGAGAGAGAGAGAGAGAGAGAGAGAGATTTATAACGTAAACGGATTATTAGATTGATAAAGCCAATCAGACATGCGGACGGAAACGGACAGCAACAGGGAGTACAACAGCACGAGAGTGCGAGTGAGCACGAAGAGAGAGAGAGAGAGAGAGAGAGAGAGAGAGAAGAGAGAGAGAGAAGAGAGAGAGAGAGAGAGACAGACAGACAGACAGAGACAGTGATAGAGAGACAGAGACAGATTCAGAAACAAGAGACGAAGAACCGTGAGATAGAGACACAGACTCAGAGAGAGGCAGAGTCAAAGAGATGGTGACAGAGAGAGAGAGAGAGAGAGAGAGAGAGAGAGAGAGAGAGAGAGAGAGAGAGAGAGAGAGACAGAGACAGAGACAGAGACACATAGACAGACAGACAGAAAGAGATGCTCTCAGGT
Organism: Conus ventricosus; assembly: GCA_018398815.1. Classification (NCBI taxonomy): domain Eukaryota; kingdom Metazoa; phylum Mollusca; class Gastropoda; order Neogastropoda; family Conidae; genus Conus; species Conus ventricosus. The sequence goes on along the minus strand of CM031600.1, from coordinate 64,685,197 downwards.
GTGTTTGTGGAAGATTCTTTTCAGCTGTCGACAATAGACATTATTGTCCATCGCAATTGTTTCTGACCTTTCTAAGTGTACAGTATACACAGCTTTGGTAAACATTGTAGGTGAATGTGACACATACACTGTTTTAGTAAACACTATGGCATTGTGGGCTATTCTGTTCAGTGAAGGGTACACTTGTTTGTCAACACTTTTCAAGAACTGATTTTTTTTTTAAATCAGACATTTTCAATAGCAGAAATAGAACGCAAATATCCCCTTCTGGATACAATACGAAAAGAATGTGCCAGCGTTCCAATGCCATTCTCATTTGTGTTTAGTTCAAAGACATTTTAAAGGGTTTTTTTTAATGTAAATGCCCATTTTTTTCCAAAAGAGATATGATACTATACAATGCATCATGTTTCTTAAATGAATTGTACTAGATTATGTATACAGTTATCAATGTTGCTTCTGTCGCGATCTTTTATTCCTTGGCGATTTGTACTTAATTTCTGTGTTAAAGTCTTTAACCTACATTGATGAATGTAGACTTTTATCAGAATCAAATATCATCATATTATAAGCAGATCAATGTTTGCTGCTGCTGTTGTTGTCCTCTACCCTCTTCCTAGTCTTCTTCTTCTTAGTCTTCTTCTTCTTCTTCCACTCCATTAAATGTCACTGAGGTGCTAAACAAATGTTTACCAGGTTCTTCCAGATGTGTTCCTTGTGTACAAAGGCCTCTCCAAGGGGTTCTTCAAAAGGTTTTCTCTTCATTCTGCAATGCTGTCAGTCCTGTTTTTCTATGTCTGGTTTTCGATTATGCTTGAATTGACAATTTCAAAGAAATGCTCTCAAACTGTGTATTTGTAAAACAGTATCACAGGAACGTAAAAGAACTTACAGCACTTCTTAAACCTACTCTGACCGTTTAAGTAGGATTACTTACAAAGTGAGGTGACGGCAGTCGGAGATTGAAACAAACTGTAAGAAAAAAATATTATTTTATTCCGTTAGACATCAAGGACAAATAAATTACCAGACAATGTCCTCCTCTTCTTCTTCTTCTTCTTCTTCTATGTCCATGAGATGTCACAATTACATTTGTCTTGTAATTTCTTTGTACGTTTTGTCCGGCGGAATAATATAGTATTTGTTCTTGAAAGTTTTATTCTTTTTTAAGCAGGATGTTAAAAAAACATTCGTAGAAATTAATCAACTCTTCAAAATGGCTTGCGGCCTTTATATTCTTGTAGAATTCAATCATCTCTTTCAAAATGGCACGCAGTCTCAACATTCTTCGGAGAAGTATATTTCCATTATATCCTTGCTTCAACAGGCTTCAGCCGTATAGATCTTCAGGCAAACAAGCTATTTCGAGGAGACTAGTTACATTTGCGGCTTGTGTAAATACCCATCCGTCTCCGTCCCTATTCGGCAAAACTCCTAAACCCCATATAATCTGCAGCTCAGAAATAGGCGTGATGCGAGCTTGAAATCAATGTGTGAAAACTGGGTCATGGTAATCTATTTTTTCATCTGTTTTGACCAATTTGTTTCTATGTGGACCCAAGTGATGGTCTCCTCACCTTTATAAATCGTCATTACTTAGAGTACAATGAATGTTATGTTCTGCTCACCTTTATAAATCGTCATTACTTAGAGTACAATGAATGCTATGTTCTGCTCACCTTTATAATCGTCATTACTTAGCGTACAATGAATGCTATGTTCTGCTCACCTTTATAAATCGTCATTACTTAGCGTACAATGAATGCTATGTTCTGCTCACCTTTATAAATCGTCATTACTTAGAGTACAATGAATGCTATGTTCTGCTCACCTTTAAAATCGTCATTACTTAGCGTACAATGAATGCTATGTTCTGCTCACCTTTATAAATCGTCATTACTTAAGCACAATGAATGCTATGCTTCTGCTCACCTTTATAAAATCGTCATTACTTAGAGTACAATGAATGTTATATTTCTATCCCAACAAATATTCGTGAACAATTAAATAGTGGGAGAAAACAAGTGCAGGTTAACAATTCTTCAGTCATTATAGTAATGACTTGGCAAAGTTTTAAAATTAAAAAAAAAAAAATGAAAAAATGGGGGGAATATATTATAAATATGAGAAACCCTTCACTAGCTGCCTGAGGGAACCATTGTACTCCCCTTCGAAGGCACATCTATTTGTATTGCCTGCTCCTAGGCCTTTCGTCCGCTGGATCGGACTCATCAGGGAGACACGGCTGATTGGGGTCTGTGCTCTTGGTGTCAAATAGAGACACACCAAAGTCCATAATTCTGTGGTGTTCTCATCACCAAGGGTTCAAAAAAGAATCCAACAGCACCCCCAAAGCAGCCAGCGAAGGTAGTAAAATGGAACAAAAAGGAAAGTGTGGAGAGGAAAAAAGTGCTTAATAACTAAAAGCATTATGCAAACAGTATAAAATGTAGGGGACAATCTTTGAGCCTATGCTTGAGGATCCATTCAAGGATGCAAGGGGTCAAAAGATATGGAACAGTGTGAGTGGTCAGCTCTGCTGTTCAATAACCCAAGCATTGCGAGTGGCTAAGAATTGTACAGAACAACCTTTACTTGGATCTCCTAAGAGATGCAATCTCCCACTGATTGACCAAACATTATACTGCTGAACAATTAAATAGTGGGAAAAACAAGTGCAGGTTAACAATTCTTCAGTCATTATAGTAATGACTTGGCAAAGATTTGAATTAAAAAAAAAAAAATGAAAAATGGGGGGAATATATTATAAATATGAGAAACCCTTCACTAGCTGCCTGAGGGAACCATTGTACTCCCCCTTCGAAGGCACATCTATTTGTATTGCCTGCTCCTAGGCCTTTCGTCCGCTGGATCGGACTCATCAGGGAGAACACGGCTGATTGTGTCTGTGCTCTTGTGTCAAATAGAGACACACCAAAGTCCATAATTCTGTGGTGTTCTCATCACCAAGGGTTCAAAAAGAATCCAACAGCACCCCCAAAGCAGCCAGCGAAGGGTAGTAAAATATTCGTGCTGATACGTAAACAAATATTCGTGCCGATACGCCAAGTCAGGAAAATGCTTTTAGTCAAAATGAAGGGATGAACTCGAACGCTCTTGACAGTACACCACACTATTCTGATCCGTTGAAAGCAGAACTGACGTCGTTAGTGTTTCGTCTTGTTTGTCTGCTGAGACACCAGTTATTTGCGGAAATTCAAGCAACGTCGTATCGATTATAACCTAGCTAATGGCAAAGGCCATTTTAACGCTTTTATGGAGTCTAGGTGGTCTATAGTCAGACGTATGCCTTCTCCATCTCCCGTTGGGACCAATACTACCAGTCTTGAATCACATGTGATAAAAGGAAATGACACAAGTGTGTCTTGGAACAACATAACCACACAAAAATCAGGTTACGGTGACGTATTTGTTTAAAACCCAAAGTCATACATCTTACAAAAATCACTTTTATAAAGTTTCATCTGTAAGAATAAAGTTAACACACTTTCACGTTGCTGGCCCATTTTAAAAGCCAAACGGACACGGAGGAGAGTACAGACCGCTGCCAAGTTTGAAAAGATCCCGGATCCATGTTTCGATCCATATCTGCATCACGGATCTGCACTAACATGAAGTGAGTTCATTAAATCTCATTCCATCTTTCCACCAACTTTCGGCGAAATTCGTTTGACAGTTTTTGTGTTATCTTGCTGACAGGCAGACAAACTAAAAGACACGGATGAAAACATGATCTGAAAGCGGACATAAAGAGAAGTGTAAGCAGTTAGACCAAACACACCTGACAGAAAGTGTTGTGGGTTAAACACACAGACATGAAATCAACACTCTTCGAAAATGACATACATTGACAGACAGACATGAAATCAACACTCTTCGAAAACCGCATACACTGACGTTTCAAACTGACACTGAGTCATGCTGGTTATAGAAGGTTTTGCTTGTTTGTTTGGTTTGTTTTCATCTCACACTTGAACTACATTTCACACGACTTCGATTTTCCATGGACTGGCATTACCCAGGTTGAACGCAATACAGATCTAGTAGCGAAGTGAGGCGGCTGCAGGCGGAAATATAATTTTTTTTTAATGTAATCAATAATAGCGAACTGTTACGAAAACGTAGACAAAACGAATCACAAGACAACACACGACGCGTTTCGACCTCTTATGTCTTCTTCAGGCAAGGTACAAAACACTCAGGACAACGAAAATGAACGAGCAATCACTTGTCTTCATTCACGAACACACGCGCACGAGCACACACGCACGCACACACACACCACACACACACACACACACACACACACACACACACACACACACACACACACACACACACACACACACACACACACAAACGCAATACAGATGTTTTCCTCCAAACATGTTTTGATATAAGGTCAGATTAGCCAACACAAAGAAAGGCATAAAACTCGAATCAGCTGGCAGCAAACTCAACTATCTAAAACAATAAGCTCCATTAATTTGTGTATGATTGTTTTGTTCTTCTATGATAACCATATTGTGTCTCATAAACCCTGAGGTTTCCTGACAATAAAATTTAATCTATTCTGTTCACACACACACACACACACACACACACACACACACACACACACACACACACACACTCACTCACTCATTCACTCACTCACTCACTCACTCCACTCACTCACTCACTCAAACACGCACGCACGCACGCACGCACGCACGCGCGCGCGCGCACACAAGCACACAAATAAATGCACAAACCACTCACACCCGCACGCGCGCACGCACGCACTAGCACACACGAACACACGATCTCTCTCTCTCTCTCTCTCTCTCTCTCTCCTCTCTCGTCTCTCTCTCTCCTCTCTCCTCTCAACACACACACACACACACACACACACACACACACACACACACACACACACACACACACACACATGCATGGAAACATGCATGCACACACCCCCGCATGCACACGCGCACCTACGCACGCTAGCGCGCGCGCGCGCGCGTGTGTGTGTGTTGTTGTGTGTGTGTGTGTGTGTTCACATATATTGTGGGTAAGCCTCCCCTGCAGGTCTTTCACCTGTCTGTCATAACTACCATCACCCCCCTCCTGTTGCATACAAATGGCATCCTCCATTTCCATCCCCGCTCTGAGCCACGGTCTGTCTGATCTCTTCATCACATTTTTATGTTTTCTTCTTCGGAGCGTCTGGACCTTAAGCAGCCTAAGTGTAACCACTCTGCCTTTTATACTGCTCGACTGAATAGCCCGGAATGAGGTTTCATGCCTTCCCTCAGCTTTTGGCAAAAAATGGTGTTTTTGGTGTGTTTTTTAAAGCAAATTCCCTGACAAGTCGTATTTTCCTGCTACCTTTGTATTTGTTCCGCATGCAAGTAAGCGGCACTCTTAATGTGTTTCACGGATGGGTTTTACATTTCATAGGTTTTAAGCAGTTTATCGAAGTGTAAGAAAATCATGGCGTGAAATGGTGGAAAGGGATGGATGGATGCCCTGTTAGCTAGAAGATGTACTGCTCTGAGAGTTTATCAGCTGACAAACGTTCTAGTCCTCGGTATTTGGATACTTGTTGCATGATGACTTCGTCTAAAAAGATGTTTGAAGGCTACTGGAGCATGAAAAATGTGGAAGACAAAAGAGCGAACATCATGTTTCCATGGATTCGAAGATTACTAAAAAACGAAATGCAAACTCTCATATTCAATCAAGCGTGATGACATTTCCAGAAAATAAAAAAACTGGTGCTGGCACTTACATGGCGACATTTAGGCAATGACGCTCCCTCCGCACCCTATTTCTTCTCGTCATGTCCAACTCACCAATAAACTGTGCAACATTTACAATGTGATGGTGACTGAACAGACAGGTAAAATGATTTACAGGATTTTTTTTCACAGCCGTTTGCTTCACTGCAATGTACGTTGAACAGCAGATGCAATTCAACGCTCAGTAACGACAGAAAGCGTCACAGTAACAACAACAACAACAAAGGCGTAAGTCCAGCACCGAAGACAGCAGCGTACTTCAAACAGCACGAAACCACCATTAGCAAAACGTAGACCAAAATACACTTCCAGACACACAAAAAAGACCGAGCTAGCTAACATCCATCCTTGTAAACCAGGAAACCCGAACTCTTTCCCACGCTTCAGCTGTACCCAAGTACCCCAGCTGAGCTGTGTTACTCCCATCACACCCTGAGCCCTTCTCATGCTCCTTTCCCTCTGCTTGGTTATACGTCTTTCAGAGGCAATACCAACACCAACAACAACAACAACAACAACAAACGTGTGTTTACACGAATCTTATCATTGTTTTGACATTATTGCTTGTGCGCAAGAGTGATAATGCGTATTACAGGAAAAACTTATCACCTCAAAAGTTTTTTTTCCCCTAGCTTTCCTATCGAATTAGTAAACGACAACAGTTACGGTCCCATAGGGCTTAGAAAAATGAATCTGGCTACAGCCAAGGAAGAAAAACGAGTTATCGACGATAATAATGATGAAATGATCATCAGCACAACTGCCGTTCGGCAATAAGTCAGACCAGAAACGTTTTATGAAAGAAAGGTAATGGAAACCAGTTCAATGCCTTGCTATGATGGTAGGGGCGCTGTACCGTGCCGGCGTCAGTTCTACAGAATTTGTCCTCATTAGTGTGTGTGCATGTCTCTATGGTCCCGTCCCTTTGTGCACTCGTACAATGTGACCCGTCTCTGTTTGTTCTTATCACTATGTTTTTCCCGTTTTATGTGTTTTCTAAGTTTTCCCATTTATAACTGTCTCGGTGAGCCCATTTCAAAGTGCCTGTATTCATGTGTCTCCGCCTGTATGTTTCCCGTCTCTAGGTGTCTTTAATTACTGAGAATCCTCCTCTCTAGATGTCTTTGTCTCCAGTGTCCCTATATTCGTATGTCCTGGTTCTGTGCGTGCCCGTCACTGTGTGCTCATTTCTATCGTCCCACTGTATATGCCGGTGGTTTCATAGGTTCTCGTCTTTGTGTATGCCTGTCTCCATGATTATGTCCTCATCTCTATGTGTACCTTTCATGTGTCTCTGGGTTCTGTTCCGATGTGTTCCTGTCTCAACGTGATCCCATTCCCCGTTTTTAATGTGTTCGTGTCTATATATGCTTTCCTTTCGTATATATCTCCGTCTCTATATTCTCCTGTCTCAATGTGCCCACCTAGCACCTATTCCCTTCAGTATGTCCCTCATCTCTACATGTTTCCATTTAATTTGTCTCCACTTCTGTGCTCCCCTGTCTTCGTATTAAAACAATAGTTATGAGACTGTTTTCCATAGACAGAAGGACGAAACTAAGTGGAGACAAGCTCCTTGAACATGCTTTGTGATGGTACTATTTTCTTTTCATCTTTTTGATAACACATTAAACGTTCCATGAATGTTTGTGGAATTCCTTTCCTCATATAGAAAAGGCCAACATATCGAGACTGTTCTGTGACAGCCTATAACTCAGCTCAAATGGCTGAACACTTTGGGAAGGAAATTCGCCGCCCCTCCAAGTTGTGCAAGCAGATGTCAGTTGTTCCAGTATATAAATCATGTTGTCAATCGCAATGTTTTTGCAAATCACATTTTGGTACGTTCTGTGTGCACATGAACCTCACATGTTAACTTTTTAGTCGTTCGTGGTCCATGGACGATTCGGGAAATTGGAAGAGAATTTGAAGTGATAGTAGCAGAGTGGGAAGGAGTGATAAAGTACGGGGGTACGGATGGTATTGGCGGTTGGGGAGAGGGAGGGGGGGGGGGATGCTGAGGTAAGAGAAGAGAACGCAGCAATTTGGTGGCGCTTAGTACTTTTTGAGAAACACGTTTACAAACCTGATATTTACGAATATATCATGCTGAGCGACTTGATCAGCACAAATTAAGCAACATATTGCAAGATTAGTTTATATAAGAAAAAAATAACAGGCAACAAACTTGTCCCCCGCGAGTTTATTCCTATAACACGAAGCTGGACCCTAAGTATGATCTCTCCTGTTTTAGAGGCAGATGTTGCTATGTTACAGAAAAATTCTTTTCTATGATAAAGGGAAGAAAAAGAGAACAGAAAAAAAAACAAAAAGTAAGATAGCATTGTCAGCAGTCAAGACAATACAAGAACGT
>CM031600.1:64672019-64674519 GCA_018398815.1 Conus ventricosus | reverse complement strand
ACTAAAAAAGAGAGTATTCCGTGTAGTTAATATTGTATCAATGCAACCGGAGATGGGAAAGGAGAGAGGGAGGGAGCAGCTGCAAGTATCAAAAGAAACAGTACTGTACTCTGCTTGCGCTTATCAGGGGATATTTTGTTTAAAGAATTTTTTTTTCTACTGTTCAGAACGCCTGAAGAATAGAAATTGACAAAAAATGTGCTTGTCTGTTTCACGTTTTATATCAAAGCACCCTTACTTTACCTTTGTTCTCTGGTTTATTTTTTCACCTTGAATCAGTGTTGCTGCAGTCTCTTCCAGTTTCGCAGTATTATACATTTCTTTCCAGGTTCCGTGTGTAATCTGTTCGAGAGTTTCTCTTCAGAGGCGAGACGCACAAATGTTAAATCCGTTTTAATCACTAGACATGGTCAGTGTTTCACATTTCTGTATTATTTAATTTGTTGTTGTTGTTGTTGTTGATATTTTGTTAGATGGTGTAGAAGACGAGCTGTTGTTCAAATACTTTGTGACTTTAAAATAATCACACTTTTTCTAATCGTCATTTTCTAATCCAGATCAATTCATAACTGGAATAACGGTCAATGATAAAGTGATCAGAACAGTTCCATCTTTTATAGGTTCCTTTTAACATCTGTGGTTCTTTTCTTCAGAGAGCAGACAGAGCAATGCTAATAATCCAAAATACACACAAAAAATAAAGTGAAAAGTAAAGCTTATCATTATATACAACACAAAACAGACAAGTAATTTTTCAACAAATATCTCTTCTTCATATGCTACAAACAACAGACATGAAAAGCGTACGATCGGTACGAATGTTTGAACAAATGTTAAATTAGAAATTATCTCCAGACAAGGTAACACAAACTCTCCTCTAGACAGTTTCAGACTTCTCAATTACTCGACCAAATGATGTGAAGATGAACCAACCACCAAGCACCTCACTGCGTTCGAACATCACATACGCGGTGGCATTTCGCGATTGTAATCTGTTCTGGAAGATCTGGCAGATTTGAAGCTAGAAGACGAGCTGACGCCCCTTGCACTCTGTGAAGGCGTGCGACCACTGAGCCGTGATCTTGTTTCGCCAAGTTGGTTCCACGTGTCGAGTTCAGCCTTGTGGAAAATCAATCCAGTTACTGCGCTTGGATGGTACGTGAGTCTCCTGGTATACGATGACTGCTTTTGATCTTGTGCTTTAGGTGATGGTGAATGCACACTTCCTCTCTCTCTCTCTCTCTCTCTCTCTCTCTCTCTCTCTCTCTCCTTCCTCTCTCTCTCTCACTCTCTCTCTCTCTGAGGGAATTCGTTATCCACACCAACAAGATCAACTACAGGACACAATATCAATTTCTACCCACACGCATACATATGTCAATCTTCAACAGATAAGAGAGAGAGAGAGAGAGAGAGAGAGAGAGAGAGAGAGAGAAGAGAGAAAAGAGAGGGAGACAGAAATACAGAGAGACAGAAGGAGAAAGATCACACACACACACACACGCGCGCGCTCACACACACACACACATACACGCACATGCATACACACACACACACACACACACACACACAACACAACACACACACACACACACACACACACACACAAAATATATATAATATATATATATATATATATATATATATATATATATATAATATAATATATCTTCACTGTTCAACATTTTCCTGGAAAACATCACGACTGAGACACTTCGAGATCAAGCCAGCACAGTTGACAGTGCGGGTAGAACCACCCCAAACCTTTGATTCGCAGCTGCCATCGATCACCTGGCAGGCAGTGAACGAGAACTCGCCAGCTGGATGAACGACTGGATGAAACAGCAAAAATAAGCCACGACATCCGAGCTCCCCGAGAAGACGGAGCTGATGGCTAGCCACGACACCACCATCAATACCGATACAACTTCGCTCGCTCAGAAGCTGGACGGACTCTGTTCAACAGTTTCACTCGCCCGGGGTTCCTTCATCAGCAGTGAGGGATTCTAACTGGAAAGTCCTTAAAAGACAACAGAGACAACTACAACACTGTCCTTAAAGACAACAGAGACAACTACAATACTGTCCTAATTAAAACCCGTATAGAGGGACAAGAACACTTCCGTGAAACACACAAGCTGAGGCTCTTGCGTGCAGTGGTATTTTTCCTCTTCCTGTGCGTATGCAAATCAGGACCCTTACAGCGGATCGGAGAGAAGATTCCAAGCCATGGAAATCACATGCTACTGCAGCATCTACTACTAGACGACAGAGACAGTGATTATATCACACCAGTCAGCAAGTGCATCAAACCATCAGGCAGCCCCTAGCACCGTACCAAGATCTTCTGACATCAGGCAGGAAAAGACAATTGCACTGGTATGGCCGTGTGACAAGATCCAACGGCCTTGCTGAAACAGTCCCCCAGGGAACTGTTGAAGAAGGAAGAGAGAGACTGAAAAAAAAAAAAACACGATGGACTGACAACATTGCAGAGTGG
>CM031600.1:64659519-64664519 GCA_018398815.1 Conus ventricosus | reverse complement strand
GTTTATGTCTTTGTCCGGATCAGAACAGCGTTACTCAAAAAACTCCAGAACCGATTTTGACGACACTTTATGACAAGACCAGCCCCCTTGGCGTTGTGGCTAGCGTCGTGGGTTCCGGGCTGGGAGATCGTGGGTTCCACTCTCCTCCTAACTCATATATTTGTGGGAGGTAACTGTCCCGACTGGCTCTAACCTGTCTCGAGTTGGTTATGGACTCGACTGGAAAGATTCGGACCAAACGGATGAGTTTCGCCCACTTAATGACGGGAGTCTCTGGGAGTGTTGCTCCAATTTCCGACCAACACTGCAATTGTATCTCCCGGACCTGGTTGAACCCAGGATATCGTATGAAACTGCGCGTACTGTATTGCCAGATCATGCTTTCTCAGACCGAAATGGAAGTCTGTAGCATCATAGTCATCACCTTCATCCTCCTCGATCAACTTGAAAAGAAAAGTCCCTGCGACAAGACGGAATACTGCCCGAGGACAAACCCAATAAATCTTGGAGCGCATTCGTGGTGCGCGTCCGGATCAAAGGGTGCATCCGGGATCCGTTCAACCTTGGTAGAGAACTGGGCCGGGCTTCGAGTCAGCCTGATAGCGGACCTAGAGCCTGACAATTTGGCATGAGAAGACCATGAACACGGTGTCCCTATCTGTTATGATCCACCATGGGCAAGATACTATCTATTAAACCCCTAATGACGACAACAATTGAAAACGCAATGCTCCTTCCAGAGGGCACCGCCACATCCGTCTGTAGACAGTTCACGTGAACCTCGACACGAACTCACCATGAGCATAGACGTTGAGAGATAATGGAAACGGAGGTCGCCGTGAGAGCAGGTCATGACGGGCCGAATTTTGATCGTTGGTGATGATAATGATGCTACAGACTTCCATTCTTGGCTGGAAGGGCATTTAAGGATTATACCCTTGCCTTCATTATCTGTCTGGGCGACAACCAGGCCTGAGAGATACAGACACCTATGGTGTTGGATAAGACATGTAAGCAATAATCTCTGGGACGCATGCACTAAGTTACCTTTGACATGCTTCCTGGGTCCCGTATCACCCACATACACAATGAAATCATTATGATCATCTCTTTAACTATTTCCAGATTTTCTAAGTGAATTGTGGTGTACTTAACAACAAGACGTGTAGCTATTTGTCAGCCGATTTGGGTGGTATGTGCCTCGAAAGAAATAATCAGATGCGTCTTTTGAACTACACACCTACGATGATGCAGTTTGTAGGGGAGCAATATTTCAACGAAGCGGTAAATGGATACGGCAGCGCATCGAGTATGGATAGCGGGGAACCTGCATCGTCGGTTGAAATATAAACGTTTTGACGCATATATTTCTAGTACAACCCGAACAATCGTAAAAGGGATAAACACGGTAACACACACACACACACACACCACACACACAGAGTCCATGTAAACCGGATGTGCCGTGGACGACCCACATTGCCGGAGTGTATGATGAAAAGCGACGTCAGAGTAAGATTAAGTGGATGAAACTCCACGGGTTCTGGCCTCCCCAATCCCACAAACAAACGGCTCTAATGGGATTTGACCCTTTTGGACACATGGGGATTAACTGACCCTATTGCGCTGTCAATTCTTCCTCTCTTGGGCTACCACGCTGGGATCCTTTCCCCTGCCCCCATACATGACGTGATCTGCCTCTATGGCAGTCAGTCACACGTGGGCCTTTAGGGCTTTGCCTCTTGTTATGTTAACAGCACAAGCGCTGCTCCCGAGGGATGGTCGCATATATCACGTTGAGCTACTTACATTCTGTTATCATAATTTAGCTTTCCACGTCCTAGCTTTGCAAAATCAATGACACGTAGGATTTTCTTCTTCATTGTCGTCTTCGTCTTTGTCTTCTTCTTCTTCTTCTTCTGCGCCGTCTCATTTTCCGTGGTTCTTCTTCTTCTTCTTCTTCTCTTCTTCTTCTTCTTCGTTGTCCGGTTCTTCTTCTTCTTCTTCTTCTTCTTCTTCTTCTTCTCTCTCTTTCCCTCAACTTCGTAAAGAGCCAGCAACACGCTGTGGTGCAGAACTGTTCGCTAAGTTCCTCTAGCTTTGTGGGTTGTACGTCAAGGCCTGGGTCTCTGCAAATGTTTCCCCTGTCCACTCTGCCATATTTTCAGTCCATCTGTAGGTTGCTTTCCTGTCTTCTCCTCCGTTTTCCTTCTTCAGCGTTTACCCGGAGGACTGTTTTAGCAAGGCCCTTGGAGAGTATTGCACGGCCACCCTACATTTTCTTTTGCTAACTGATGTCAGTAGATCTTAGTACAGCCTGACTGCGCGTGATGGTTTGACGCGTTTCTTCTTTGGTGAGATGATCATTGTTATCTGATGTAGAATAACCTGCGGTAATATATCATTTACATCACTTGGATTCTTCTTTCACGATCAACTGTGGGAAAAAGTCGATTTTATCCTGTCCCTGAATATGATGTCCTGGGACACTTATAACTTTCTTAGAAAAAACTCGCGCACTTTAGCATTGTTTTAGGTCTCATCACCCTCCCGTACAACCTCAGTGGCACTGCTGTCCCGCCACTCATTCCGGCAGTTTTGTGCACAGCCAAACTGAAACATGCCCTGTCACGGTCACGGGTGTAACGAGCCGCAGCCACCGGACACCCGAACTCCCAATCCAGCGAACCGAAAAAGGTACGTGCCCAGACTTACCCATCTTCTGTGACACGGAGATAAAGAGGGACACGTGCCTTCATCATTCCATGGAGGTGTTTTTGGACCATGCCCCAAATCACTCACCAGGGAGTGTTTTTTTCTTTTTTTTTCTTTTTTTTTTTTTTTTTTGGGGGGGGGGGGGGGGGGACGAGGTAGGAATAGTTCGTACTCAGGTCCACAGTCCTTCCCCTTCCAAATTGAAGTGCTTTATTGGATATATATTTTGTTACTTGAGACACCTTGGGGATTTTGAAGGAGGGGAGTGATTCTGAAACAAAAACGGGTGGGCGGGAGGCGGGATGGGGGGGGGGGGGGGTGTGTCAGGATTTTTACTCATCGGGAGATGGATTTGGGTAGTGCCCTTTCTCAACCGCCGGGGACTGATTTTGGTAGTGGAGTGATTCAGGAACGTTACACCGGCACGTGTAGTCCATACAGAGCAATTTCGGACTCAGTGTCGTTTTTCGTCAATATTTTCCAAAGTAAAAAGAAGACAACGTGAATCCATCAATCTTTGACACCATAACCTTTCCATAACATTAATTAGATGCAAATATACCAAACCCCGAAAACAACAGAAGAACAGCACACTAATTCAAATGCCATCCACATTCCGGGGTCGTTTGATGTGGATGCACGATTCTTTCCCTGATTCCCTGAAGTGATATGTTATCTGTCATCTCATACATCTTTGACAAACATTAATGAGATACAATTACCCAAACTCGGAAAACAGCGTAACAGCGGCCCAGGGGAGGGGAGGGGAGGGGGGGGGGGGGGGGGGGCTACTCATTCAAATGTCATTCAAAAGTCATCTGCTGGGAATAAGATTCCGGGCTGATTTGTAATGGATGGCGCGTTTCTTCTCAGAAGGAGTATGCTGCTTGCCCAGTGCCAGCACTTTTGTGTTGCATCTATTAGTTAATATTCAATTACAATCATGTTTTTCATATCCGAGTCGTACCTACGTCCTCAGAGGTTATCTTTTAGACGAGTGCGAACGAACTCGTGGTGTTTTTACTAATACTGTATCAGTAAAATGTCAGGCGTTTGTAGAAACTAATTGGTTTCGAATCCAATGATAACGTCTTATGAAAACGTCAGGTATTTGTAGAAACCAACAGGTTTTGATTCCAGTGCACTGGACCTTTTTTTCTTTATCATCTTTTCTTTCTCTCCAGAAAGTTTTGCAGTTAAGTGAAGGATAGAAAGTAGGTACTCTTGTCGGCACATTCAAATGTTCAGTTCTTTTTTTTTTTTTAGACAATCTGTCAACTACAAAGGGTGAAGAGAGCTTCAAAATCTACTATTCTGGTTTGCTAGAAGTATACTTATTTCGTCTTCCTTTTGATCTCAAAGGAAATCGACCTATTGCCTTTAGTTATTATCCTCTTTGCCCCAAAATCGGCTGAGGGAATATAAACTTTGTCACTTTCTGTTGTTATGTGATAGGTTTGTGCCTTTCTCCGTCGCCCACTGTGATCCTGATTTCTAACTTTGTATCACGTGCATTAAAAAGACAGACCTAGGAGAGAACGTTGCAAGAGAAGTCGGTGTGCTGAAACATGTCACGTGACCTACTTTTCACCGCATTTAACTGATTAGCCATAGAGCCGCGGGCAACAGTTTCCCCAACGAACGATGCCCGGAAATTTCTGCGACAAGAGGACAAACAAACTCCGTTTAAGCACTGCACAAACCGTACGAACAATCCCAGTGGAACACTGCCCATGGGATGTCTGTCACAATCTTATTGTGGTTGCCTAACCTTAACGGGAGTTGAGAGTGTTGAGAAGCATAGATCACTGCGCTGTTATCGTTGAACGAAGTCCTCTCTCTCTCTCTCTCTCTTTCCAGTCCAGAGTCATCTTTGTTTGGACAGCATGCCTTATATGGTCATGAACAGCCACAGAGCCACACAATAGGAAAAAGGCGCTGTGCACGTGCTTGAGTGACGTGGTGTGTGTGTGTGTGTGTGTGTGTGTGTGTGTGTGTGTGTGTGTGTGTGTGTGTGTGTGTGTGTGTGTGTGTGTCCGTGCATGCGTGTATGCGTGTGTGTGCGTGCGTGCGTGCGTGCGTGCGTGAATGCGTGAATGCGTGTGTGTGTGTGGGGGGGGGGGGGGGTGGTCTCCCAATTTAAGTTCAGGATAAGCAATTTGTTCGTCCCCCCTCCCCCTCCCCCCAAACGTTTTCCGCAACAGGACGGGACAAGGAAGCAACGTTCGCCCCTATGGTGCAGCAATGAGACTCCGAACCTAAAATAGTACTCAAAGCGAGCAGAG
>CM031600.1:64617019-64657019 GCA_018398815.1 Conus ventricosus | reverse complement strand
GTGTGTGTGTGTGTGTGTGTGTGTGTGTGTGTGTGTGTGTCTGTCTGTCTGTCTGTCGGTCTGTCTGTCTGTCTTCGGTTCAAACCTGACAATTCAACACTTCCAGCTGCCAAACTGTGTGGTAATCAGAGAACCCCCAACAACCAGCGCGCAGGAGAAGGAGGCAGACACAGAGAACCAACCAGAACCAGCAGCAGGAAGCGGCCAGTGCCTTCCACTGTGCCCACTGGAAGTCCAGCAGGCCAAAGACGTAAGGTATTGATCCTGTCCCCCCGCTACATCTTTGGACTCCACGACATTGCTGAGCCCGAGTCATCAGGAACAGGAGGAGGAATCGGGGGGAGGATCGCTAAGCGGCAGGGCTTGGGAGAGGGGTAATCGATGTCGTCTGATGACGCTTGGTTATCGCTCTCTGCTGCCGTTTCGGGAATCAGGACGAGAGGGATGGAGCTGAAAGATCGTTCCTAAGGTCTCCTCCTCTGCCGACCCCTTCCTTCTGCAACCTCTCTTCTCTCTCTCTCCTCTCTCCTCTCTCTCTCTCTCTCTCTCTCTCTCTCTCTCCTCTCTCTCTCTCTCTTCCCTTACCCATACTTAACTTGGGCACTCGGACAAACTCATCGGTAAATACACAGACGCGTCTATGCGCTCTCACACACGTAAGGACGCGTATATACGTACACCTCGAGTACGTTGAATGCTCGTGCGCGGGCGTATGTACGCGCGCGCACACACACACACACACACATCTCAACATATTTATTTCAGGAAAACGTGATGAACACAATGAAAACTAGGCAATTCATCTCCTGAAGACAAAAGATAACAAAATCATCAGGGCAACCATGGACATAGTCAGCACCAGAAGGCTTAGGCATTTGCTCAAAAATAACGAAAATGCAAACAACTAGGGCCTTACAGAGATGAGTGCCCTTTTACCAACACACACTCTTAGAGTCCATGCTCTCTCTCTCTCTCTTTCTCTCTCCCACTCTCTCTCTCCTCCCCCTCCCCCCCTCTCTCTCTCCCTCTCTCTCTCTCTCTCTCTCTCTCTCTGATAGAATAATAATGATAATATTAGCCAAGATTTATTCGTGATTATATCATTTAACATGGGGAAAACTCCTGACCACCAGAAAGCAGACAATTTTTATCACCGGATGAAAGTCAGAGTTAAGAATGCAGTGTAGGCCTACTTGGTATCACTATAAAAAATATTAAATATGAATAATGATGTTGCATGCAATAACCCGCAAACAAATAAAATGGAGAACGTTACTTCATTTAGTATTGATTGAACAAACATCAACATCTTTCGCAAGCAATCACACACAACACCACACAACATCACACACACAACACAACACATCACACACACACTCACTCTCTCTCTCTCTCTCTCCTCTCTCTTCTCTCAAACACACACAACACACACACACACACACACACACACACACCACACACACACACACACACAACGCAGCGGCGCGCAGCGCGCGTGCGGTAGCATAAACATTTCTTTTCTTTGAACTTTAGGTCAGCACAGCGCTTTCTGCACACCTGAAAGAACCGATTATGGGCACTGAGCTAAGATATTTTGCCAACCACTTTGCCGAGTAGGACGGAACACCAGATCATCGTAGACCTGGGACCCTCCGATGTACGTTCCCCAGACTGCCAAAGATGAGCACACAATTCTGCAGGAGAAGCCAAAAAGCTTACTTCCATGCACAGTGGAGGTACTTGTCAAATTTGGCAGCATAGCAAATCATGGACAATGAAGGCATCGAAAGGCACCGCTACTTCAACAAGAAAGGCCTCGCGGCTATCGCGGTCATGATGGTGATGTCCGGCCTACTGGCATCGGGCGAAGGCATCGAGAGTTAATGCCAAACATGCGGGGTGTCGGGGGGGTCTTTAATGACACCAGTGTCTGTCTGAGGGATGTGTCTGGCTGTCACCTCAACCAACCATTATGCCTTGCCTGGTACATGGCTTGGTATCTTGTGCAACCATTTAGCACATGCACTCGGTTTCAGTTGGGTGATTGCAGAGATTGCATTGCCTGGCACACTCGTGAGGAAGTACAGTGCCATGAAGGCTATTGCACTGCAGCAGTTGGAGTCTCCCTCGCACCCAAACTGATTATGCTACTTTCAATTTTACTTTTGCATATACGCGTTAGACATACTTGATCAATCTGCTCACTCTCTCTCCACATGCGCCACTGCCAGTCTTTTTCTCTCCACTCTTTTGAAAACTTCTCATATTCTGCTTTTTGCATGGAAGTATGCAGCCTTGCTGTCAGCCGTGGAGAGACAACATATCGTCTGCTTTGATGTTAACACATAGCTCTCATCCGTCAATTGTCTCACACACTCAACCTTCACGCACGCACATTTCATGAAATCACCCATTCAGACCGCGGCCATGTCCACGAGAAGTCTGTTGAAGGCGCCCTTCTCGTTGGTCTGGAAACCGCCAAAGGCTGTCAGGCGCTGCTGTTTCCGGCACTCTCCTCTTTGACATGTGGAGCGCGAACGAGGAGCGGGCTGTCTCACGGACCTGCTCATCATCACTGTTGAGCACAGACAACCGGAAGGACAGGTGCTTGGCGCTGTAGAGTGCTGCGGGGTTCAGGATGCCGAGGCCACCCTGAGCCCTCGAAGTGAACAGGTAGCTCCTGGTAGAGGATGTGTTCATTTTCAGCCAGCCCCGGACATGGCCAACTATACAGTCCTCCATCTGCTTCAACTGTTTCACTGTGAAAGTTAAGTTTGAAAAACACACACACACACACACACACACACAACACACACACACACACCACACACACACACACACACCACACACCAACACGTGTGCGTTCTCGCTTTAGAGCGGATTATCATGCACAGAGAGAGCGAGAGCGAGAGTGAGAGAGAGAGGAGAGAGAGAGAGAGAGAGAGAGAGAGAGAGAGAGAGCCAGCGAGAGACAGACAAACAGAGACAGACAGACAAACAGAGACAGACATATAGACAGATAAACAGATGAACAGACAGACACAAGGAGACAAAAGACACAGAGAGAGAGAGAGAGAGAGAGAGAGAGAGAGAGAGAGAGAGAGAGAGAGAGAGAGAGAGAGAGAGAGAGAGAGATGAATACATCCAAACGCTCTGAAACATAACTACACAAATTCGATTGATAAACCCGATAACTAAATCACAAGGCCTCCATCTGAAGACGTGCTCGAAAACAACACCCCTCACCTAACTCCCCCCCCCCCCCCCCATCCCCCACCATCCCCCGCCCCATTCCGCCCGCACCCACGCACACCCCCCACCCCCCACTCACCCACCTTGCCCCAAACATGCGCACACTCTCCCAAATGACACCAGCAAGCGCTTGCGTGTTAGAAGCTCTCCCCCGGGCAGAAGTTTACAGGCGAGGAGGAGGGATGAAAAGTGACAGTAGAGAGAAAGGGTTGGGAGGGGGTTGGAAAGAGAAAGAGTGAGGTAGAAAGCGAGAGAGAGAGAGAGAGAGAGAGAGAGAGAGGGGGGGGGAGTATAAGTGTGTGTATAAGTTTGTATATGTGTCTGTGTGTGCGTCTGTGCGGGTGTGTGTCTGTCTGTCTTTCTGTCTGTGTGTGAGTGTGTGTGTTTAAGCGCGCGCGCGCGCGCGTGTGTGTGTGTGGGGGGGGGGGGGGGGGGGAGGGGGATGAAAAACGCAGCCAACACTCAGGTGGTGGCAGTTAAAATTTTCGGTTTATTAAATCTTCTTCAATAAAACCAAGGACTGATGTGTGTGTGTGTGGTGTGTGTGTGTGTGTGTGTGTGTGTGTGTGTGTGTGTGTGTGGTGTGTGTGGGGGGGGGGGGGGGGGGAAGGGGGCGTCATGGAGGGCGGTAGTTTGGGAACATACACAGCATCAGACAGATAGCTGTAACATCGATTCTGCCCTTTCGCTTGGCTACTTTATCCGGGATGTCGCTTCTGATCATAACTTCTGTACTTTTGGCTTGCTGCCTTTGTGAGCTGAATCGATACAGTTGAGAGTGGGTCCAGAGAGAGACAGAGACACAGACAGGCAGAGACCGCGAGAGAAAGAGAGAGAGAGAGAGAGAGGGGGGGAGGGGGGAGGGACAGACAGAGAGAGAAGGAGACGGGGGTTAGGAGATGAGATGCTACAGGAATACAATGACATAGACAGACGGACAAAGAAGAGACAGACAGACAGGCAGACAGACAGACAGGCAGACAAAGAGACAGACAGACCGAGAGACAGAGAGAGTTCTCTTTCTGTAAACGACTGAAGAAATGTCGGTGTATTTGTTGAGGGGGCGGGGGTGCGTTCAGGTTTCCTCTTCATCTCTTTTTCCTTGTGTTAAAGAGGTGCTGAAATGCCCCCGAGCCCTCCCAGCCTTCGGTTAGAGATCGTGCAGATGAAGGCACACTTACATGACGACGGGACTGCTTTCGATTCCAACCATCCATTCGTTCCTAGCCATAAAAAAAAAATCAACAAGGAGGAGGAGGAGGAGGATGAAGAAGAGGAAGAAGGAAGGAGGGAAGGAAGGAAGGAAGGAAAGAAGGAAGAAAAAAAGATCAAGAAGAAGAAGAATCGGAGGAAGAGGAGGGGGAGGAGGAAGAGAAGAAGAAGAAGAAGAAGAAGAAGAAGAAGAAGAATTAAGATAGGAAGGAATGGGGAGAAAGGGGAGGAGGAGAGGAGGAGGAGGAGGAGGAGGAGGAGGAGGAGGAGGAGAAGAAGAAGAAGAAGAAGAAGAAGAAGAAGAAGAAGAAGAAGAAGAAGAAGAAGAAACAATAGAAAACAGAAAAAAAGAAGAAGAGAAGAAAAGGAAAGAAAAAATATCAGCTGACGGTTCTGTAGCAAAGCGACACCCCCACAACAGATCACTCTTCCAGTCCAAAGTCATGCAGCAGGGAGCAGTGCCAGAAGAGCGAAGAAGAGCCCCAACAGGAGAGGGGATAGTGGGGGGGACAACGCATGTGCCTCACCAGCTCTCAGAACCACAGACACCCGCTACACGTGGAGGGACATTGTCAGAAAAGTTACCACTGGCGCCCTAAAACAATTTCTACGAAGCGGGCATGGGAAAGCATTTCAGTCCATACTACTACTGAACGTACGCTGTGCGGTTATTTCTGAGTATGGTTTATTAATCACATGACTCAGACCACGTCATGATTTTCAAAACAAAACAAAAAAATTCTAACTGGTAGGAAAAGCCATTTATTACGGACCCAAAACACTTACCACCCACGGCTCCACATTCCACGGAGAAAAATAAGAATAAGACAGCCAGACGAAAAAATATTAATAATAACAATAAAGAGCGAGCAATGCATTGTCTTTGTTAACGTTGGGGTAGTCTTTGAATGATTTAAAACGGTTTTTTTGACTATTTGCAGAATGTGACGTTTGTTTGTTTGTTTGTTTGTTTGTTGTTGTTTGTTTTCCTGCGTTTGCTGGATGGATGGCTTGTCCGTCTGTCTACAGGATGACACGAAAACTGTTGGACCGATTGTAATGAAGGAGGGAATACAGCCCAAGATTGAAACCGTAATGCATGTGTGTTGATCATCGTCGTCATCATCATCATCATCATCATCATCATCATCATCATCATTATATCATAATCATTATTAATATCATTGTTGTTGTATCATTATTATTCTCATTCTTATTACCATTACTATATTTCGCTTCAGTATTAGTACTATCATAGCCAGACATAGCCATGCAAACAGCAAGACCGGATTTCTGTTTTTTGAGTCTCCAAAAGTATGTGCATATTCCAACGAGTCACCAAGCCAATAAACGGACAGATGGTTAGACATTACGGGTAGACACAGGCAGACAGACAGACAGCAGACAGACAGACAGACAGACAGGCAGACAGACAGACAGTAACATACATGTGCGTGACAAGAAGCGATCCGGCCGACTCCAAGGCAGCTCAGGGTTTCATGACCGACTGGGGAAGGGGAGTGTTTCTTGGCATAATAGCTCTCTGACCCCCACCCCTAATGTTCTAACCCCTCCCTCCCCTCCCCCATCCCCCCCACCCCCACACACACGCACGCACGCATACGCACGCGCACACACACACACACACACACACACACCCCACACACACACACACACACACTCGCACGCTCGCTCGCACGCACGCACACGCCACACACACACACACACACACACACACACACGCGCGCGCGCGCGCGCGCGCGCGCGCGCACGCACGCACAACGCACACACGCACACACACGCACGCACAGCACAGCACGCACACCACACACACACACACACACACACACACACACGCACGCACACACACCCGCACACGCACACCACACACACACACACACACCTTCATCCTTACTCCCACTACGCCAATAGCTCCTCCCTCCATCTCATTTCCCCTTCCGCTCTTTCGGTTATTGAGGATGGAAATTATCCTCATCTGCATACCCCCGCCCTTTCACGGCTTATCAGGCGCGCTATCGGGGAACGCAGCTTTCCAGTCAAGGGGCAGACGACTGTTGATTGCTAATGACACGACTGGCAAAGCAGAATAATTCGGCGTGCTTCAACGGTACTTGTTGTCTCCCTTGCAGAGGAAAGTGCTCGAACATGTGTTGAACGAGGATGATGTGATGATGAGGAGAGGATGATGAAGTGACGACGACGACGACGACGACGACGATGATGATGATGATGATGATGATGATGTGATGATGATGATGATGATGATGGATGATGATGGTGTGTGTGTGTGTGTGGTGTGTGTGTGTGTGTGTGTGTGTGTGTGTGTGTAAACTGTCTGTGTTTTTGCTTCATTCTTTTTTGCGTTGCTCTGCTTTGGTTGTTATCTGTCGATGATATAAAATGTAATAATGCAGTGAGTATGTACCCCTATTTCCGCCCTACAAAAATAACCTTTAAACATTTCTACGTCTTAAATGAACTATTTTAAACCTTGACTACAGAAATATTCCAGTAAAACTCCGAAAAAAAAATCTGCTGCAATAGTGAGATAGAAAATGAACAGTTAGCAATCATTACTCTGATATTAATTTTGAGAATAGCTGTCTTTTTTTTAACGTTTTACTCTGAAACATAGTCTGGTAATTTTCCACATGAGCCGTACTTAAGGGTAACTTTCCACATGAGGCGTATTTAAAGGGGTATTTCTAGAAGAGAAGCCTAGTTTGTTGATGATCGTATCTCTGTTGTTGTGTTTTAGAAATCGTCTCAAATGAGTTATCCGTAATTGAACGACTGTAAGGACTTAACAGTTACACAGTCATATCCGTTTCGTGTGCTTCGTTTCGCCATTGTGTTTTTTTTTTCTGTTAATTTGCTCGAACTCTGCAGTGAGATAGGAGCCAACAGAAAGCTACAAAATGTGTGGTTCTAAATGAGAAAAATAATAATAAAAAAAATATGATTAACAAAATCGTGGGGAAGTGTGTGTGTGTGTGTGTGTGTGTGTGTGTGTGTGTGTGTGTGTTGTGTGTGTGTGTGTTTTACAACACTATGTTAATCTGACTGTAAATGGTTTCAGTCAGTCAGTCAGTGTGTGTGTGTGTGTGTGTGTGTGTGTGTGTGCGTGCGTGTGTGTGTGTGTGTGTGTGTGTGTGTGTGTGTGTGTGTGTGTGTGTGTGTGTGTGTGGTGTGTGTGTGTGTTTGTGTGTGTGTGTGTCGTCTGTCTGTCTGTCTGTCTATGTATGTGTGAGTGAGTGAAATGCGTGCGTGCGTGTTGTAATGCAATGCCATAAGAAGAGGCACCAGTTCTACTGTGAATCATCTTCTCCAGTATGGAATGGCTCTCTATTCTTTAAACCACGAATCGTAAATTCAGCAAGGATTGTGATAAATCAACTGTAAACTTTACACTTGTATATGACCTGGATACGTAGCCTGGATGTTTGATGAGATCGTCCTTTTCCAATCTGACAAAGTGATTTGTTTTTTGTCGTTTTCCCACGGCAGAATGCGAGAGAATGCTACGTGTATAACTAACTTGTTTTCAATGTCTGACTTGCTATTGTTGTCTAGAATTTAATTTTTCTTGCTCTATTGGAAAAAAAAGAACATTGGTCTTTTTTTCCTTTGAGATCATCAACGTTTCCTACTGTGCGACTCCTTAGAACGCAGTTAAGAGGACCTTGGAAGCAAAATCCACTTCTCTAAAAGGGTGGCAGGAGTCGAAGCATGAACAAGCACGCTCCCCTCTTTTCCCTCTCTCTCTCTCTCTCACTCTCTCTCTCTCTCTCTCTCTCTCCCCCTCTCTTCTCTCTCTCTCTCTCTTCAAAAGATGGTTTAATCATGAAGGCACTGTAGACGATTTGTGTGTAATGTGCACAGATGGTATGTGAGAAAATGAAGATCACTTATATTCTATTGTGCAACTTATAACAATATCAGACACAAGTCTCAACTTTCAATATTACTGCGGCAGAAAATCATAACCTGTGTAGCTTGTTGTCCTCTGACAATAACAAGATAATAACTCTACTGGGTAAGTATGTTGCAGAGGCATCTGATGTTGGGAAAAAGAAATGCTTGGTAAGAACTTCTAATGTTTGAGTCTTTTTGTTTTCATGTATTTCCGCAAACTTGATGACCATATTAAGAAATGGTGTTGTTCTCTTCACTGGTATAGCTAACGATGAAGCGGACGGTGATGATCGATGTGACAGTGCAGGAAAGATTTATGAAAGTGAATATATGTGCCTGTGTTTATGATCATAATTGTTACTTAAAAAAAAAAAAAAAACAGCAACTACATATTCATTTTGAGTGACGAAAAAGCACATTATTGTTTTCTTGTTTTTCTACATGGCTTTGGGCCTCATCATTAACATTTAAAGTAATCCAATACAATTATGTTTCTTTGCATTATATACTTTTTTTCGGCGCTGCAAATGCAAATGTTAATGTACACCCCCTTGACATAAAGGCCATGTGGCTATTGTCAATAAAAAAAGTGTCTGAGGCGTCTGAAGCGTCTCTCTCTCTCTCTCTCTCTCTCTCTCCCCTGTGTGTGTGTGTGTGTGTGTGTGTGTGTGTGTGTGTGTGGTGTGTGTGTGTGTGTTTAGGTGTGTGTGTGCGTGTGTGTGTGTGTGTTTGTGTGTTTTGTGCGCGTGCGTGCGTGCGTGCGTGCGTGCGTGCGTGCGTGCGTGTGTTGGTTGTGTGTGTGTGTGTTGTGTGTGTGTGTGTGTGTGTGTGTGTGTGTGTTGTGTGTGTGTGTTGCATACGTGCGTACCTGTGCGTGAGTACGAGACTGCCCGCGCGCGCACATGCGTGTATGTGTTTGTGTGGTGTCTGTGTGATGTCTGTGTGTGTGTGTGATAATGGAAGTGTTTTTGCAAGTGCTTATCAATTCTATTTATATTTGTAGTGAGTCTCGTGCAATGATCGTCTATGCTCACGTTTCGCAAATCATTAATTAAATCATTAACGCGCGCGCGTGCGCGCGTGCGTGCGTGCGTGCGTGCGTGCGTGCGTGTGTGCGTGTGTGTGTGTGTGTGTGTGTGTGTGTGTGTGTGTGTGTGTGTGTGTGTGTTGAGAGAGAGACAGAGAGACAAAGAGAAGAGAGATAGACAGAGAGAAGATGAAGGTAAGGGCACAGAAGTTTCTAAGCTTGTTGTGCGTCCAAAAGCTTGCATTATGCACGCCTACAGCAAGGCGCACGATGTGCATGTTGCCATCAATGGACGGGTCCGAATACATGTGACTATCCACATCACTGAGATGTTACAGCACTGATGTGAAATATTCATTGGTTGAGGTGCATCCGCACACAGTATTACATAATACACACACACACACACACACACACCAACACACACACCACACACACACACACACACACACACGTAAGCCAGCCGATTTAGTGTTACCATCATCATCAACACACACACACACACACACACACACACACACACACACACACACACACACACACACACACACATACACACACGTTAGAGAGCCGTTAAAAGCCCTCTTCTTTTTTTCTCCTATAGACAGATTGTTGGTTAACTCACGGATTAACTGATTGACCTCTGTTTGCTTACAGATGTCTCTCTTTACAAAGAAATCCACAAACCATGAATAAACGTTTTAGTTCAGTACCTTTTCTTTTTCCTTTCTTTTACACACACACACACACACACACACACACACACACACACACACACACACACACACACACACACACGCGCGCGCGCACGCACGCACGCACGCACGCACGCACGCACGCACGCACGCACACACACACACACAATGCACAGAGAGACAGACAGACAGACAGACAGACAGACAGAGACACTGACACTGACACTGACACTTTTTTATTGTCCAATAGTGTACAGCCCTTTCAGACAAGGGGGGACAATCATATATAAATAAATGTTTTGTCAAAAAATGATCTCATATCTTTATCAAAAGACTATACACACACACGCATGAAAGAAATATGCACGCACATGCAGGTGCATGCACACGCAGGGCGCTCGGGCGCCGCGCACCCACACACACGCGCGCACGCAGAGATAAAGAAGGGAAGGGGAGAAGAGAGAGAGAGAGAGAGAGAGAAGAGAGAGAGAGAGAGAGAGAGAGAGAGAAAAGAGGAGGGGGGGGGGGTGAAGAGTGCGAGAGAAAGACACAGAGACAGAGACAGGGGACAGAAACAGAGAGAATGCATGCGCGAACGCGGGTATACAGATGGTGGATCATCATGTAATTTGTTGACTTTGTTCAATTAACATTTTCCCTAATCTTAAATTGCATCTGCAAAAAAATCAAGCCGGGGAATCGTTACATTTTCATTGTTATTTGAAAGAATATATGTTACCGATCTCTGATCAGGATTTCCTGTAAAGGAATTTAGAATATACAGCTTTTGCGCTTTTCATTATAAGCAGAGCAATTGAACAGAAATGAATTTCATCCTCTTTCCATTTCCACACGAGGGGCAAACGTTGTTTTTATCTTCTTCAGTTTTGAAACCAATGTTTGACATTTTTTAGGCCGCTAACCTTAGTCGAATCTGATAAGACTAACCCTATCCCATTTATCCAATACAAATGAAAAATATTTTTCTGCTTGAAAAACATTTTTGAAAGAATGAAACCACCTATATTTATCATTAGCTTCCAATTCTGAATGCCAATGCTGTTTATAGCGAAAATAAGTCTATCTTTGAATTCACTAATAAAACCATCACAAAAACCTCCCCTTTGGCTTAGCCATACAATACCAAATCCATTCTCACATAAAATTCTCTTAAACATTTGACGCCCAATTTAAGTGACCAATTCATGTTGTATAAAAAGCATTTCATATGACTGTCTGCAAATTCTCGACAGTGGTAGGTTAGTAAGTTTTAGCCAATATTTAATACACTTTACAGCCCATTCGAATACAGAGGGATATCTTCCGGTTTCGCCATAAACTAAAGTATTAGAAGTGTGGGGGGGGAAGACCTACAAGTCTTTATTGCAAAGGTAGGCACTTTTTCAATTTTTTTCCAAATCTTCTTCATCCCCACACTTCAGCTGCGTAGGTTAATATGGCTCTATTTGTGTGTCAAATAGTTTCCAAAACGATCTACATCCCCAGTGTTCAATTTTCTCAGGATCTCAATATGCCAAATTACCCCCTTCTTCCCTTTTCTACAGACGTCTAATAAACTGCTACCAATACTTAATTTTGTGGTAAAAACCTTTCCCCCAAATATTGTAAGAAGGGGGGGAGACGATCTCACGGTTTGATAGCACGCATGTTTTCGCCCGCTCTCAGAAATTTTGGAGTATTTTTTTTAATTAGTCTAATAATTAGCGATCTTTGAAAGTGGACAGACAGAGAGAGAGAGAGAGAGAAAGAGAGAGAGAGAGAGGGGAGAGAGAGAGAGAGAGAGAGAGGAGAGAGAGAGAGAGAGAGAGAGAGGAACAACATGCACACACACACTCATACACAGCACACATGCACCCTCTCTCTCTCCCCTCTCCTCTCTCTCTCTCTCTCTCTCTCTCTCTCAATCATTAGTTTTAACCGCGCTTCTCCCAAAAATTTGCTGGTCCAGAAGTGGACGGAGCTGTCACGAACAGATTGTGAGCTCTTGACCTCAGGGGTCAAAAATGACTCCCATAGAACACAGACGTGATGCGCGCGCCATATCTGCTCCCCTTGACCCCCGCCCCACCCCCACCCCCACTCCCTTCCCTTCACCAGCCCCAGCCCTCTCCTCCTTCCTGCCCATCCGCCGTCTCCTTCATACAAAGCCTTTGTCCGGGGTTTTCCCCCCCATCACGACCGGTGACAGACCAGGCAAGCCCAGCACGGGGTTGTCTTTTCCTTCTTCACACACACACCACACACACGCAAACGCACGCACGCACGCACGCACGCACGCGCGAGCGCACGCGCGCGCGCGCAAACACACACACACACACACACACACACACACACACACACCACACACACACACAAAAACAGACCAATTCTTTGTCAGATTACCTCTAATTGTACTGTGATTTTAAGAAACCATTATGAAAAGGTGTACATTTTCTTACGGGAAACCGAATATCTCTCTCTCTCTCTCTCTCTCCCCCTCTCTTTTTCTCATCTCTCTTTCTCTCTCTCTCTCTCCCTCTCTCTCTCTTTCTCTCCCCTCTCTCTTTCTCTCTCTCTCCTCTCTCTCTCCCCTCTTTTCCTCTCTCTCTCTCTTTCACACACACACACACACACACACACACACACACACACACACACACACACACACACACACACATGCATGCATGCATGCACACATAACATGCATACACGCTTGCGCGCACGCACACATACATGCACACATGCATGTACACACACACACACACACACACAAAACACATACAGCATGCACACAATACAATGCATCCCACGCTTGGGCGCACGCACACTTTAAAGCACACACGCACGTACACAACACACACACACACACACACACACACACACACACACACACACACACAACACAAACACACAAACACACACACATACACACACACACACATACAAAGACCAATTCATTGTCAATTACCTCTTAGTGTACTGAGTTTTAAGAACACATTATGAAAAGAAGGTGAATATTTTTTCTAAAGAAAAGAATCTCCCTCCTCTCTCTCTCTCTCTCCTCTCTCTCTCTCCTTCTCCCCTCTCTCTCTCTCTCCTCTCTCTTCTCTCTCTCTGTGCATGCATACATAAGGCATTCACTCATGCATGCATGTGCATGCACGTTTTCACACATACATAAAACAAAAACACACACACACACACACACACACACACACACACACACACACACACACACAACACATACACACACACACACACACACACACACACACACACACACACACACACACACATACGCACCAACTCTATCACCAGGACCACCATTTTCACTGCTATCACCATCTTCAGCGTCATCACCCACCACCACCAAAGCACAGATCGAGGAATGAAAACAGAAATGAGGAGAGAGAGAGAGAGAGAGAAGAGAGAGAAAGAGAGAAAGGGGAGAGAGAAAGAGAGAGAGAGAGAGAGACAGAGGCAGAGACAGAGAGACAGAGACAGAGACAGAGAAACACAGGAGGGATAGAGAGACAGCAGACAGACAGAGACACAGACAGATAAAGAGACAACAAATACAGAGTAAGAGAGAGACAGATAGACAGAGAGAGAGAGACACAGGCCGAGACATCAGATAGAAAAAGAGACAGAGAAATACAGACAAGTAAGAGAGAGAGAGACAGAGATGCAGACAGAGACACAGACAGAGACACAGACAGATAAAGAAGCAGAGAAACACAGACAGATTAAGAGAGAGAGAGAGAGAGAGAGAGAGAGAGAGAGAGAGAAAAGAGAGAGAGAGGGGTCAAATTGACAGATAAAGAGCAAAGTGAAAGAAAAACAGAGAGAGAGAGAGAGAGAGAGAGAGAGAGAGAAGGGGAGAGAGAGAGAGAGAGACAGACAGACAAACAGACAGACAGACAGACAGACAGACAGACACAGAGAGACAGAGAGAGAGAGAGAGATGAAAGCAGATTGTAAAGGATGATAGAGACAAGGGGAGGGGAGGAGAGGGAGGAAGAGGGAGAAGATGAAAGCACAACGAGAGAGACAGAGAAAACCAGACAAAGACAGAGACAGACAGAGAGACAGCCTCCCCTCTCACCTAATGACAGTATTCTGCTCGAACTTAGTGACCCACTGATCCGGAATTCAAACCGCCACTTTTGAAGTGCTGGTGTGTGTGCGTGCGGCGTGCGTGCGTGTGTGCGTGTGTGTGTGTGTGTGTGTGTGTGTGTGTGTGGGGTGTGTGTGTGTGTGTGTTCGCGGGGCCCTCCGCTTGACGTAATAAGAGGGAGGCAGAAGCGGGGAAGAAGGCAAGGGGGGATTGGTGAGGGGGGGGGGGGGGGGGGGAGGGGTGGGTGATGAATCCTCTGGCGCTGCAGCGCCTGCAGTCAATTTCCTAGGGGATCTTACAGAGAGCTGTCAATCAAATGTGGCGTTTGAAGTTGTGTTCTCTCGTGTTGACTGTGTCTGGAACTTGGACCGAAAAGGACGGAGGAAAAAATCAACTTCTTCAGTGATGATGTCAAAAAAAGGGCTCAATTAATGGCCTCTGTTTTGATTTCTTTGCCCAATGAAAGAGAACTGAAAAATGAAAAAAAAACAATGAAGTGATTTAAAAAAAGAAATATGAGTTAAAATGAAGCATGTTAAGCATTAATCAATAAAAATTAAGCATTTTAAAGCATTAATCATTATTGAAAGAACTAGTCATGCACAAAGCCCTTCCGCTTTGGGCACACCACATTAACCAGTCAGTCGAACAATCAACCAAATAAGTATTTGTCAATGAATATTTAAAAAAAAAATAATGGGCACACACAGTCACAGTCAATCGAACAACCAAACAAATAAGCATTTATCATTAATATAAAAACGTGAATTTAAAAATCAGTCAGTTTTTTCACAGAATCATCTGATTACCCTGGAAAAAGAAAAACAAATGTTATCAAATTTAGTAGTTCACTGTAATGTCCTGTAATAGTGGCTGAGACTCTACCCTCGTTGACTTGAAAAATGTTTCAGATGCGTGGATGTGATGTGATGTGATTGATGTGATGTGATATGATATAATTTGTGTGTGGAGTGTGTGTGTGTGTGTGTGTGTTGTGTGTGTTGTGTTGGGGTGTGTGTGTTGTGTGTGTGTGTAAGTGTGTCTCTGTGAATCTGTGATTGTGTGCATGTATGTGTCTGTGTGCATACACACACATGTGTGTATGCATGTGTGTGTACATGTATGCATTGCAAAAATAGTGTTTGTGTGTGTTGTGTGTTTTCTCTGTACTGTGTGTTAGTGGGTGGATGGGTGGGATGGATGTGATTTGTTTAATATGGATCCATTTTTGAATGGTACTCTTAATTTCTGTTTGCAGATAATAAAGTGTTCTTGACGGTCTCGCTCTCCGTCTCACATTCTCTCACACTCACTCACTCTGTCTGTCTGTCTGTCTGTCTGTCTCTCTCTCTCTCATTCTCTCCTCTCTCTCCCCCCCCCTCTCCCTCTCTCTCTCTCTCTCTCTCTCTCTCTCTCTCTCTGTTCCCCTCTGCCTCTGACCCCTGCCCTTTCTCTCTCACACCCCTCCCCTGTGTCGGTCAGTCTGTCTGTCCTCATCATTTATACCCCCTCCTGTCCCTTTTATCTCATCCACAGAGATAGGTCTTTTGATGGAAGCATGGTGTCGTTTTTCCTACAATTAACTCGAATCAATTTCTGAAACTGGCGACAGTTGCAAGCTGAGCGCGCGCGCGCGCACCCCACACACACAAACAACACACAACACACACACACACCACACACACACAACACACACACACACACACACACACACGCCACGCGCGCGCACACACACACATGCACGCGCGCACGCACACACACACAACGCATGCATACATGCGCAGACACTCATGAATGCAAGTGCAATGCACGTGTTCACCCCACACACACACACACACACACCCCCACACACCACACACACACACAAAACACACGAAAATACTCAAAGGGTCACACAACACACCAACTCTAACGCCAGACCACCAATTTCACTGCTATCGCCATCTTCAGCGTCATCACCACCACCACCAAAACACAGACGGGGGGATGAAAACAGAAATGACAGACACAGACAGAGACCCCAGACAGAGACACAGACAGGTAATGAGACAGAGCTAGAGAAAATACAGAGTAAGAAAACAGACAGACAGACAGATAATGAGACAGAGAAACACAGAGTAAGAGAGACAGACAGACAGATAGAGACACAGACGATAAAGAGACAGAGAAAAACAGAGTAAGAAAGAGAGAGACAGACAGACAGACAGACACAGACAGAGACACAGACAGAGACACAGATAGATAGAGACAGGGGAAATTTCAGACAGAGTAAGAGAGAGAGAGAGAAGAGAGAGAGAGAGAGAAGAGAGAGAGAGAGAGAGAGAAGAGAGAGAGAGAGAGAGAGAGTCAAACCGACAGATAAAGATGAAAGATAAAAAAAACAGAGAGAGGAGAGAGAGAGAGAGAGAGAGAGAGAGAGAGAGAGAGAAGAGAGAGAGAGAGGAGAGAGAGAGAGATGAAAACAGATTGAAAGGGTGACAGAGACAGAGAAAGAGAGAGGGGGGGGGAGAGGGAGGAAGAGGGAAAGAGATGAAAGCACAACGAGAGAGACAGAGAGATAGAGACAGACAGAGACAGAGACAGACACAGAGAGACAGCCTCCCTTCTCACCCAATGACAGTAAATTTTGCTCGAACTTACTGACCCACTGATCCGGAATTCAGGGCCCCCACTTTTGAAGTGCTAGTTTGTTGTTTTTTTCCTTCCCCTGGCCGACCGCATGACGTAATAAGAGGGAGGCAGAAGCGGGGAAAAGGCAAGGGGGATGGTGAGGGGGAGGGGGGAAGGGGTGCGGATGAATCCTTTGGTGCTGCAGCGCCAGCAGTCAATTACCTAGCGGATACACAGAGAGCTGTCAATCAAATGTGGCTTTGAAGTGTGTTTTTCTCGTGTGTGACTGTGTCTGGAACTTGGACCGAAAAGGCCCGGGGGGAAAAAAAATCAACTTCTTCAGTGAAGAAGTCACAAAAGGGCTCAATAAATGGCCTCTGTTTTTATTTCTTTTCCCAGATGAAGAGAAATGAGAAATGAAATACAACAATGAAGTGATTTGAAATAATGAAATATGAAATAATATTAAGGGATGTTAAGCAATTTAAAAAAATAATAAATTAAAACATGTTAAGCATAATTATTATAGCAAAAAATAATCGTGCTCAAAAAACCTCTTCCTGCTTGGGGACACCACAGTTTAACCAGTCAAAAACGAACAATCAAACAAATAAGTATTTGTCAATGAAAATTTTTTTTAAACATAATGGCACACCACAGTCCCAAACCCTCAATTGAACAACCAAACAATAAGCATTGATCAATGAATATTAGAAATAAGATTAACAATCAATCAGTTAATCACAGAATCATCTGATTACCCTGGGAAAAAAAAGAAAAGTTACAAATTAGTAGTTCACTGTAATGTCCATATGTAGTGCTTAGACTCTACACTTGTTGACTTTAAAAATGATTCAGGTTGCGGCACCCCCAGGCACACATACACAACCAACCCTCTCCTCTCCCCCACCCCCCTCTCCCCCTCTCCTCTATCCCGATTGCAGATAAATACCAGGCCAGCTAACTGATTGGGCATAATGCCTTTTCGCAAGGGGGCTTACTCTGCATCCCTTTTTCGCCGTATTAGCGGAGGTAGCTGTCCCCTCTTCTACGTTTACCTATCCTGTGTGAGGAAGCGACGGTGGTTCTGTTCGAAGAGGAAGGAACCACGTGTTGTGTGTGTGTGTGTGTGTGTGTGTGTGTGTGTGTGTGTGGGGTTTGTGTGTGTGGTGTGTGTGGTGGTGTGTGTTTTGTGTGCATGTGCACAAGCGCATGCAAAAAGGGACGTAAGTGCTGTACGTTTAGGAGTAGCTGTAAGCGTCTAATGTGGGGATGCGCATACTTAAAATTCGGGCTTTGTGTGTCTGTGCATAAGTGTGTTCAAGTTGCATTCTGGCGTGTTGTGTGGTGTTGTGTGTGTGGTGTGGGGTGTGTGCGTGCGTGTGGTGTGTGTGTGTGTGTGTGCGGTGCGTGCGGCGTGCGTGCGTTTCGTGTGGTGTGTGTGTGTGGTTGTGTTGTGTGTGTGTGTGTGTTTGGTGTACGTGTACTTAGTGTGTGTGTGTGTGTAAATTTTAAGGGTGAACATCAGATTGACTTTTGAGTTCCCGAAGGAGACAAACATTTGAGTCTATGCGTTTTAGCACTTAAAAATGATGTAATTGGGTTGTTTTACAACAGTATAAGGAAGTGACATCCCGATGTGGCTCCACGTGGTAGGCGGGCAAAAAACAACATCCGTTGAGCTTAACTGAACAGAGAGAGAACTGCCCACAATTTGGGAAAATCTTCAAGCAACAATTTTTTGTTTTTTTTGGCTAAAAAACTCCACAAGACTTCAACAGTGTCAGATCACAGGCAACTCCCCCAATTCAGATGCTACGAACTAACAATCAACACCATTTCACACACCCCCCCCCCCCCCCCCCCCCCCAAAAAAAAAAAAAAAAAAAATGAACCAAAGCGCCTGTTTTATCTTCAAGCTCATTTTATACAATCCTAAAGAACACAGAACTATAAAAACAGAAGCTGGCGGAGGGCGAGGATGAAGAACAGGGGGAAAGGGGGACGAGGAGGTGGGAAAGAGAAAAGGTTTGTGGACAGCGGAAGCCCCGCAAGTTCCGTTTAGTGAAGAGATTAAACGGATCCAAGCTTGAAGATTGGAGGATTGAAAAGGATGTGGGAAAGGAAGGCGGGGGGGGGGGGGGGGGGGGGGGGGGGGGGGGGGGAAATAATGGGTGGGATGGAAGGGGGAAGAGGAGATGGAAAGAGGAGGGAGGTCCAAACCGTTTTATGCATCGTAATATCCACTGGAAAAATTGTTGATGACGTGTTATGACTTGTCCATTTCTTCTCCCAGAATGTACTTTTGAGACGATTCTCTCTCTCTCTCTCTCTCTCTCCTCTCTCTCTCTCTCTCTCTCTCTCTCTCTCTTCTCTCTCTCTCTCTCTGCTCTCTCCCTCTCTCCTCTCTTCTCTCTCTCTCTCCTCTCCTCTTCTCTCTCTCTCTCTCTCTCTCTCTCTCTCTCTCTCTCTCTCTTTTGTTACTTGTGCTGCACATTTGTCAATAGTATGTCATGACAGACAAAATGCGACTTTGAATGCTTGCGCACATATGCATCTAAAATCCAATACTAGACGCTCAATAAATGAATGAAATGATGATGATGATGATGATGATGATGATGATGATGATGATGATGATGATGATACTACCTGTGGATTCTGGTTATATCACAGAAGATTTCTTATTAGTCTTCGACATCAGGACGTTTGCATGATATCCAGCTACCAACTTATCAAATCAAGCGATACTTAACGGAACACGTGCCAGGAAATCTTACCCCCGCCCTCCGACGCCTCGATCTGTTTTCAGGGAGTTTCATGGGCGGCAATGGGACACTGCGTGCGACAACTGCCAAAATTAGCTTGGTGCAACGTGAGGTTCGTGTGGCATAAATAAAACAGTCATTTGTCAGGGCAACGGGGGGCTGAACTGGCACACTGGTAGAAAGCGGAGTTTGCAGACTTGAGTTCAAATCCAGCCAACATCCACACGACAAAATGAGCCGTTCACACACACACACACACACACACACACACACACACACACACACACACACACACACACTCCCTTCTACCTCTTGTTCCTCCCAACTTTCATCCTCCCCTCACACTTTTTTTTTTAAGATTTTCTACAGCTTCTCTAAATGTAGGAGTCATCATTGGATGAAACTGTCACAAACAGGTGAGTGTTCGTAACTCAGGTGTCTTCTTTACTAGATTAATGTCCTCGCCACAAGCAGACAAGAACAAAATCAGAAATAGGAGTTGTGAACGCCAACACCGCTTCCTCTCCTTCCACCCCTCCCTCCCCCTTAACCCCCCCCCCCCCCCCCCTCTCTCTCTTCACGGCCGTCTGTTCCTCCTACCCTTAATTTGTTTGTCATCCTCACTAGCACTAGCAAGTAAAACTATTCAGTGAAAATCTGTCATACACTCAGATAATGTGTTAATTTCATATGTAACTTACATCTTGCTACACAGTGTGTGGAAGAGACGCTCAGACACAGACTTTCATGGTGTATGGGTTCTATAGTGCTTTTACAAATTTTCCTCGCATCAGAAACCATGCTAACTTTTAAATCCCCAAAATAACTAGATAGTACTGAGAGAGAGAGAGAGAGAGAGAGAGAGAGAGAGAGAGAGAGAGAGAGAGAGAGAGAGAGAGAGAGAGATGGAAAGGGAGGGAGGGACAGACAGACAGACAGGCAGGCAAAGACGGACAGACAGGCAGACAGACAGACATAGACAGGCAGACAGGGATAGAGACTGACAAAGCCAGAGACAGAGACTGACGAAGACAGAGACAGACAGAGACAGAGACTGACAAGAGAGAGAGACTGACAAAGACAGAGACAGAGACTGACAAAGACAGAGACAGAGACAGAGACAGACAGACAGAAGACAGGCAAACAAGACAGACAGACAGACAGACACACAAACACACAGACAGAGAGACAGACAGAGACAGACAGGCAGACAAGCAGACAAACAGCAGAGACAGAGAGACTGAGAGAATCACAAAGAATGCTGACCCAGAGCAGGGAGAAACGTAGGAGCAGACAGAAAGAATTAGATCTCGTGACCATCTTAACTAGAACAAAAAACAAAAAACAAAAGCAAAAACAGAGGTAGGAAAGACTTATATTTCTGTGTTTAGAGCCTTACCTTCTATGTCAAAGACACTGTTATATTTCTGTGTTTAGAGCCTTACCTTCTAGTCAAGACTGTTATTTCGTGTTTTAGAGCCTTACCTTCTATGTCAAGACTGTTATATTTCTGGTTTAGGCCTTACCTTCTATGTCGTGGCTAGCGATCGGAGGTGGTACCCTGGTTCTAAATTCGTGTTCCTTTCCTTCCTCCATGTTTTGTTTTTTCTTTCCACGTTGAAATTGACGAATGATGAAAGAACGAGGTCTTGGTGCTGCAACCCTCCAGCAATTTCCTGGGCGCGCTGAAAAACACCGATGTCAAAAAAAAAAATGTCCTGCTTGAGGCAGTCTTTTATATTTGAAATTGGCTACAGCTCGCATTACGATCGGGAATGAACAGTGACAGCGTCAGTGTCGTAAGAGCGTTGCTCACCGCCGCTCGCAATTAGCATCTCTTAAAATTGTGTTATCGAAAAAATATCGCTTTCTTTAGGAGGAGATAAACAAGTCAAATCTTTCCCCGTTTAATTAATACTCACAGAGTTAGAATAATTTAGATGTTGTTGTTTTTTCTCACTGTAACCCAGGCGATTACACAGGGGCCTTTTCATGCCTGTCAAACTTATAACAGCGGGGGGCGGGGGAGGGGGGGGGAGAATTCACATGGTAAAAAAAAAATATTGAGGCAGATAAAACTATGCGTGCTCAAAACGCCAGGTGTTCCACTTACTGTAGTGATCCCAGAAAATTTTTTTTAATCAAAAACATTTAAATGCAACAAAACTACATTTAAACAAGATGCAAAGCATATAAACGTACTCCCAGTTTATCCTGAATACGCGTGAGATATTCCATAAAGAGGTAAAACCGTCTTGGACTGGTGTATCTGTTAGTAATGGCTATTCCGGTAAACATCGGCCATAGTCTGTGGCTTATAATGAACATACTTACAAATTTTCAGAAAGATCGGCCAAGAACTTTCTGAAATTTTCCATAAAGATGAAAACCATTATGGCCGTTGGTAATGGCTATAACGGTAAACTTAAACATCGGCATCATCCGTGACCCATAATGAACATACCTACAAATTTTCAGAAATATCGGCCAAGTACTTTCTGAGATTATCCATAAAGAAGAAAAACCGTTACAGGCCGTTACAGCCGTTAGTAACGGCTATAACGGTAAACTAAAACATCGGGCATCATCCGTAAACCATAATGAACACACGTGCTAATTTTCACATAGATTGGCCATGTACATTCTGAGATGTTCCATAAAGAAGAAAAACTGTTACAGGCCGTTACAGCCGTTAGTAACGGTATAACGGTAAACTAAAACATCGGCATCATCCGTAACCAATAGTGAACATACCTGCTAATGTTCACAAAGATCAGCCAAATACGTTCTGGGATATTCCATAAAGAAAAAAAAATGTTACAGGCCGTTACAGCCGTTAGTAATGGATATAACGGTAAACTAAAACATCGGGCATCATCCGTGATCCACAATGAACATACCTGCCAATTTTCACAAAGATCGGCCCAGCACCTTCTGAGATATTCCATGAAGAAAAACAACCGTTACATGCCGTTACAGCCGTCAGTAACGGATATAACGTAAACTAAAACATCGGGCATTATTCGTGACCCATAATGAACATACCTGCTAATGTTTACAAAGATCAGCCCAGTACTTTCTGAGATATTCCATGAAGAAGAAAAAGCGTTACATGCCGTTACAGCCGTTAGTAACGGTACATGTGGTACACTAAAGTGCTTTCTGAGATGTTCTATTAAAAAAAAACACCGTTACAGCCGTTACTAATGGTTATAACGGTAAACTAAAACATCAGTCATTATTCGTAACCCATAATGAACATACCTACAAATTTTCAGAAAGATCGGCCAAGTGCTTTCTGAGATATTCTATAAAGAAGAAAAACCGTTACAGGCCGTTCAGCCGTTACTAACGGCTATAACGGTAAACTAAAACATCAGGCATTATTCGTGACCCATAATGAACATACCTACAATTTTTCAGAAAGATCGGCCAAGTACTTTTTGAGCTATTCTATAAAGAAGAAAACCCGTTACAGGCCGTTACAGCCGTTAGTAGCGGCTGTAACGGTAAACTAAAACATCGAGCATCATCCCCTGGGCCCTCAAAGAACATACCTACAAATTTTCAGAAAGGGTTTGGCCAAGTACTTTTTGAGATTTTTTTTAAAGAAGAAAAACCGTTACAGCTGTTACAGCTGTTGGTAAAAAACTATAAAGGGGAAACAAAAAAATCGGGGATCATCCCCAGACCCCTATTAACATACCTGCTAAATTTTTGCAAAGATCGGCGAAAAACTTTCTTAATAACCCCCAAAAAAATAAAAAGTTTCCGGCCATTTCACCCCTTTTAACGGCTGTAAGGGAAAACAAACATCGGGCATCATCCTTTCCCCCTAATGAAAATACTTTAAAAAATTTTCAGAAAGATTTAGCCAAGGGGCTTTTTGAATATTTTATAAAGAAGAAAAAAACCGTTACATGCCGTTTTCAGGGGGGGTTTGTAACGGCTTTTTAACGGAAAACTAAAAAAATTACCATTTTTTGCGACCCAAATGAAAAAAAACTTAAAAAATTTTAGAAAGGGCGGGCCCTACTTTTTGAGATATTCCCATAAAAAAGAAAAACCGTTACAGGCTGTTACCGCCTTAGTGACGCTATAAAAGGGGTAAAAATAAACATCGGTCATCAACCCCTGACCCAAAATGAAAATACTACTAAATTTTCACAAAGATCGGCCCAGTACTTTTTTGAAATAAACCATTGGGAAGAAAAAAGGCCCTTTTCAAGGGGCCCTTAAAAGCCCTTAGTAACCGCTTTTTTTTAACGGGGGAAATAAAAAACCGGGCATCATCCTGGGCCCATAATGAACTACCCAAAAAATTTTTAAAAAGTTCGGGCCCCTAATTTAGTCTGGAGCGAGTTTTAACATTTTTGGGCCACGGGGGCCACAGAAAAAACAGACAGACAACAGACAGCCCTTTTTTTCGCTCTCATTCAAAATACCCCTAATTTTATAAGAACTGGGAAAAACAAAAAAAAAAGGGGGGGGGGGGGGCACATAGGAAAAAAAGATTGGGCCCGGGACTGTCTTACGGAAAACAAATGCAAAAAACGAAGTCTGTAGGCTCCATGTCTTATAAGCAAAGTTTTCCCCATCCCCTTTTAAAAAACCTGTTTTCTTTTGTGCCCCTGTTTTTTTATGTGTGCCCATCCCTTTGTACCCCCGTCTCCCTTTTCCCCTCTCCCCGTCCTTTTGTTCCCCCCCCCCCGTGTCCCATGTCCCTCCCTCTTTAAAGGTCCCCCGCCCCCGGGGCTTTTTTCTATGGGCCAGGTCTCTGGGCTGTCTGTCTGTCCCGTCTGCCTTTTTGTCTTCCCCTCTTTCTCTCTTCTCCCCTCCTTTTCTCTCCCTCTTCCTCTCTCTCTCTCTTTTCCTCTCTCTCTTCTCCCCTCTCTTTTTTCTCTCGTCCCCAAAAGAACGGCATGCACTTTTCACAAAGCACCAAAAATGGCGGGGCGCACACACACATACAGAGAGGAAAAAAAGAAAGGCAAACATAAGCACATATACACCTTTCCCCCCCCTTTCCAAAACCCCAAACCCCCCCACACGTATACCTTTCAAACCCTTCAACCCTTTTTGCCCCTTTAAATCCAAAAGAAACGATGCTTCCCCCTAGCACAAAAGCCATTTCAAATGCCCCGCCCCTTTTTTTCAAAAATTAAAAGGAAGAAACAATACGCAAGAGAAAGAGAGAGAGGAGAAGAGAGAGAGAGAAAGGGGAGGTAGAGAGAGAGAGAGAGGGGAGAGGTGTGTGTGGTGTGTGTGTTGGTGTGGGTGTGTGTGTGTTCACAGGGCACTGGCCTTTATAGTTAAAACCCTTGGGGTTTTTGCAAGTAAACAAGTCTTGGGAAAAAAAGAGAGGGAAAGAACCAGGGAGACCCAAAACAGGGGGAGAGGGGGTTGGGGGAGAAAAAAGGGCACGAGGGAAACCCAAAAAAAAGACAACAGGGGAATGAGATGTAAGAAAAGGAAAAAAAAAGGGGGAAAAGGAGAGGGAAGAGAAGGGGGGGGGGGAAATGGGGAATGTGTGTTGTTTGTGTTGTGTGTGTGTGTGTGTTTTGTGTGTTTTGTGTGGGTGTGTGTGTGTTTTGTGTGGTGTGTGTGTGTGTGTGAGAGATGGAAGGGGGGGGAGGGGGGAGACAGGGGAGGGAAAAGGGGGGAAATGCGGGGGGGGGGTTGGGAATGAGATGGGAAAAATGGGCATGGGGGGGGTGGGGTTGGAGGTAGAGGGGGAAGGGGTATTAAGATATTAAACCCTTTAAAATGGGAGGAACGTAGGTTTTTACAAATGCCTTCTGTTTCCCTACCGGAAATTTACCCTGATTTAATTCCATTTTATAAAACCCCGCAGACCACCCAGTTTTCCTTTCGTGTTATCGCCTATGAAAAAAAAACTCACTTTTGTCCCCACGCGCGCACGCGCACACCCCACACACACCACACCACACACACACAACAACCCCCCACACCCACAAACACACACAGAAAAGTGAGGTTTTCCCCACCCTAGTATTTTATTGGCCTTTGATCAGGTTTTTTTATTTAAGGAAAGGGAAAGGGTAATTTCCAGGTTTTTCACACAAACTTTTAAATTTTAGCGAAACTAGGGTGTTGTTTTTATTACCTTTTGGCCCGTTTGCGACATTTTAAGAATTTTTTGAATTAAATTGCGGAAAATACCCGTAAAAAGTTTTATTTTTTTTTCTTCTCAGTTTCGAGAAGACCTTTTTGAAAAGCCGGGGTACTAAAAGTTTGTTTAAGGAAAAAGAAAAATTTCCCGGTTTTTTGAACCCTTTTGGGAAAAACCCCCACATAGGTTGGAAAAAAATACATGCAACACAGAGACGTGAGCATTTTTCCCCCCCTCTCCCCTCTCCTCCTCTCTTCTCTCTCTCTTCCCCTCTCCTCTCCTCTTCTCTGTGTCCCCTCTCTGTCCTCTCAACCCCTCCTCCCTCTCCCCTCTCCTCTCTCTCTGTGTTTGCACACAACACCCCCCAACCCACCCCAACACCCCACACACACACCCACAAACACACAAAACACCCCCACACACACACACAACACCAAAACACACACAATTTGTCTAAAATCACGAATAGTGGTAACGTTTTAAAAGAAGGCACACACCACAGAACCACAAACAGAAACACACACAAACACACACACACACACACACACACAACACCACACACACAAAACCCCACAAAATATTATTTTAATATATATATATTAAAAATTTATATATTATAAAATAAAATATATAATATATAAAAATTTTCAGGGCACCCCCCCCAAGCAGAAAATTCGGTTAATAAGAAATGTTTAAAACTTCTCAGTGAATCACTGAAAGGGCCAGAAACAGACCTTAAACCTGTTCCTTTAAAAGGAAAAAAAGGGCTTTTGTCAATTTAAAACCCCCCCGATTCCTTCCAAAAAACCTGTCCCGCAGAGAGAGGGAGAGGAGAGAGAGAGAGAGGAAGAAGAGGAAGAGA
The DNA here is from genome assembly GCA_018398815.1 of Conus ventricosus. Classification (NCBI taxonomy): domain Eukaryota; kingdom Metazoa; phylum Mollusca; class Gastropoda; order Neogastropoda; family Conidae; genus Conus; species Conus ventricosus. The sequence goes on along the minus strand of CM031600.1, from coordinate 64,630,407 downwards.
GAGGAGATAGAGAGAGAGAGAGAGAGACAGAGAGAGAGAGAAAAGAGAAGGAGAGGGGGGAGAGAAGAGGGGGGGGGAGGAGAAGGGGGAGGGAAAAAGAGAGGGAGGGAGGGGGGGGAGAGGGGGAGGTGAGGGAAAAGGGGGGGACTTGTAGGGGGGCAAGAAGTGTGTTTTAAAATGCCGAGACAAAGAAGGGCACAGAAAAATGAAAGCAAGAGACCAAAAAATCTGCATGCACGTGGGGTGTTTTTTCTGTAAGGTTCCAATAATTGTTTGTATAAATAGCAGAGTAGTATATAGAAGGGTTTTTGTTGTTGTTCTAGTAGAAGTGGTGGTGGGGTAGAAAAGTTGTAGTAGTATTAGTAGTATTTGTAAATTGTTGTATTTCCATCATCCCTTATCATTATTATAGGTGTGTTAGTTTTGTTGTTGGTGCCCGTTGTTTTTCTTGGGTTTTTGTCATTTCCCGTTTTCACCAAACAAAAAAAATTCCCTTTTAAAAATAAAATTTTACCTTTTCCCTTTTGACGACAAAAAACCCCAGGTACTTCTAATAACGTCCCCCGAGAAAGTCCCCCCTATTTACTTCCGGGGCCCCTTTTGAGGTATTTTTTGCACCTTTAAAAATCTTCAAGCCTTTCCCAAAAAGTGTATAACGTTTTACTGCTCACACAATTGTTAACCCCCTCTCTTTCCCCCAAGATCTCCCCTCTCTTTTCTCCCCCTTCCCCTCTCTCTCTTTTCTTTTCTCTCCTCTCCTCCCCTCTCCCCCTCCCCTCTCCCCTCGCTTCCCCCTCTCTTCTTTCCTCTGTCTGTCTCTCTCCCTTTGTCTGTTGGGCTGTCTTCCCTTTTGTCCTTTTGTCTGTCTTCTTCTCTCTTCTCTCTCCCCTCTTCTCTAATCCCCCCTCCCCCTCTCTCTTCGTCCGTCTGTCCCGTCTCCCCCCCATCTGTCCCCGTCGGGTTTTCTTCCCCTTTTTCTCCAATTTTGTCTGTCTGTCTGTTCCTTTTCTCTCCTTTTCCAAACCCGGGCTGTTTTGTCCCGTCGTTGCTTCTTTTTTCTTCTTTTCCCGTTTCTCCCCCTGTATCTCTCTCTCCCCCTTTCTCTCCTCCTCATTCCTCCTCCTCTTTCTCTTCTCCCCCTTTCCCCCTTCCCCCCCTTTTGCCCCTCCTCTCCCTTTTCACCCCCTCTCTCTTCCCCTCTCTTTTTTCTCCGTTTTTCTTTCTCTTCTTTCTTCCCCCCTGTCTCCCTCTTCCCCTTTTCCTTTTTCTGTCTTTGTCCCTTCCCCTTTTTCCCCCCTTTTTTCTTTTCTGTCTCCTCCCCTTCTCCCTTTTTTGTTTCCGGCCCCTCCCTTTTTTTTTCTTTCTCCCCCTTCCCCCCTTGCTTCCAAAAACCCCCCCGGGCTTCCCAAATTGTTGGGTCTTTCCCCATTAGGGGGCCGCCCCGTTAAAACCCCGGGCTTTTCCCGGCGTTATTTTTTCTTCCCCCCCTTGAAACCCCCCCCTTTCCCGTTTCCCTTCCCCCATCACCTAAAACCTTAAATTCCTTTTGTCTGCCCCTCCTTTCTTGCACCGGTTTCCTCCCTTTTTTTTGCCTGTTTTTTCTTCACGCGTTTTTCAAACGGCCTTTTTTTCTTTTCCGTTTCCCCCCACAACTTAACACCCCCAAACCCCTATTCATTAAAAATTTGGTTTTATATTAATAATTTTAAAAAAAATTATTGGCCCTTTCTGCTCCCCAAAAAACCCCCCCCCCCCGACCCCCCCCCCACTCACCCCCCCAAAACCCACTTACCCCCCTTTGCACGGGTCTTTTTTCCACTTTGCCTTTTTTTTCCCCCCCGTGGAAACCCAAACGGCCAAACAACCCAACACACACACACCACACACACACACACCACACAACAACACCCCCAAAACCACTTTTTTTTTTTTTTTTTTTTTTTTTTTAAATTTTTAACAACCCAACACCACGCACCAACCCAACCCCTCAACCCCCAATCACAACAAAAAAAAAAAAAAAAACAAAAAACAAAGACGCAAACAACCAAGGAAAACAAAGCGGGGACAACCCCCAAAAAAACAAACAAAACAAACAAAACAAACAAACAACAAACCCCCCCGACAAAAACCCCCCCCCCCCCCCCCCCAAAAAAATAAACCCAAACCCATGGAAAAACCCAAACCCCCCAAAAAAAGTTGAAAAAAAAATAAGGAAAAGAAAGCATAAAGGCCCAGACCACAGAAACCCGAGAGAGAAAAAGAAAAGGGGGGGGGCCCGAAAACAGAAAAAAGGAGAAAGAAGAGTGAGGGGGAAAAGGCGAAAAAAGGGGAAAAAAGAAGAAGGGGGAAAAAAGTGAAAAAGGAAAAAAGAAAAGAAAACAAAAAGGAAAATGGAAAAGCAGAAAGAAAAGGATTTTTGAGAAAGAGAGGGGGGGGGAAGGTGGAAAAAAGAAAGGGAAAGAAGAGAGAAGAAGGGGAAAAAGAAGAAGAAGGAAGGAAGGCCCCCAAAAAAGGTATTGAGGGAAAAAGGGGGAAGGAATTTAAACAGGCCCCCAAAATTTTTAAGGGTTTTTTTAACCAAAAACCGGGCCCCCCCCCCTTCCCCCCCCCCCAAAAACAGGGGTTTTCCCCAATTTTGGGAAGCCGGGGGAAAAGGCCCCTTTGGGGGGAATTTGGTTTTTTTTTTTTTTTAAGGGTTGGGGGGGGGGGGGGGGGGAGGGAGGGGGGGGGGAAGGGGGGGGGGGGGGGTGGCGATGAATCCCTTTTGGGGCTGCGTGTCTGCAATTTAATTTTCCTAGAGGAACTTACAGGGCCCTGTCCCAAAAAACCAAAAGGGGGGGCGTTTGGGAAATTGTGTTTTTCCCCCCATGGGGGCCACTTTGATTTGGAAAATGAGCAGAAAGGAAAAAGGGGGGGAAAAAGCAAAAAACCCCGCCCCCAATGAAATCCCCAAAACCCCGGGCCAAAAATTCTTTTTTTTGTTTCTTTGCCAGAATAAGTAGTAAAACCCAAAAACCCAAAAGGGCGGAAACTGAAAAGAAAGTTTAAAAAACAATAATGCATTTAAAAAATTTAAAAAAAGTTGGGGTTTTTAAAAGCGTTTCTTTTTGCCCTCCCCCTCCCCTCTTTATTTTCTTTTCTCTCTCTCTCCTCTCCTCTCCTCTTCTTCCCTCTCCCCTCTCCTCTCCTTTTCCGGTCCCCCCCTACTTCTTCCCCCCCTCCTCCCTTTCTCTCCCCTTTTCCCCCCCCCCCCCCCCCAAAACCCCACCCCCCCAAAATCTCTCTTCCCCCTTTTCTCTTTTTCTTTTTTCCCCCCCCCCCTTTTACCCCCCCCCCCCCCCCCCCCCCTCAAACTCTTTTCTCTCCTCTTTTTCTTCCCCCCCCTCCCTTTCCCCCCCCTTTTTCCCCCTAGTTCTTTTCCAAAGAACCATCTTCACCTCCCCTTTTTCACCCCCCGTTTTTTTGAGGGGAGGGGTTTTTTGTGAAAAATTTCTAAGACCCTTTTCCTTGTTTGGAAAAAACCATTTTCCCCGTTTTTTTTTGAAATGTTTGTTGGGTTTTTTGGGTGGTTTTTTTGGGGTGTTTTGTGTGTTGTGGGGGTTGGGGTTGGGGTGTGGTGTGTGGGTTTTTGGAATTCCCCGGGGGGCGCGTGTGTGTGTTTTGCGTGCGTGCGTGCGTGCGTGCGTTCGTGGTGCGTGCGTGCGTGTGTGTTTGTGTGGGGGTTGTGTGTTGTGGGTGTGTGTGTGTGTGTGTTTTGTGTTTGTGTGTGTGTGTGTGTGTGGGGCGTGCGCGCGTGTTGTGTGTGGTTTTATGTCCCGTATGGGCGATCGTGGGGTGTGTGTTGGGGTGTGTGTGTTTTGTTTGGGTGTGCGGTGCTGTGCGTGTTTTGGGGGGGTTTTGCCCCGCGCCAACCCCGGGGAAAGATGGTGATTCCACATCCATCAACAAAATCTGTCATACGGTGCAAGTTATGGGTCCTCTTTTAGGGATCTTTTTATCTCCTTCTGAATTATTATTATTGCTATCAATTATTGCTTTTATTATGAATTTTTCCTTATTATAGTATAGTAGTAGTAGTAGTAGTAGTAGTAGTAGTAGTAGTATCACTATCATTATCATTACGATTATCACTGCTACTCTTTACTGCTAAGTCACGAACTTGGCACGGACGAAAACACTGCCTGTAGTTTTGCAAAACCCCCCCACCCCCCCCACCCTTCCTCCCCCCCCCCCCCCCCCCCCCCCCCCTCTCCAAAAAAACAACAACACTCCCAAAAAAAAGCTCTGCACGATTTCCACAGTGTCAGAGCACTGGCAACTCCTCTATTCAGATGCTAATAACTAATCCTTCAACACAATTGACGAGAGAGAAAAAATGAAATAATGCGCCTCTTTTATCTTAATGGTTCATTTCAAACAACCCTACACAATTATAATAATGATATGGTAATAATAATGATAATATAATAATAATAATAATAATAATAAATAATAATAATAATAAAATGGAAGCTGGCAGAGAGGCGAGGATGGGAGAACAGGGAGAGAAAGAGGAGGAGATGGAGAGGGGGGGGGGGGGGGGGGGGGCAGGGATGTGGACGGCGGAAGCCCTGCTTGTTGTCGTTTGGCAAAGAGATTATACTCAGTGAAGCTTGATGATTGGAAGACTGAAAAGAACGCGGTAAGAAGGAGGGGGGAATGGTGGGGAGGGGGGGGTGGTGAGAGAGGGAGAGGGAGAGGAGGGCTGAACCGTGTCAGCCTTTTTCCACAATATTCACGGGAAGTATGACTGATGATGTTTTATAACTCCCCTACCTGCCCCTGTTCTTCTCCCAGAATGTGCTTCTAAGATGATTTGACCGGCTACATGCCGATGTGACCACGTGTCGTTGTGACCACGTGTCGTTGCGACCACGTGTCGCTGTGATCACGTGTCGTTGTGACCACGTGTCGTTGCGACCACGTGTCGTTGTGACCAAGTGTCGTTGTGACCACGTGTCGTTGTGACCAAGTGTCGTTGTGACTACGTGTCGTTGTGACCACGTGTCGTTGTGACCACGTGTCGTTGTGACCGCGTGTCGTTGTGACCACGCGTCGCTGTGTCCAAGTGTCGTTGTGACCACATGTAAAGTTCTTGTCCTTTTGATTTGGTCACGACGACGCGTGGTCACAACGACACTTGGTCACAATGACACTTGGTCACATCCATCGACATGACCCCGATTTGACCTATCTCTTTTTATCTGGTTTTTTTTTTTTTTCACAATGGGACCAGAAAGACGGTGCCAGTGGGGAATGGGGGTGGGAAATGGAAGAAGGGGCAATGTTGTAAATCTTGAACTACCCCCCCCCACCCCCACCCTACCTCACCCCAGCCCCTTTCCCTCCAGCTTTCACTCATTCCAATTTTTTTTTTAAGCTTATGGAGTCAGCAAATCTGAACCAAATGTAGGGTTCGTTTTCAGATCTGCTGGAAAGAAAACTTGGGAGGTCTGGAAGGGTGAGCGCTTGCAGAAGTGCATTGAAGGTTTGCTGTTAATAAGAGAGCATACACAATGAATAGTGTGTGTAGTTACACCCTCTCTTCACGCCCTACCCCTTCCCCCTTTCTCCCCGTTGCCCTTCCGCCCCACAATCTTTCTTTTCCTCCTCACAACACCTGCAATTTTCTGTATTTTTCATACCCCCCCCCTCTCTCTCTCTCTCTCTCTCTCTCTCTCTCTCTCTCTCTCTCGTTAAGCTGTACATTTGTCAATAGTTATGCAGCTTGAAGGTTTGTGCCTATAAGCACACAGAATCTAAGGCCAGGCGCTCCATTAAAGAATGAAATGATGATGATGATGTTGGTGATGATGATGATGATGATGATGATGATAAATACACTATCTGTGGAAAACCGACTGTATCAACAGAAAATATCTGTTTCAGTCTTCGACGTCAGGTCAGAGCCTTTGCATGATCGCTATCGACCTGTCAAATCACGTGATATTTAACGGAACATGTGCAATTGTCCCCTCCGGCCTCCGACACCTCGATCTGTTACAGGCAATTTCATCGGCGGAAATGGGCTACTGTGGGTGACAGCTATCAAAATTATGCACGTGGAACGCGAGGTTCGTGCGGCCGTAAATGACACAGTTGTTTCAGACCGAGATGGCCCTTTTCATTGTATTGATTGTCTTTCCCCTCCCCCCCCCCCTCTCTCTCTCTCTCTCTCTCTCTCTCTCTCTCTCTCTCTCTCTCTCTCTCTCTCTCGTTTGAAGCAAAGTTAAATCGAAAAAGAATTCGGCAAACAAATGCATAGACAGTTAAGAACAAATGCAGTTTTTACATAAGAATTCAGGGATGGCATTTACACTAATTTTCATACCGGTCAGTAGCAGGTATCGCATCGGGAGGAAAAGCACAAAGGAGATTCTTCCCATGGGTCTTCAATGTCACCTCGTGTAAACAATATTGGACTTTACACAGAAAACACCATTTCAAAACAAACTGGGATAAAAGAGCCTGTACTGCTTATGCACAATGGAATTGCTTTAATAGACGTGAACAGCGATCATCATCATCTTTATCATCATCATCATCATCATCATCATCATAACAATAATAATAATGCAACTTTCGCCGAAAATATCCTTGGTCCTAGATCTCTCCAATTGACTTGTTATATTCTCAATTCTCAATTCTCATGGTCTTCTGTTGGTACATACACTTTCAGTCCCTGAATCATTATCAACTGCAATAATAAATTATAATCAGTGCAAAAAATGCAATGTAATATATGAAGAAACTCGGGCAAAGATGGAAAAGGAAAAGAAGAAAAGGTGTATATATATATATATATATATATATATTATAGAGAGAGAGAGTAGAAGAGAGGAGAGAAGAGAGAGAGAGAGAGGGGGAGAGAGAGAGAGAGAAACAGACAGACGGACGGACACCGACAGACAGACACAGGCAGACAGAGAAAGAATCCTTTGCTTAAAATTGGAGAATATGCTCTGTATTTTTTTCTTCCTGAATATACATTTTTCCCAGAGAGAGGGAGAGAGAGAGAGAGGGGGGGGGGAGAGAGAGGAGAGAGAGAGAGAGAGAGAGAGAGAGAGAGAGAGAGAGAGAGAGAGAGAGAGAGGACAAGACAACCAATACAATCAAAAGGGCCATCTGCCTGTGTCAAAGGGCACAGTGGGGCGGAGAAAGCAACAAACAATAACGCCATAAAGAAAAAGATTCCACGTATGCAGAAAAACGGAAACAAACAAACAAACAAACAAACAAAAAACAGGGGACGGCAGAGGATGGAAGGCGGCAATATCAATAACATAAAGCCTTGTAAACTAAAATAATACATGGATCCAGATGTAACTGCGAGAGAGAGAGAGAGAGAGAGGAAGAGAGAGAGAGAGAGAGAGGAGAGAGAGAGAGAGAGAGAGAGGGACAAAACAACTAATGTTATAAAATAGGCCATCTGCCTGTGTCAAAAAAAAACTATGGGGGTGGGGACAACATCAAACTAAAGGGGTGAAGAAAAAAAATCCACTTTTGCGGAAAATACAAGAAACTAGAAAGCGGAAGGGGATGGGAGGTGGCGATATCAATCACATGATGCCCTGTAACTACAATACACGGATTCAGATATAACAGGAGAGACAGAGGAGAGAGAGAGAGAGAGAGAGAGAGAGAGACAGACAGACAGACAGACAACGACAGAGACAGAGAGAAAGACAGACAGACAGACAAAGACAGAGAGCCAGAAAGGGACAGACAGAGACAGAGACAGAGAGACCGGTAGACAGACAGACAGACAAAAATTGACAGACTGACAGGCTGACTGACAGACTAACTGATTACACGGTTACACAACCGCAAAACTAACATATCACACCACACTTATCTTGAATCTTCTCAGGGTTTTCGGATCTGTAAACGGTCTCTCTTAACTGATATTTATTTCTGTCTATTTCAATAGGTAGGAGTCTCCCGCTGAAAGGGAACACTGACCACCATCCCACGTGTCCGTCCCACAATGCACATGAAAATGAACCGTTCGATGACGCTCGACCACGACAAAGCCAACTGACATGCTTTCAACAAATCAAAAGAAAATTTGAACAAAGAAGCAGACTGTGTGGACAAAAATTTAAAAAATAAAGGCGAAAAACCGGAAAGAAATAAAACATACATGCAATATTTAGTATTAATCCTATTTATGTACTTTAAGTGTATATTTTTAACATCACGTCTTATATCAAAACGATCAAAGAAAAACCATACCGAGAAACAAGATCAACCACTTACCTTCTTACATGCTGCGTCCACATTAAGGTCCAACAGGCATTTCCTTTCTGAAAATCACATCGATGTTTTCCACGTATCTCAGTCTCACAGTGTTGTAATTTTTCAGTCAAAGAAACACTTTTCCTTTCGAGGACCAAATGGTGAGCATATAAGAATGTCTGTAGGCCTCTCGTGTCGCCTTACAGTTAGCTGGCGTGAGGTCCTCGTCCACAGACACACCTTTATTCTTCACTTTTCTCCTGCTGGAAAGGACAGTGTCTTTGAATTTCCTTGACATGAACCTCACAATAATGGGACATTTTTCCCCCGGCATGACCGGACCCGAGCGGGTGAGCTGCCTCAAGGCCCCCTTCCGTCGTTGTGACGCCGATCAGGTCGGTGGAGAGCTGGCCGCATTTCCCGGTACAATACTCGAACATCTTTCCCCATCCTACTCCGCTACCTGTAGATCCTCAGGTTCCAGCACCGGTCGTACTGCTGCTGGTCGTTCAGGTCGCTTAACACCTGCTTTGTACGCCGTTCTTGTCTCTTTTATCTCATTGTTCCCTTCCCTTAGCTCTGTGTTTTCTGCTTTGACTGATGATATCAGTTTCATACCTAAGAGCGTCAGCCTCCCTCTGCACTTAAAAAACAACTTTTCTTCTAATACCTTCAGTTCACAGCAAGACTAGCTACCAGTCTTCCCATTTCTGTCTTTTACCGTTTCATATCGTCCTTGATGGCTAAAGTTGGGTACTGAGTTTTTAGTTCTTTCACTGCTACCTGAATCGCCATGGTTTTCGTGTCTTTTTCTTCAAAAGAATCTGAAGCTGGACAAAACGCAGTCTTTGTTCTTGCCTAGTTTTCATCACTCGCTGGACTTGTATCTTTACTGGACAACACAGACGTTTCGTCGTGAAATTCCAGACGGAGGATAACTTTTTCGCAGAATCTGTAACGGAAAGCTCGAATGAAGGAGAAAGCAAAGTGTCAAATTGTCACAAAAAGCGAGCACACCACAGGGTATAAAACTCTCACGTCTAGCCCAGCTGTCCAGATGCACGTGAAGCCCGTGCTGCCGTCCGTATTTCTTTTTAATCTTTTCTCGACACTGGCTTGCTTACAGCATCATGACCAATACGGTAAAATATTCAAATCCGATTTAAGAACTCCACTTCACCATAAACTGGCACAAAAACTAAAATCAACGAACACAGTCTAGGCCTATAGATGATTCTGAAACCAATCCTTTCAAGGTGAAAATGATTGACGTTCATTTGATAACTGAACAGGTCACTTTTGGCAGAGCGCAGTGTCGTGTCAACCTGTCGAGACAGTGGACAGATCATGCCTCTTCTTTTGGATAGTTAAAGCTGTCTGCCACGTCACCTTTTGATGGGTAGGGACCTTGGTTTAAACAGCTAACTAATGAAGCAGAGCCGCAACTAGAACGGCACTTTAGAAATGCATGAAACGATGTAACAGCTACAGCAGGATCAGTGAGAGCAGAAGGTGCCGTGACCAGACCAATGATAATTGGTCTGGTGATGTATAAGAACATGTTTTCAGTACAAAGTGTCGTTGCTGTTGAGAAGTCACACACACACACACACTCACACTCATACACACAAACACACATAAACACGCATGCGTGTGCGCACACGCATGGACGCACATACGCACGCTTGCAACACACACACACACACACACACACACACACACACACACACACACACACACCACACACACACACACATACTAACGTATGAGAACGCCCGCCCGTACATGTGTACACATACACCCAAGCACTCGTCATACTCAAAAAGTGTAGGCCTACCAGAGGGTTGTACAGCAAGACGACTGGGGTGGGGTGGGAGTGGTTGAAAGGATTGTGGAATGGAAGGACTCGTAATACTCTTCAGATTGTCTATATGATTTGCTGATGACATCAAATTGTCTATAGTAGTTGCTGGTGATGTGTTTCTGTGATTTGGATTTCTCTCTCTCTCTCTCTCTCTCTCTCTCTCTCTCTCTCTCTCTCTCTCTTCTCTCTCTCTCTCTCTCTGTGTGCGTGTGTGTGTGTTGTGTGTGTGTGGTGTGTGTGTGTGTGTGTGTGTGTGTGTGTTTCCTTTCCGGAACGCGTTCTTGAAGACGTGCTTAGATTTTTCGTATTTTCCACAAACTGGACGAGGCTTAGAGGGAAAGGGGGAGGGTATGGGGATGGAAACGAAAGGAGGGGTGAATGGGGCAAGGGGGGGGGGGGCGGTGGGGGGAAGCGAAGCTGAAAATTCCACCCCATCCCCAAACCCTATCTTACATCTCATGTGGCAATGATAGTAACCATTCTATTAGTTTGCTTGCGATAGTGATCCCATCCATGCCTGTTTTTTTGTTGTTTTTTTCTTCAAATTTATGACTGTGAGAAAGAAGCTGGTGTGTCTGCTATGACTTGCATTTTTTTTCCTGGAGTAGAAAGGGGGTAAGGAAGGAATGAGTTAAGAGGTGCAAAGTTGGGACGAGTTGAAGTCGATGAGGAGGGTGGGGGGAGTTGGGTTGTGGGGGTTGGAGAACAGGTGAGAGCGCAACTGTAAAATGGAACGGCTATGTTTTGTGAAGTATAGGTTTCCCTCATCTATAACACTCCCACCGTCACTCCTCCCTACTTCCCCCCCCCCCCCCCCCCCCCCCCTTCTGCACTCCCCCCACGCCCTCCACCGCCTCCCCCGTACTAATCATTCTTTTGCGCGCGTTGTCGCGTGTGTGAGAGCGCGTGCTTACACCACACACACACACACACACACACACACACACACACACACACACACACACACCACACACACACAGCAACACGAGGGCAGGAAGTAAACAAGCTGAAAAGCTTATTATGCTTTATCCTCAATAAAGATAAGTTTGACTTGACTTGACACACGCACGCACGCACGCGCGCGCATGCACACACCACACACACACACACACACCACACACACACACACACACACACACACACACACTCCCTCAATCCGTCCCAACTTTCCATCCTTTCCCTCGCATTTATTTTTCTACTGCTTCTTCCAAATTCAATGGGTCAGCGTTGGATGGACCTGTCACGAACAGTTGTGAGCTCTTGAACTCCGGGGGCTTCTTTATCAGATTGTGACCTCGCCACAAGCAACAAGAACATCAGAATATGTTCCCCTGCCAATCCCCCCCCCCCCCCCGCACCCCCCCCCCCCCTCGCCCCCGTCCTTCTCCTCATCACCCCTCCTCTCTCGCCTATCCTTTAGAATTTTGTCATGCTCACTTAGCAAGTAAGAGCTCTCAGTGTAAACCTATCGTACACTTAGATATAGTGTTAGTTTTGTATCTCACTTATCATATTGCCGAAATGTTGGGGTTTTTTTTTTCACTAATGCTTGTTATGTGTTGTTTGTTTGTTTCTTGCTTGCTTTCTCTCTTTTGTTCATAACTTTGTGTTCCCATTCTGTTAAAGTTATAATTATGTTCTGTCACTCCTTTTGACTTAGTTACATTTATCTTTCTTTACTCTCATTTTCAACTTTCCCCCTTTTTTGTGGGTTCATTTGTTAGTGGTTGCTCAGACACAGACTTCGTGGTATTTAGGTTCAAAAGTGTTTTACGAATTTCCTCGGAGTCAGAGGCCATGTTAATCGTTATATCACAAAAGTACCCAAACTGCACCCCATGGCTGAGAGACAGACAGAGAGAGAGAGAGAGAGAAGAGAGAGAGAGAGAGAGAGAGGAGAGAGAGAGAGAGAGAGAGAGAGAGAGAGGGGAGAGACGCGTGCGCACGCACGCATGCATGCACGCACGCACATACACGCGCACAACGCACACACACACACACACACACACACACACACACACACACACACACACACACACACTCACTCACACACACACAAACAGATAGAAAGAGAGACAGACAGACAGACAGACACAAAGACAGGGAGGATGTTGAATAGGAGGTTAAAGGAAAAAACCTAAGGCCACAGACTGCGTAACAGATCGAGAAAGATTTAGATATGAAAACTAAAATTAAGAACACTTAAACAATGAGGAGAGAAAAAGGACTGTTACATTCACGTTTATGAAAGCATGGCCTTCTGTATCGCGACCCACTGTTCTGGAAGTGATGCCCTAGTTCTAAATTCGTGTTTTCTTTCCCTCCTTCTTCTTCTTCTCCTTCTTTTTCTTGTTTGTGCGCGCTTTGAAATTGACGAATGATGTAATAACGAGGTCTTGGTGCTGCAATCCCTCCAGTCAATTTCCTGTCGCATGGAAAAATTCTGATGTCAAAGAAATGTCCTGCTTGAGGCAGTGTTTCATATTTTGAATCTGGCTGCAGCACGCGGTACGACCGGATATGATCAATGACGGCGTCAATGTAATAAGAGCCGCTCACAATTTATGTCGTCTTAAATTGTGTGATTCAAAGAATACCACTTTTTTTTTCCCAAGGAGCTAAACAAATCAAATGTTTCCTCCTTTTTAATTCTAATACACTTGAAATTAGTTTTAGAATTTCTCTTAAGGCGTCCACACATGACCTTTTTTTTTAACGATTATCAAGCATATGAAGGGGAAAAATTTACACACACACGCGCGCGCGCGCGCGCACGCCTGCACACGCGCACTCTGTGCGTCTACACACGAGAGAGAGAGAGAGAGAGAGAGAGAGAGGAGAGAGAGAGAGAGAGAGAGAGAGAGAGAGAGAGAGAGAGAGAGGAAACCAGAAATGACAACAAACAACACAAGCAACGAATGACACCAACCATCAAGGCGGATGAGACTAGGCCTGAAAACACTATACGTTCGCTTGATGTATGGATTCCAGATTTTTTTTTCAATTTTTTTTAAAAAGTTAACAGAAAACATTTTAATGTGACAAAAATATTATTTCAAGGGCTATATAGACAAACAGAAACGACGAGAACGGACAGCTAGTCTTAAAAGGCAACTGTAAACAAGACAGTCAATGTAACGCACAGCCCTGCCATGTAGTTACAGACCAAACAGAAACTCTGTTATTGTCATAATCATCATCATCATCATCATCATCATTCTCAAGGAGCATCATGAAAACGTCTTCA
>CM031600.1:64592609-64595109 GCA_018398815.1 Conus ventricosus | reverse complement strand
TTACAGTTCACCAGAATTCAGCATTTCGCGACTATGTCCACACATTGTTCTGAGTGAGTTTCGTATTTCTCTTTGTTACATTTGTATCCTCCATGCCCCAGCAGGGGTCAAAGGATTAAATTTGAATTGAATTTTAATTGAATTGAATTGTGTGTGTGTGTGTGTGTGTGTGTGTGTGTGTGTGTGTGTGTGTGTGTGTGTGTGTGTGTGTGTGTGTGGTGTTGTGTGTGTTCGCTGGGCCCTCCGCTTGACGTAATCAGAGGGAGGGAGGAAGGGGGAAGAAGGCAAGGGGGGATGGTGAGGGAGGGGGGGGGGGAGGGGGTGGCGGATGAATCCTTTGGTGCTGCAGCGCCTGCAGTCAATTTCTTAGAGGATCTTACAGAGAGCTGTCAATCAAATGTGGCGTTTGAAGTTGTGTTCTCTCGTGTGTGACTATGTCTGGAACTTGGACCGAAAAGGACGGAGGAAAAAAATCAACTTCTTCAGTGATGATGTCACAAAAGGGCTCAATTAATATGCCTCTGTTTTGATTTCTTTTCCCAGATGAAGAGAAATGAAAAATGAAACAAAAAAATGAAGTGATTTGAAAAAATGAAATATGAAATAATATGAAGCATGTTAAGCATTAACCAATAATATTAAGCATGTTAAGCATTAATCATTATTGCATGAAATAGTCATGCTCAAAGCCTCTTCCTGCTTTGGGCCAAAACCCCAGTTAACCAGTCAGTCGAACAATCAACCAAATACGTATTTGTCAATGAATATTTAAAAAACATAATGGGCACATCACAGTCAACCAGTCAATCAAACAACCACACAAATAAGCATTTATCAATGAATATTAAAAACGTGATTAACAATCAGTCAGTTTCTCACAGAATCATCTGATTACCATGGAAAAAGAAAAACAAATGTTTAAAAAATTGAGTAGTTCACTGTAATGTCCATGTATAGTGCTGAGACTCTACCCTCGACTTGAAAGTGATTCAGATGCTGTGTGATGTGATGTGATGTGATGTGTGTATTGTGATGTGATGTGATGTGATGTGATGTGATGTTTTGTGATGTGAAGTGATGTGATGTGATATGATGTAATGTGTGTGTGTGTGTGTGTGTGAGTGTGTGTGTCGATTTGCTTAATGGGTATTATTACAGCCTAACATCATTAAACTTCGTTCGTTCGTTCGTTCGTTCGTCCACAAAACATCAAAGCAATATAGCTATAGACGAGATAATTTCTACATACACAAACATAAGCAAACACACACACACACACACACACACACGCGCGCCGCGCGCCGCGCGCGCGCGCGCGCGCGTACACACACACACTAAGAGCCCATATATACTGGTATTCAGAAACACCAATTCTGTGTGATTACATGTATACTGAGAGGCAAAGAAAACGCAATTCCATTTTCAACTGACAATTTTTTTGAAATGAAACAAACACACATCAAAGCAAATACGTGTGACAAAAGTGCGACCACTGTACATTAGTTTGCCTATAACAGGTGCACATTCGCCTGAAGTGAAGCCCATTTAGGCGCGACAGAAGGAATACACTGTCAATATCTGGTGTGTCCCCCCTTTAGCACGAACACAAGCTTGCAAACGTCGGGGCATTGAAGCGCACAAACGACGGATGATAGGATCGGTATCACGTTCCAGTGAGGCTGCAATGCTTGGGTGAGCTCAGCAACGGTAGTTGGGGGATTCTGCTGACCTTGCACACGTCGTCCAAGTTCGTCCCACAAATGTTCAATGGGATTCATGTCTGGGGACACAGAGGGCTACTGCATGACATCCACATTGCTGTCCCGAAGGAAATTTCGTGTGTGAGAACGGCTGTGTGGGGTCGAGCATTGTCCTGCTGAAACTCTAGTCTGTTGCCACCATGCTGTCTCCAGAGAGGAAGAAGAACTGGCTCAAAAACAGTGTCAATATAACGCCTTGCCGTCAAGTTGCCTGGCACAAACACAAGCTCCGATCGAAATTGAGCATTTATGGCACCCCAGACCATTACCCCTCCACCCCCATAACGATCTCGCTCAATGACACAGGGTTGCGCAAAACGTTCACCCTGACGTCGATACACACGATCACGGCCATCCGGGAAAGAGACATTGAACCGGGATTCATCCGAAAAAACAACATTCCCCCAAACCCTGTTCCCCAGAAAGCCACCTGCGGCAGCCCATCGCTGGCGTGCTAGTCGATGGCGATGGGTTAAGATCTGACCTTGGTATGGTCGACGTGCCCGTAGCCCTGCTGTTGCCAGACGCCGACGCACGGTACGGCTGCTGATTGGTCTTTCTCTAGTCCCAATAGTGTTGCAGGCTGTTTGTGCAGCTGGCTGGAAACGATTCCGGAGGTGCTGCGTGACAATGTAGCGGTCCTGTCGTGCCGTCGTCACACGTTGGACGCCTGGGCGTGGACGGTCGTTTACACTTCCAGTGTTTTGGTGCCGAGTCGCAAGACGGGTTATGGTTGATGG
>CM031600.1:64582609-64587609 GCA_018398815.1 Conus ventricosus | reverse complement strand
CAATGAAGTGATCTGAAATAATGAAATATGAAATAATATTAAGCATGTTAAGCATTAATCAATAACATTAAGCATGTTAAGCATTAATTTATATTGCATAAAATAGTCGTGCTCAAAGCCTCTTCCTGCTTTGGGCACACCACAGTCAACCAGTCAATCGAACAACCAAACGAATAAGCATTTATCAATGAATATTAGAAACATGATAAACAATCAATCACGTAATCACAGAATCACCTGATTACCCTGGAAAAAAGAAAAACAAATGTTAACAAACTGAGTAGTTCACTGTGATGTCCATGTATAGTGCTGAGACTCTACCCTTGTTGATTTGAAAGTGATTCAGATGCTGTGTGATGTGATGTGATGTGATATGATGTGATGTGATGTGATGTGATGTGATGTGATGTGATGTGATGTAATGTGATGTAATGTGTGTGTGTGTGAGTGTGTGTGTGCATGTGCATATAGTGTGTGTGTGTGTGTGTGTGTGTGTGTGTGTGTGTGTGTGTGTGTGTGTGTGTGTGTGTGTGTGTGTGTGTGTGTGTGTGTGTGAATCTGTGATTGTGTGCATGTATGTGTCTGTGTGTATGCATGTGTGTGTGTACATGTGTGTGTGTGTGTGTGTGTGTGTGTGTGTGTGTGTGTGTGTGTGTGTGTGTGTGTGTGTGTGTGTGTGTGTATGTGTGTGTGTGAGTGGGTGGATTAGTGGGGATGGATGGGTGGGGATGGATGTGATTTGTGGAATAGGATCCATTTTTCATGGCCACTCTTAATTTCTATTTGGAGATAATAAAGTGTTCTTGACGGTCTCGCTCTCTGTCTTGCATTCTCTCACACTCACTCACTCTCTCTGTCTGTGCGTCTTTCTGTGTGGTCTGTGTGTCTGTGTGTCTGTGTGTCTGTCTCTCTCTCTCTCTCTCTCTCTCTCTCTCTCTCTCTCTCTCTCTCTCTCTCTCTCTCTGCCTTTGACCCCTGCCCTTCCTCTCTCATACCCCTCCCCTCTGTCGGTCAGTCTGTCTGTCCTCATCATTTAATAATAATAATAATAATAATGGGGATTTATATAGCGCCTTCCACGGCACAAGGCGCTTTACAAAGGCAGAAAAAATACAATTGCTAAATGTAAAGAAAATGCATTGAAAAACGGCTCAGAAATGAAAAACAAAGGCTCTCTCCCATTATCTCCCACGCGCACACACACTCTCACGCACAGACACACAATACACAACAGCCGCAACAGCACAAACTACTAAGCGATCCACAGAAGCAACAAGAGTCAATCAACTATCTGGTAATGACTGTCTTCTTAGTATTGTTTGAAAAGGTGGGTTTTCAGGGAGGTTTTGAAGGAAGAAAAGGTTTGAGAATGTCTTAAGTCATAGGGGAGTTTATTCCAGAGTTTGGGAGCTGCGTATGAGAAAGCTCGTTCGCCATGCTGTTTACGATGGGGACGGTAACTGGGAAAGCGGAAGGTCCTGGTGTCGGTGGAGGAGCGGAGCGTTCGTGATGGGACATATACTTGAAGGAGATCGGAAAAGATAGGCAGGGGCATCGCCAGTGAAAATCTTGAAGCAGAGACAACAACATTTGTATTTAATTCTTTCTTCAACGGGGAGCCAGTGCAACTTTTTCAGGAGAGGGCTGCAGGTTGGGTCCTAGGAGATTTGCAAATGAGACGGGCTGCAGAGTTCTGTACACGTTGGAGGGGTTGGATGACAGTTGAGGGACAGCCAAGGAGAACACAGTTACAGTAATCTAGCCTTGAAAGGATGTATGATGAAACGAGAGTTTTTGTGGCGTCTTCAGTGAGATAGGGTCGAATAGCAGCAATTCGTTTAAGTTCCATGTAAGCTAACTGACAAGTTTTTGTGACATGCTGTTTCATTGAGAGGTCACTATCAAGGAGAACACCAAGGTCACGAACAGTGTTTGAAAATTCAATAGTGCTGGAATCTAATGTCAAAGAGAAGGGATCGGATCAGGGCCATGATGTGACCGCTTTGAAAAACGGATGGCTTCAGTCTTCTCACAGTTTAATTTAAGCTTATTTGCTGACATCCAGGTCTCGATATCAGAAGTACAAGATTGAAGAGTAGAAACAAGGGGTGAGTAGTCATCGATGACAGAGGAATGGAGCAGCTGAGTATCATCCGCAAACATTTCGTGTGAAACGGAATGGCCGTGGATGACATTAGACAATGGAGTGGTGTACAAAATAAAGAGGACAGGTCCCAGCACGGATCCCTGAGGCACGCCAAACTGGAGGTTAGATTCATCAGAACGGTGATCACCCACTTGAATAAAACTGTTTCCTGTCTAGAAGATAAGAAACGAAACCAATTTAAAGCTGTTTCCCTGATGCCACATGTGTATTTCAAACGAGAGAGAAGGATTTCATGGTCTATGGTGTCAAAGGCTGCCGAAAGATCTAGCAAAAGAAGGACAGAAATTTTGTTTCGTCTGAGGAATTTAGAATATCATTGAGAATGCGAAGGATGGTGGTCTCCGTGCTGTGCCCAGGGCGATAGCTGACTGATGTGGTGTGAGGAGGTTGTTTGAGGCCAGATGGTCAGAGAGCTGTTGAAGAATGACTTTCTCAAGAATTTTGGATAGGAAAGGAAGATTTGAGATGGGTCTGTAATTTTTAAGAACGTTGGGATCAAGACTGCTTTTCTTGAGTAGAGGTTTAACAAGGGCGGTCTTAAAGTCAGTGGGAACTGTGCCAGAAGACAGAGACTCGTTAAGAATTTTGGTGATGGTAGGAAGGAGAGAGTCAAGGTGTTCAAAGAGGAGTGGGGTGGGAATGGGGTCAAGGTCACAGGATGTTTTTCGCAGACTGTGTGATGATTTTACGAACAGTCTGCTCGGACACTGGCAAGAACTCACAGAGTGTGGTACCGTTAAAAACAACAGACTGATCTGAAGTATCTGAGGATGGGGAGAAATTGTTTGAATTTTGTGGGCGAAAAACTGAGAAAACAAACCAGGAAGCTGTGACGGCTCATGAGTGGACGGCATTACAACACTTGCAGCATTACCCAACATGCTAGTGACAGTTCTAAACAGTTCTTTACACGAGGATGCTGCCGCAACTTTGGAAGAATAAAAAGCGGTTTTGGCTTGATGGACAAACTGTACGACTTTCTGTTTGGCAGCATCGTAAATTTGCTTGTGTATTGTCAGTCTAGATGATACCCAGCGCCGCTCGGCTCGACGTCGCTCGCGTTTCAATATTCGCAGCTCAGGTGCAATTGAGTTGTACCACGGAGCCGGACGACGCCAGTGTACCGTCCGCTGACATACAGGCGCATGCTTATCCAAAACTTTTCTAAGACCAATGTTCAAATCAGTAAGTGTTACGTCAGGCGTGATAATGTTAGCGATGTCATGAGAAAATCAGCAGGGTCAATCTTATGAATGGCACGAACACATTTGAATTGGGGTGCCGACTTTTGCTTTGGAACACTGAGACGGCACACTAGACTATAGTGATCAGACATCAAATTATAACAACACTTAGCAGAGTGCAAAAGACCATCAGTGTCACGAAAAATCACAAGATCAAGAATGTGACCACTTGCTGGATAAGTGGGTTCATCGATGGCCTGAGAAAGGCCACACGTCTCTAAGAGTTTCTGAAACCTCCTAGCTCTGGGATCACTCGAGTCGTCGTAGTGAACATTAAAGTCACCGATGATCAGAAGATCGCCGTCACGCGTGGCGGCAAAGTCAAGGAAATCAGGGAACTCTTCGTAGAATCTTGAATCAAGCAGTTTGTTCCTTTTACTGGGCGGGGTCCGATACACACACAGCAACGGATTCGCTGATTTTGCAAAGTCAGAAGTAGCTCAGCCACTTCAAAAGTGGTGTGGGAGAAGGGGAAGGTCGAATTGACGTGGGCGTAAGACACGAGACACTCTTTGATGATCAGCATGATCCCACCACCACTCTTGGCAGTGGCACCAAGTTCACGGGGGAAATTGCAGAGTTTATAACCCGGGGGTGTCAAATCAGCACATTTACTCTCATCACCTGACTCACGAAGCCACGTTTCTGACACTATCAAATGTCCACGTCGTAATCGGTCATGAAGTCAGCGATCGCAGTGCGTTTCTGACGTGTTTTAAGGGCATTACCACGAACAGACTGGGCATTCAGGTGACAGACACAGAGCTGATTAGGAAGATCAGAGCCCTGTACAGGAACCGCTATCAAGTTCTCGAGGTTGACACCCGAAGCACAGGTCGGCGCGGTCGACGCGTCAGGGGAGCTGAGGGAGGAGTCAAGATCAGTGACAGAAGAAATATTGGTTGTAGAATGTTGTTGACTGATAACTACAGGAATCTGCCGGCGTTTTCTGGTGCCACCTCGGGACGATCGGTGGCGTGGCAGACGGTAACCAATAGACAGTTTCTTTCAAACGACTGATCAGATCGGGGTCGAGGTCACGGTGTGCCGCTGTTTGTTTACATGCCAACAGCTGATTTCGTGTATAAGAGTAGCAGGCACGACCACAGTTCAGTGTACGAAGCGCCTCCGTGCTACACGTAGTGTCGGCTAGCGGCAGCGTGGGACGGTGAAAAGTGGGTCGTAGCATGTGCAAGTTGCCGGGGATGCCGGGGATGCCGGTGTCGTATATAATACTGTCGCTCATAAAATCGTGTCGCAGCGACAGTATTTCCCGGGAAATACTGCAGCTGGTTCATGAAAAATTATCGCTGCGACCATATTTCACAGGAAATGTTAACTCTAGCAGTAAGATTTTACGTGAAAATGTGTCGCAAGCGACAGTATTCACTGACTACAATATTTCACAGTGTCCTGTCGCAAAAAGCTGTCGCAAAATTACGCTGCGACCATATTTCACAGGAAATGTTAACTCTAGCAGTAAGATTTCACGTGAAAATGTGTCGCAAGCGACAGTATTCACTGACTACAATATTTCACAGTGTCCTGTCGCAAAAAACTGTCGCAAAATTTCGAGCGACAGTATTTTA
>CM031600.1:64572523-64576609 GCA_018398815.1 Conus ventricosus | reverse complement strand
ATTCTGTCATTTCTTTCTTACTTCATTTTTCATCTTTCCCCCTTTTGTGGGTTCATTTGTTAGGGGTTGCTCAGACGCAGACTTCGTGGTATTTAGTTCTAAAGTGTTTTACGAATTATCCTCGGAGTCAGAGGCCATGTTAATCGTTTATCACAAAAGTAACCAAACTGCACCCCATGGCTGAGAGAGAGAGAGAGAGAGAGAGAGAGAGAGAGAGAGAGAGAGAGGAGAGAGAGAAGAGAGAGAGTGGAGAGAAGAGAGAGAGAGAGAGAGAGAGAGAGAGAGAGAGAGAGAATGCGAATGCGAATGCGAATGCGAATATTTATTCAGATTAAGGCCATAGCCCATACTGAAGGGTATGAGAGAGAGAGAGAGAGAGAGAGAGAGAGAGAGAGGAGAGAGAGAGAGAGAGAGAGAGGGAGAGGCGCACGCACGCATGCACGCACGCATGTACACGCGCGCGCGCGCACAAACACACACACACACACACACACACACAGATAGAAAGACAGACTTACAGACAGACAGACACAAAGACAGGGAGGATGTTGAATAGGAGGTAGAGGGAAAATCCCAGGGCCACAGACTGCACAACAGATCGAGAAAGATTTAGACATGAAAACTAAAACTAAAAACAGAATAAACAATGAGGGAGAGAAAAGGACTGTTACATTCACGTTTGTGAAAGCATGGCCTTCTGTATCGCGACCCACTGTTCTGGAAGTGATGCCCTAGTTCTAAATTCGTGTTTTCTTTCCCTCCTTCTTCTTCTTCTTCTCCTTCTTCTTCTTGTTTGTGTGCGCTTTGAAACTGACGAATGATGTAATAACGAGGTCTTGGTGCTGCAATCCCTCCAGTCAATTTCCTGTCGCATGGAAAAATTTTGATGTCAAAGAAATGTCCTGCTTGAGGCAGTGTTTCATCTTTTGAATCTGGCTGCAGCACGCGGTACGACCGGAAATGATCAATGACGGCGTCAATGTAATAAGAGCCGCTCACAATTTATGTCGTCTTAAATTGTGTGATTCAAAGAATACCACTTTTTTTTTTCCAAGGAGCTAAACAAATCAAATGTTTCCTCCTTTTTAATTCTAATACACTTGAATTAGTTTTAGAATTTCTCTTAAGGCGTCCACACATGACCTTTTTTTTTAACGATTATCAAACATATGTAGGGGAAAATTTACACACACGCGCACTCTGTGCGTCTACACACGAGAGAGAGAGAGAGAGAGAGAGAGAGAGGAGAGAGAGAGAGAGAGAGAGAGAGAGAGAGAGGGGAGAGAGAGAGAGGAAACCAGAAATGACAACAAACAACACGAACAACGAATGACACCAACTATCAAGGCGGATGAGACTAGGCCGGGAAAACACTAGACGTTCGCTTAAATGTATGGATTCCAGATTTTTTTTTTCAATTTTTTTAAAAAAAAATTTAAACAACAGAAAACATTTTAATGTGACAAAAATATTTTTTTCAAGGGCTAATAGACAAACAAAACGACAGAACGGACAGCTAGTCTTAAAAGGCAACTGTAAAAAAACCCGTCAATGTAATGCACAGCCCTGCCATGTAGTCACAGACCAAACAGAAACTCTGTTATTGTCATAATCTCATCAAAAACACATCATCATCATCATCATCCTTCTCAAGGAGCATCCTGAAAACGTCTTCAATTCGGTGGCCCTTCTTGTCCTGCTGCCCAGGGTGACCTCAGTTCACCCATTTCTTCAAAAAGCACGCCTGAGGTGAGTCACTGACGTCTAAAGCATTGACAAGTTCACGGGAGATTGTCGCTGACTGGATGTGGAAACGGCGTTAGGGAGCGGGAAGAGAGGAGAGAAGAGGGGGGGGGGGGGGGGGGGGGGGGGGTTGTGGTGGGGGGGAAGGGTTGGGAGCGAAGGGAGCTCCCGTCCCATGTGTGCCCCCCATCTCTGTGTCCCCGTCTCTGTGTGTCCCCGTCTCTGTGTGCCACGTCTCTCTGTGTCCCCGTCTCTGTGTGTCCCCGTCTCTATATGTCCCCGTCTCTATGTGTCCCAGTCTCTCTGTGTCCCCGTCTCTGTGTGTCCCCGTCTCTATATGTCCCAGTCTCTGTGTGTCCCCGTCTCTATGTGTCCCAGTCTCTGTGTGTCCCGTCTCTGTGTCCCCGTATCTATGTGTCCCCGTATCTATGGTCCCGTCTCTTGTGTCCCCGTCTCTATGTCTCCCCCTCTCTGTGTGTCCCCGTCTCTATGTTCCTCGTCTCTGTGTGTCCCTGTCTCTATGTGTCACCATCTCTTTTTGTCCCCGTCCTATGTGTCACCGTCTCTGTGTGTCCCCCTCTCTATATGTCCCAGTCTCTAAGTGTCCCCGTCTCTGTGTGTCCCCGTCTCTATGCGTCCAGTCTCTACGTGTCCCCGTCTCTGTGTGTCCCTGTCTCATTATCCCCGTCTCTGTGTGTCCCGTCTCTATAAAGTCCCAGTCTCTATGTGTCCCCGTCTCTGTGTGTCCCCATCATATGTGTCCCCCTCTCTATGTTTTTACCGTCTCTATGTGTCCCCGTCTCTGTGTGTCCCCGTCTCTGTGTGTCCCCGTATCTATGTGTCCCCGTATCTATGTGTCCCCGTCTCTTGTGTCCCCGTCTCTATGTCTCCCCGTCTCTGTGTGTCCCCGTCTCTATGTGTCCCCGTCTCTATGTGTCCTCGTCTCTGTGTGTCCCTGTCTCTATGTGTCACCATCTCTTTGTGTCCCCGTCTCTGTGTGTCACCGTCTCTGTGTGTCCCCGTCTCTATATGTCCCAGTCTCTAGTGTCCCGTCTCTGTGTGTCCCCGTCTCTATGCGTCCCAGTCTCTAAAGTGTCCCCGTCTCTGTGTGTCCCTGTCTCATGTATCCCCGTCTCTGTGTGTCCCCGTCTCTATATGTCCCCGTCTCTTGTGTCCCCATCTCTGTGTGTCCGTTATAGTGTCCCCGTCTTAGGTTCCCGTTCTATGTGCCCCGTCTTATATTGTCCCGAATCTTTGTGACCCGTCTCTAAATGTCCCAGTCTTAAGTGTCCCCGTCTCTATATGTACCGTCTCTCTGTGTCGAGTCTCTAAACTCCCCGTCCTCTGTGTCCAGTCTCTTGTGTCCCCTCTCTGTGTGTCCCCTTTTCTGTGGTCCCCTTCTCTGTGTGTCGCCGTCTCTATGTTCCTGTCTCTGTGTGCCCCGTCCTATGTGTCCCCGTCTCTTGTGTCCCTGTTCTCTTGTGCCCCGTCTCTGTGTCCCGTCTCTATTGTCCCTGTCTCTGTGTGTCCCTGTCTCTATGTGTCCCCGTCTCTATGTGTCCCCGTCTCTGTGTGTTCCCGTCTTTTTGTGTCCCCGTCTCTGTGAGTCCCCCTCTCTGTGAGTCCCCGTCTCTGTATGTCCCTGTCTCTGTGTGTCCCAGTCTCTATGTGTCCCAGTCTCTGTGTGTCCCCCGTCCTATGTCTCCCAGTCTTTTGTGTGTTCCCGTCTCTTGTGGTCCCCGTCTCTAATGTCCCCAGCCTTGTGGTCCCCGCTCTATGTGTCCCCGTCTCTGTGGTCCCCTCCCCTGTGTTCCGTATCTATGTGTCCCCGTATCTATGTGTCCCCTGTCTCTTGTGTCCCCGTCTCTATGTCTCCCCGTTTTCTGTGTGTCCCCGTCTCATGTGTCCTCGTCTCTGTGTGTCCCTGTCTCTATGTGTCACCATCTCTTTGTGTCCCCCTCTCTATGTGTCACCCGTCTCTGTGTGTCCCCTCTCTATATGTCCCAGTCTCTATGTGTCCCCTCTCTGTGTGTCCCCGTCTCTGGTTTTCCCCGTATCTATGTGTCCCCGTATCTATGTGTCCCCGTCTCTTTGTGTCCCCGTCTCTATTGTCCTCCCCGTCCCTGTGTGTCCCCGTCTCTATTGTCCCCGTCTCTATGTGTCCTCGTCTCTGTGTGTCCCTGTCTCTATGTGGGCCACCATCTCTTTGTGTCCCCGTCTCTGTGTTCACCGTCTCTGTGTGTCCCGTCTCTATATGTCCCAGTCTCTATGTGTCCCCGTCTCTGTGTGTCCCCGTCTCTATGTATCCCGTCTCTGGTGTCCCCGTCTCTATATGTCCCAGTC
>CM031600.1:64520023-64560023 GCA_018398815.1 Conus ventricosus | reverse complement strand
CTGACTCCATTTCCCATACAGTCCTTCGAAGGAGACTATAAACCGAGGTTCCATGTGTGAACGCACGCATAACACTTTGCACACACGTAAAATCCCAACACCCACTTTCGAAAGAGAAGGCCCTTTTTGGCCGATAGTATGATTATGGATGGCAACGTTACACATATTCATTCACCCTGCGTAGGAAATGGAAAGAATGGAGGAATTAAGGAAATTGAGTGAACGATATTGAACGATATTGACTTATGACACGTGAAACGTTGAATGAAGCGCCAGCTGGCAGCTCTTTATAGATCGGCAACTACCCAGTAGGCAGCCGTTTGTTTAAACACGTTGGATTTGTAAAAGGCTAGAGCGTTGGTCCTCTATCCGAAGGTTAGGCGCTATGAAAGTATTCCATACTAATAATAATAATAATAATAAATAATAATAAAAAAACATGTCACTTGCGTGGCCGTGTTCGAACAAGAACACATTTAAACATATTGACTAACACCCCACGTGACGAGTCCTTTTCGTTAAAAAAACACGCAGGCGAAACTGACACTTGACGTTTCAGTTTCCTAGAAATCCACTCGTTTCTTATATTTTCTTAACGTGTCAGGCTGTGGAGCTGTACGTACGCGTGGCACTCCACTCGCGCATTTCGGTTGCTGGTTCGGTGTGACAAGGCAACCGCACAGGGCGGCCGAGCAGGTGCTTGGAATCATGACTGCATGTCACAGAATGACGATGGCCAACCCGTTGGAAAACCAAGCTCTGGGCGCCTAAGGACAGGTGATAAATTCACGGTCTATGTTACTTCCCCCTGCTTCAAAAATCGGTAATTTTACGGTTACCCTTATAATATCAATTTTCCACGAGACGAAACCGTACATTTATCATCGAGAATCGAGAGAAAGGTGAGTACAAACGGGAGTGATTACTAAACTGTACTAATTAAGCTTCCTTTTTAAGTCAAAACCTCACGATGGTGCTTATACAACATCAATAATTTTCGAGAGTTATTAATACAATACAGCAGATATTTTTCAGTTTAAAAACAAAACAAAACAGAACAAAAAAAACAAAAACGTGTGACCTTAGTACGCCATCAGAAAGCATCAGAAGCGAGAAGACAATTATGACATAAGGTGTTTCTAGCTTCCAGCCCGCTAGCTTCCTAAAAGGTCCTTGATTATCCGTTTTCACCCACGAGTTTATCATTATTTTTTACAAACAATATCATGGTAATCAACTAGTTGATGACCATACACGGCTGAAAAGCACAGGAAAGCAAAGGATCAAACCCACGGAGCAAACACACCAGTAAATAAATGCCTGTATTTTCCCGTGAAAATGATACAATTAATATTCTGAAGATAAAGAATGTCAAAAACCTCTGTCCATACAGACCTCGGAGCATATAACCCGCTAATAAACTAATACCTCGAAGCTCTGTCAGCACCT
This sequence comes from Conus ventricosus, assembly GCA_018398815.1. Classification (NCBI taxonomy): domain Eukaryota; kingdom Metazoa; phylum Mollusca; class Gastropoda; order Neogastropoda; family Conidae; genus Conus; species Conus ventricosus. The sequence goes on along the minus strand of CM031600.1, from coordinate 64,558,574 downwards.
AGAGACACTATTTCTCATGTCAGTGGTGGCCGTGAGGAATAAATGGTTTTTTTGCTTTAAAACCCCCACCCCCCCCAGCAGGCATACCGTGAGAACACACTATTTTGGTGGCTATTGCATCATTAAGAAATGTGGAATTCCATTGGTACAACACCGTGTGATGAGTCCACTCACGTATGAAACACGTGCACAAAGACAGTTTGGATTGAGATGGCTTTTCCAAAGTAAAACCCCACTGGTAAGCTATTTCCTTTCCCTTATGGCCGTAGATTATTTTATGTGTGACGATAACAAACAGCTGTCCCATAATATCCTTTTTTTTTTTTTTGCGTTGATTCCAAGGCAGTTCAATATAGCTTTCAAACTGTGAATCAAAAATAAGAAAAGATTTTACTTTTTGAAATAAGACAATACATACATGTTATTATGTTTGAAAGGAAATTGGTATCGTTTTGGCTGGGATTCCATCACACTGTGGGATATCCGGTAATGAAACAGCAGATAAATTAGCTAGAGATTGGTGCGTTGAGAGAAAAACACCTGATAGTAATTAAAGCTTGACGTACAAGAAATTAATTCGCCGTTATCAAAAAGCGTAACAGTGAACACCTTCCATAGAAGTATGAAATCTTATCATGTCCACTATATTTGTCATCTTTAATATAACAAGCTTCGTCTCAATTCAGTGGAAAACCAAGTTTTTCCCTCCTCCCAAAATGTACATGTGAATGTTCACAAAATCTAATCTTCAATCATGGAACCATAATTCTTTTGTTTGCATTTTGTTCAATATTACTAGTCATTGTATAAAAAATCGAACGTGGATGTGACCTGTACAACGATTCTATCAAAACAAAACAATAACCCAGGCCAAACGCAGACATCGTGCACATAGCAAAAGTCTTTTTTCCCATGCAATTCAAATTAAGTAGATTATTTTGTAACGCTAATTCCCTTCTTGCTTTTTTTTTTTTTTTTTTAAATTTTTTTTAAAAGAAAAGTCCAAATATCACACGAAAGTGTGAACACAGACTCTAAAATGAACTCACTCAAGTGTGAACAGACTCAAAATAACCACTCACATCACATCACTACTTTAAGCAATTCCAATCGAGAACGTCTCCATGAATGGACGATCTGCTTGATTTGGATTGAGATGGCTTTTCAAGTAAAACCCTTTACACAAGCATATTTCCATCGAGAACGTCTCATTAATGGACGATCTGATTGATTTTAAGCAAGAAAATAATACTTAAATGTTAATTTTTTAAGATAAGATTTATTTTTAAAAAAATAATAAATCCTCCTTTTTTTAAGATGACATGAGCCTGCTTGCACAAAACTGGTTCCACTATTGCGCTGTTCTTTCATCTTGATTTTCATTTATTTATTCATCTATTTATTTATTTCAAACCTATTTCTTTTTTCGTTTTCTTATTTATTTTCATTTAATTATTACTGACAAACAAGCATGGGGACCGATTTTGAGAAAACAATGTACAAGCCCTGAGATTCCCCAGTCCGCTTCACAACACACACACACACCCAACACACTACAACCAACACCACACACACACAACAAACACACGCACGCTCGCACACACACACACACACACCAACACACACACACAACACAGAACACACAACACGACATCATTTCCTACCCCCCCCCCTTCCGACACCAATCTAACCCCCCAATGCCCACCTATTACCTACCCCACCCTTGCCTCTCCTCTCAACTCCTCTCCTCTCCCCCCACCTACCCATAATCGCGTTCGAAACATGGGGAACCGAGCTTTCGAACAATGCTATTCTCTCTCCCATAAAATACCGTCCCACCCCCATCCCCCCCACCCCCCTCACCCTTCCCTTGTCCCTCTTTCCCGTTAGCGGGAGGGAGCTATAGGGCCATAGAGCCATCCAGAAAACAACGTGCCACCTGTCGTCATCAGGGGACCACCACCAATACATCCCACACCCCCTTGATAAAGACCTATACACTCCACGCCGGACAAGAAGGCTGGCTAGGCCCCTGAACAGTTTCAGAAGACGTCTGGTTCTGCTCGTAGTTAAGTCCCTTTGTTGTTTGCGGGGCGGGAGCCCGTGTGTCCGTACATGGGGGGTTGGAAGACTTGACGGCGGGGGCCTGGTTTGGGTTTGTGGGGGGGGGGATGGGTGGGGGGAGGGGGTGGGGAGGGGGGGGGGGTACTAACGGAGACGCGTAGCGTAGCGCACGTGCCGTCCCCCATCTTTGGTCAGACCCTGGCCACTACGTACAGTTACAAGACCTGATACAGGAACCAAGGCGACCTGTGACTGGCTTGGGTACACACTGGGCTATTTGGAACCTCAGCGGGAGTGATGAGAGAGATAAGAGGAAGGTGGGTTTGGGGGGGGGGGTCAGGCATGGCACCGGCATTGAAAGGGAGGAGGGGTACGTGTCAGGAAGGTGGTAAGGATGGGGGTGGGGGTGGGGGTGGGGAAAGATTAACACGCGGTTATATTAGTTAATGTCGCCACTGTCGGTATGATATAAAAAGTTAAAGCCAGGATTGTTCTGTTAAAAAACGAAAACATGAAGATAAAAGCTTGAGGCTTCAAGACTGTGCTTTTGGAAGACTTATGTTATTCTCTGTCTCTTTCTCTCTGTCTCCTGTCTCTCTCTGTCCATCGCTGTCGTCTGTCCTGTCTTCTAGTCTCTCTTCTCTCTCAATCACTCTCCTCCCCCCTCCCCTCCCCTCACGTTCATCAGTCCAAACTCATCTCTTCACCTCCTCCTCTACTCGGTCAGCTCTCTATCCACTCTCACCCCCACATCGGGACTCTCACTTCTCTCTCACTCCGACATCATACCCAACTCCTTTTCGACAATCCCTCTCACATCTCCTCAACTCCACTCCCTTCTCTCGTCTCACCCCTCCTCTCTCTACACTCTCTTTCTATCTCACACCCATCTCTTCTCCTCTCCTATCCATCTCTCCTCTCCATAGATCAGGCCAGGTTTTTCCCGTGTCTCGGGGTCTCTGCTGATTGCTCTTTCTCAGGGATTCCGAAAATTACAACAGCAGTGACGAAGCGATGATGGAAGGGGCAAGGGGACGGAATAAGAGAATGGAGGCGTAGGGATGGGAGGAAAAGTGAGGGGGGGGGGGGGTGGGGAGGGTGGGGGGGGGGGGGGGGGGGGAGATGGAATATGGGTGAGTTTATAATAATCGATATCGCAATTTCACCCTAATGGATGTCGGAGATGTATGTGACACAGGACAAACAAATTAAGTAACCAAAGCTCTGCGCGAACACTCAAGCAACCCACTATACCACCTACCCACACACCACAAACAACACACAACACACACACACACCACACACATACACCCACACACCCACACCCACACAACAACCCACTACCCCACACCCCGCACACGCACCACGCCCACCACGCACGCACGCACGCACGCACGCACGCACGCACCCCACCCCCCCCCCCCCCCCCACACACAACACAACCAACCGCACCACCGACCACCACCACCACCAACACCCAACAACAACAAGACACATCCTTGCATGCAAGCAAGAGTGACATTCCCACTGCAATAAAACCGAAACAACACTTATCATATTATTCCCATCCCCAAAGCTTTCCGGAACGTATCTGTGCACATGGCCTAACGGAGGAGCCGAACCGGCGCATACAATCGCACAGCCCAACAAAACTCACACACACACACACACACCTAAACAAAACCTAATCCTTCCCAAATCCACCCTCCTCTTTCATTTTCACAACGCCCCACCCACATCCACCCCATCCGCCAACCATGAATTTCCCTCCACAGAGAGAGAGAGAGAAGAGAGAGAGGAGGAGAGAAGGAGAGAGAGAGAGGATGAGAGATAGAGAGAGAAGAGAGAACACGCGCGGGCGAAACAAAACAGCGCGTCCCACTAAACCCACCCCTTATCCCTAGTCCTCCTCACCCCCCCCCCCCCCGCCACCCCACAGAAACCTTCCCCTCCCCCTTTATTCCCAAAAAAACAAACCCCTCCTCCTCCCGCTAAACCCACAAAAACCAAAAAATAATTTCCCCATTCCCCCACACCTACAACAAAAAACAAAACTACCCCCAACCCTCCGCCTCCCAACCCTAGCTGTCCCAGTCCCCACCCCTCACCCTCCCTCCCTCTTCTCCCTCCAGCCTCCCTCCTCTCCCTCCCCCCCTCCCTCCCCCCTCTTGTCTGTCTCTGGACCCTCCTCTCCCTCCCTCCCGCAACAATCCCAACGATCCCCCCGACCCTGCAACTCCCAAGCAAGTGTCCCTCATTTAAATAAACAAAAACCCTGGACAGAAGACCCTCAAAACGAGCACACATCACAGCGCGTACCCAGCGTCCCCGCGTCCCCTTTCGGAAACTTCCCCATCGGAAACACAGGGCTTTAACCACTGCGTACCGAGCACACATCGGGCTAGGTAGCAAACAAACATTCTGGTCAGGGAATTAGCCTATAAGAGAGGGGGAGGGAATTTTTAATTGAGGGAAAAGGAAAAGAGATAGGGAGTATGGGCGTAGGGGGAGGGTTGGGGGAGCGAGGGTGGGTAAGACGGGGTTTAATGGATGAGGTGAGAGGGATGGGTGACTGGGGGAAGGAAAAGGAGACCGTCAATACATCTTTAATTATCGGGAGAGAGATGAGTCCATGATGGAGATAAATCGCTGGTGAGAAAGGAGGGGGGTGAGGGTGGATGGTGAAAGGGTGTGATATTTTTATAGTGGAATGTCCAAAATTAAGATATTTAATGAATTATACGCAAAATACAAAAACATGCATGGGCATTGATGCTTGTCTTTCTTTCACTTTTCCCATCCTTTTCTGTCGGTAAAAAACCTGTCTGATTAACTTTAATAATATATTAATAATTTTTACGTACACACATGTATAGGATAGTCTGCTCTGCATTGGTTCCCGAATCATTACTCTATTCACTGACCTAAAATGGGAGCAGTGGAAGACACTGATATCGGTACTATCACACACTTTTTAAAACGTCTTTTTGGGATGAAACGGATTTTTCCCCCCCGAAAAATGCCCCCCCCCCCCCCCCCCCCCCCTCCCCCCCCCCCCCCCCATGATTGCCCCCCCCCCCCCCCCCCCCCCCCCCCCCCCCCAAAATGAATGCCCCCCCCCCCCGCCCCCCCCCCCCCCCGCCCCAGGCGGCCCCCCCCCCCCACCCCCCCCCACCCCCCCCCCAGCCCCCCCCCCCCCGCCCCTCCACCCTCCGAAAAATGTGGCCCACCCCCCCCCCCCGCCCCCCCCCCCCCCCCCCCCCAATAAATGGTGCCCCCCCAAAATGGATGCCATGGGCCCCCCCCCCTCCCCCCCCCCCCCCCCCCCCCCCCCCCCCCCCACCCCCCCCCCCCCCCCCCCCCCCCCCCCCCCCCCCCCCCCCCCCCCCCCCCCCCCCCCCCCCCCCCCCCCCCCCCCCACCCCCCCCCCCCCCCCCCCCCCGCCCCCTCTAACTACCGGCATGCTGTGGATGGAAGGACGTGTGGGTTCTGGGTGGTAGGAGAGGAGTGAAAGGGATGCGGGGGGAGGTGTTAGTTCCAGCCACAACATGTCGATAGCTCAGATAAAGCATTTTCTGTGTTCCTTTAAATTAGCTTTCAATTCCTTCTCATTAAGGCGATGTTTTTTTGGGGAAAGGGAGGAAGAAATCGAGAACAAGTAAGGTGGGTGTGTATGTTTGTGTTGTGTGGTGTTTGTCTGAAGTGAGGAGAGTGGAAAGTTGGGACAATGCATGGGTGGTGGGGTGGTGGAGGGGGTAGGGTGAGCGGAAATTGGGGAATGAGGATTCATATGAATCACTACGCGCGGTAACTGACTGGAGATCGTTGACTACCTATTTGTTGCAAGTGACAATCAGAAGTTAGTGAGCTTGTGGGGGACTTGTTTAAAGGAAAGAAGAGAGAGCGAAGTGAGGAGAAAAAAAAAGCGATTTCCCTCGACAGGTCCAGTTTCATCGTTCGCAGAACAAAAGCCTTTTTTTTTTCCATGACCGCCATCCAAAGCCGCGCGACACTTCAGGGTCTTGCATGTTAAAGAAGACAGGTCACCATAGTTTATTAAAACCCCAGAGAAAACCTAAAGTCCGACCGCGGATAGCAAAGAGGACATGGCTGACAGCATTCTCTCCCTTCTTCAACCTCCCCCCCCCCCCCCCCCCTTTTTTTTTTTTTCCCAAGACCCCCCCCCCCCCCCCCCCCCCCCCCTCCCGTCCCCCCCACCCCCCCCCCCCCACCCCCCTCCCCCCCCCCCCCCCTCCCCCCCCCCCCCCCCCCCCCACCCCCCCCCGCCCCACCCCTCCCTGGTCCCCCCCCCCCCCCCCCCCCCCCCCCCCCCCCCCCCCCCAACCCCCCCCCCCCCCCCCACCCCCCCCCCCACCCCCCCCCCGTCCCCCCCCAGTCCCCCCCCCCCCCCCCCCCCCCCCCCCCCCCCCCCCCTCCCCCCCCTCCCCCAGTTCTATTCCCTCACCCCCCCCCACCCCCCCCCCCCCCCCCCCCTCCCCCCCACCCCCCCCCCCCCCCCCCCCCCCCCCCCCCCCCCCCCTCCCCCCCCACCCCCCCCCCCCCCCCCCCCCCCAAGTCCGTAAGTCCCCCCCCCCATCCCCCCCCCCCCCCCCCCCCCCCCCCCCCCCACCCCCCCTCCCCAGTCCCCCCCCCCCCCCCCCCCCCCCCCCCCCCCCCCCCCCGCCCCCCCCCCCCCCCCCCCCTCCCCCCCCCCCATCCCCACCCCCCAAGTTCCCCCTCCCCCATGTCCCCTCCCCCTCCCACAAGTCCCCCCCCCAGGCCCTGTCCCCCCCCCCCCCCCATCCCCCCACCCCCCCCCCCCCCCCTCCCCCCCCCCCCCTCCCCCCCCCAACCCCCCCCCACCCCTCTCCTTCCCCAGGCCCCCTCCCATCCCCCCCCCCCCCCCAGTCCCCCCCCCCCCCCCGTCCCAGTCCCCCTCCCCCCCCCCCGTCCTCCCCCCCCCCCCGTCATCCCTCGGGAGGCCCCCCTGTCCCCCCCCCCGTGGTCCCTCCCGTCCCCTCATCGTTTCCCCAATCCCTTCCCCCCCCACCCCTCCCAGCCCCCCCCCCTTCCACCAGACCCTGATCCCCCCCCCCCCCCACCCCCCCCCCCCTCCCCCCCCCCCCCCCCCCCCCCCCCCCCCCCCCCCCCCCCCCCCCCCCCCCAAGTCCCCCCTCCCCCCCCCCCCCCCCCCCCCCCACCCACCCCAGCCCCCCCCGCCCCCCCGGGTCCCTCCCAGACCCCCCCCCCCCCCCTCCCCCGTGTCTCCCTCCTCTCCCTCAGTCCGTCCCCTCCCCCACCCGGCCCCCCCCCCCCCCCCCCCGCCCCCCCAAGTCCCCCCCCCCCCCCCCCCCTTCCCCCCCTCCTCCCGCCCGTCCCTAGACCCTTCCCGTCTCCCCGTCTCCAGCCCCCCAGTCCCCCCCCGCCCCACCCCCCCCCCCCCCCCCCCCCCCCCCCCCCCCCCCCCCGCCCCCTCCTCCCCCCCCCCCCCCCCCCCCCCCACCCCCCCCCCCACGCCCCCCCCCCCCCCCCCCCCCCCCCCCCCCCACCCCTCCCCCCCGCCCCCCCCCCCCCCCCCCCCCCCCCCCATGTTTGCTCCCGCGTGTTGCCTAAATATACCCCGTGTCCAATGCGCCCACTACGAGTGATTGGATGTACTTTTTCGTTGAATCTAACAAGTGGGCTACGTCTATAATTGATCTCCAGATCGATAGATCTCCTCATATCGATAGATCTCTACGTATATGTATCTCCATATACAAGATTCTCCACCCCCCGATAGACCTCTGTGTAGATTGATCTCTGCAATCCACTGACATTACCAAAAGCCTACGATTTAAAAAAAAAAAAAAAGTACCGAATCGACATGCAGAATCTATCCCTACACATGAGTGGCGCTTCCATCGCGATCACACCACAGAGTGCCCACACCCCCGCCCCCCCTCCCCCCCAACCCCCCTAACCCCACCCCCCCCCCCCCCTATACCCCCACCCCCCTAAAACCCCCCCCCCCCCCCCCCCCCCCCCGTACTGTGTGTGCCCACATCCCTGTGTGGCTTCTATAAAGCTCCCATCCGCTATCCTCCATGAGCTTCCCAGCCACCAGCCTCTCTATGTAAGTCACCATTCCCCAAAACCGTCCCCATGTCCATGTTACCCCCCCCGCCTTCCCTCTTTGTGGCCTCCTCCTCTTCTCTGTTCTTTCTCCTCGTCACTTTGTGGTCACCTGTCCTCTTTTATAGACCACTCTTACTCCCTTGTGCCCTCCGTCCTCTATGTGCCCCATCGACTCCTAATAGTGCCCATCGTCTCTGCTTTGCTCCTACCCGGTTCGGACTCTCCGTGTCCAACCGATGATGATGCTTGCCAGGGACACCGTGACGACCCAAATCCGTATCACTTTATCTCTTTCCTACACCTCTGTCTCCCTTTACGAACAAACAGTAGCCGTTCCGTCGACATTACATCACGGTTTGAGTAACCGCGACACAGTACGGATCTTTTGACTTCACATCGGTACTATCTACACACACAGTTTTTTAACCATCGTGCTGAGAGGGAGCACGTCGAGGCCTCTAACAAAGTCCTTATACCTATAACTATCAATCCGCTCCCACACCAGTCCTAATTGGGTCACATTGCCTGAGGACACTGGGTGTGGTCCAACAATATCAGTTCGGGACACGTAGCCCCTCAATGTGTAAAACCAGGAAACAGGATAACAATTTTTATATTTGTCCCAGACAAATGAGAATTCATATTTCGACAGCACAGCAGCCATATACCAGGTACAAAAACCAAACAACACACAAACACACACAACAACACACACACACACACTACACACACCCACACAAAAAACAAAAAGGCGAAAAATGCCTGAGTAAGAAACCATAGTAAAACAAGATCCCATCAAAAAATATCTTTCATGCAAGCACAAACACTCTCCCCACATCCCACCCACTCTCCCCCCCCCCCACCCCCCCTCTCACTCACTCTCCCCCCCCTCTCCCCCCCCCCCCCAAACACACTCTCCGCCCCCCCCCCCCCTCCCACCACACACACCTCTCATAATACACACACACACACACACACATTCAACAAACACACACACGACACACACACACACACACCGCGCGCGCGGCGCGCCGTAACCAAATACATGTGCGAGCGCAGCTTACAGTACACACCACATCCCATTTAAAAAACAAAAGGAACCAAAAAATTTAAAAGTGTGCATCATCATCATCATTAAAAGCAAGCAACATACTCTATCTAAATATATTCAGTTTAATAAGATTGAAATAATAAATATGATTATTTAAGACCAGGCATCCCTCGATACATACGATTTAAACACACACACACACACGCGTGCGCACGCACACACACACACACACACACACACACACACACACACACACACACACACACACACACACACACACACACACATGCGCGCGTGCGCGCACACACACACACATACTCACACACACAGCACGCACACACACACGCACGCACGCACGCGCGCGCACGCACACAAATTGTTTTAAGAACCGGCAAAGATAAAAGTAGCGAAGATCAGCGCGACGCATCTTTTGTCAGTAAATGCTGTTTAACGTTTATCTGACTCAGTTGATATTTCGACGATCTTTAAGCTAGGCCTGGGTGTTTGTAACTCATTCCGGTGTCGCGTGAAATCTGGGAACGTGATATCTGGGAAGGCTTCCCAAATATCACAGATTTTTTGGGAACGCGTTCCCCAAATGTACTGTGATATCTGGGAAGGCCCGTGATATCTGGGAACGTGGTCTTTCAGAGCTCAGAAGGGCAGACAGAAGACGAAAAAAAGAATGGATTTTCAAGATAAGGTAGGAAACTATTTAGTTGCAATTGAGATCTTTGGTCTTCTTGTCACTTTTTTCCCATTAATTTCTTGGCATGATTTTCACAAAGTTCCCAGATTTCACGATTGGAAGTTCAGGAAATCTGGGAACACGTTCCCAGATATCACGGTTCCCAGATATTATACGACACCGGGTCACCTTGTATTTGAGTTTTGAGTCGAGGCACCATAACTGATTGTGAGTAAATCTATCAAAAACAAACGAGCCAACAAAGAAAAGCGACGCGGAGATTTATCGACGTAGTGATCTACTGACGCGAAGAGCTATCGATGTGCAGATCTATCAGTGTGAAGATCTATCGACGTGGTGATCGATTGATGCGAAGATCTGTCGTTGTGGAGATCAATTGATGTGGAGGTCTATCAATGTGAAGATTTATCGACGTGAAGATTTATCAACACAAAGATTGTCGATGTGAAGATCTATTGATGTGAACATCTATCGATCGACGCAGAAATCCATCAATGTGGAGATCTATTGAGGTGGAGATCTATCCATGTGGAGGTCTATTGATGTGGAGATCATGGATGTGGAAATCTATGGATGTGAAATCTATTGATGTGAAATCTATTGATGTAAAGATTATCGATGTGGAAATCTATTGATGTGAAATCTATCGATGTGAAATCTATTGATGTGTAGATCTATCGATGTGGAAATATTTTGATGTCAAATCAATCATCGTGGAGATCTATCGATGTGGAGATCTATTGATGTGGAGATCGATCGACTTGGAGATCTATCGATGTGCTGATCGATCGACGTGACTATCTATCGATTAGAAGATCTATCAATGTGAAAATCTATTCAAACGGCGGTTTATTAATGTAGAGATCTATCGACGCCGAGACCAGTCTATGCGGGAATCTACTGCCGCAGAAATCTGTCAATATGGAGATCTGAAATCCACCGACGCCAAGATCGTATCGATGTGAAATCTATCGGCGCGGAAATCTATCGATGTGGAGATCTATCGACGTGGAGATCTATCGACGCCGAGATCTATTGATCTGGAGATCTCTCGACATGGAGATCTATCAATGTGCGATCTATCGACGTGGAACGCTATCGATGCGGAGATCTCTTGATGTGGAAATCTATTAATATGGAGGAGATAAAGATCTACCGACGCTGAGATCTAACGATGTGGAGATCTATCGATGTAAAGCTCTATCGATGGGGAGATTTATGGATGGAGAGATTATCGACTCGGAGATCTATCGACATGGAGATCTATCGATGTGAAGTTCTATCAATGCGGAGGACTATCAACGTAGAGATTTATCGACGCGGAAAATCATCGATGGGAGATCTATTGAGAAGAACCCCAAAAAGGCCTCCCTCATGTGCCTAACTGACACAGTCCCATCTGTCGTTGAGTGATTTAATGATATTTGAAATGTGTGTGTGTGTTGTGGGTTGTGTGTGTGTGTGTGTGTGTGTGTGTGTGTGGTGTGTCATGTGTGTTTGGTGTGTGTGTGTGTGTGTGTGTGTGTGTGTGTGTGTGGTGTGTGCGTGGTGTGTGTGTGTGAAGAGAGAGAAAGAGAGAGAGAGCAGACAGTGCGTGCCTGCGCACGTGTGCGTTTGTGTGCGGGCGTGCGTGCGTGTGTGTGTGTGTGTGTGGTGTGTGTGTGTGTGTGTGTGTGTGTGTGTGTGTGTGTGGGGTGCGTGCGTGCGTGCGTGCGTGCGTGCGTGCGTGCGTGTGTGTGTGTGTGTGTTCCGTGAAATGGAGGGTTTTGTTTTGTTTTGTTTTGAGTTAATTTGTTTTGTTTTGTCTTGCCTTTTTCTTATGTCTTGTTTTGTTTTGGTTTTGTTTTGGTTGGTTTTCCGAGGCCACAATGAGAATTGTTCCCAGATTTCTTTTCCTTTTTCCTTTTTTTTTTTTTTTTTTCAATTCACGCCAGCGGAATAATGGGATAAAGTTTGGCTGGGTAATAAATTCGTTCTGCAAGGGCAAAATTGAGCGGGGGACAATGGATCAACAGTGCAAGGCGTCAAAAAATTTGGAAGTCGGAGCGATGAAGAGGAAAAGTGATGAAGGAGGAGAGAGAGAGCAGAAGAGAGTTGATGAGGGCGGATGAGAGTGAGGGAGAGGAGCGAGAGAGAAGAGGAAGAGAGAGAGAGCGAGAGAGAGAGGAGGGAGAGAGAGAGGAGAGAGGGAGAGAGAGAAGGGAGAGAGAAGGGAGAGGATAGAGAGAGGGAGAGGAGAGGAGTGAGAGAGGGGGGGGAGAGAGAGAGAGGAGGGGAGAGAGAGGAGAGACAGAGAGAGGAGCAGTGAGAGAGAGGAGAGAGGGGGGGAGAGAGAGGGGAGGAGAGAGACAGAGAGAGGGAGGAAGTGAGAGAGAGAGGGAGAGAGAGAGGGGGAGAGAGAGGGGAGAGAGAGAGAGAGAGGAGGTGAAAGAGGAGAGAATGTGGTACAGTAGGCTACAGTCATTGTGATCTTGGTGATAAAGTAAAGCCAAGAGAAGATCAGGGCATGGAACAGTCAGAGTGTGCATGGCAGAGTAAGTTGTCCACCTGTATGCAGCATCCTCCCCTCCAAGAAAAGTTCAAAAGGAAAGGGGAGAGAGAATATACGAATGCACGAATATTTATTCATTCACAAGTCAAGGTACCTTACTGATGAGGTTGTCACATTATACAATGCATCCTAAAACAAAAACAAACAAACAGAAAATCGTTCGAACAGCCTGTCAACATCTCAATACGCACATAGAAAAAGAGAAAGAAAGAAAAAAGAAAAAAAAAAGCATTAAAAATCCAAATAAACTGTAAACATGCTAAGATCTCGTTAGTCTCAGTCTCCTTTGAACTAAGTGGATCTACGCAGCCAGATGGGAAACAGTTGTTTGTTTCTAGGCCACATTCGGTGATTCATTCGAAAGTTAAAAGACTTATTGGAATAATCTGGAGAATTAATTACTAATTTCATTATCAGCTAAAGTAAAAAAAAAAAAAAAAAAAAAAAAAAAAAAAAAATAACAAGGACAAAGATAAGAAAAAATGACGTCTTATCTTCTCAAGTCAAATTGAAGAAGAAAACAATGAACGTCGTTGTCGCTCAGAACAGATGCAAGAAAAAGATACACCTGAAGGTACGGGTGGATGACCCAGAGAAGTACTGTCTTCAAGAAAGAATTGATGACGTCGCAAATTTCTGTCTTTCATCCATCAGATCAATATCTTTGATCACATAAGTGGTGTGAGAAACACCGAAATGGTGAATTTTACATCTTTTATGTCCCGTCTAGCTTTTATTCCAGTTGTTTTATCGAGATGCAGTGTGCTTTCTCCCCCCCCTCTCTCTCTCTCTCTCTCTCTCTCTCTCTCTCTCTCTTAATTTGCATTGAGCAACATGCCACAGGTATAAATATAGTCCTGCCAGTTCTGCCACCTGCCATCTGCAATCCCCTGTCTGAAACGTTTTGAAAAGCCTGAAATGTACTGCACACCCTGAAACAAATATTTACTACGGTTTACATAATGAGAGAGAGAGAGAGAGAGAGAGAGAGAGAGAAGAGAGAGAGAGAGAGAGGGGAGAAGAGATGACAATCTTGGAGAATGGGTGTGGGTGTGTGTGTGTGTGTGTGTGTGTGTGTGTGTGTGTGTGTGTGTGTGTGTGTGTGTGTCTCACACGTGAGCAGCATGTGTGTGTGTGTGTGTGTGTGTGTGTGTGTGTGTGTGTGTGTGTGTGTGTGTGTGTGTGTGTGCCCGCGCGCGCGCGCGTGTGTGTGTGTATGTGTGTGAATGAGAGCGCGCACGATCGCACGCATCTGCGCACATCCAGAATACGTGCACGATGCACACACGAAATGTCATGGATTTTGTGTGTGGTGAGGACACAGAGGGATGTGTCGATCTCGTGGCCGAAAGGTGAAGTATCAACAGATGGGTGCGTCATTAACGTGTCAGGCCATTGACAGTAAGTTGGATGCATACGTCCGAACCCTCCACCCCACCCCCAACTCTCCCCTTCACCGCCACCCGTACCACACCGCCTCCACCGTCTCCTCTCCCGTCCATCTGCCAGTCCCTCCTCCCTCCATCTCACGCCCAGGTTCTCGAATGCGTAGTAGCAGTAACAGCTGTTTGCACAGTACGAACGTTGCTGAATTGTTGGCATGTTTGTTTCAATGTTTTTTTGTGTTTTTCTCCCTAAGTCATGACATAGATCTACCAAGGGTGCAGGAATATTGAACGGAGACGAAACACACACGCACGCACGCATGTGCACACGCGTGCACGCACATGTCGACGCTCTCTTGCACTCACGAGCACGCGCGCGCACATAACGCGCGCGCCCCTCTCTTCTCTCTCTCTCACACACACACACACACACACACACACACACACAACAACACGCTCATACGTCGCGCGTGCGCGTGCAATCAGAGAGAGAGAGAGAGAGAGGGGAGAGAGAGAGACTTTGGTCCTTTGACACTGGCATTTAATTGTCATGCCCGGGGGGGTTCTTTTGACAAGGGAGGTAATAGCAAACTGACATTTTTAGCGTCACAAAAAACACCCCAAAAACCACCACCCCACGCGCCGCATTTCATTTTAATATTCAATGGGGAAAAAAAAGTCCATATTTTGAATATTACCACCCCCTCGGCCACCAAAAGAGATTTTTTATTTTCAAAAAGAAAACGAATTTTAGCTTTTTTTCTTTGGCTATCGTTTACAACTGTAATTTTTATTTACTTGTTTTTTTTTTGTTCATTTTTTGTGCTCAAATTAAAATTTTCGACGATTTAAGACAGTTTGGTCTTTAGACATTAAAACACAAAACCATCGGTCGTTTTGAAATAACTAAATTAAAAAAAAAAGGTTTTTTTTTTTTTTTTTCTCTCTTTTAAAAAAAGTTGATCGAAGCTACAGTTAATGAAAGGTATTTTTCATTATTGAGTCGGTTCCGCATCGGGGAAATTTTAAATTTTGAAATTCTGCGAGCCTGGTTGAACCAATTTTTTTTTTTCGCAGGGAAAACCCGTGTGCTATTCAAAACTTGCATATTTCTCTTTCTTTTTATCTTATTATTATTCAGAAACTTTTTCACTTGAATCGCTTCAAAATAAAAAGACCATGATTTTTTAATTTAGTGTCCATATCTGCCAGACTGCTTCAAGGAACAGTTTATCTCCTTTCAATTCAGCAGCAAATTCCGCGTTTCCTACCCCTGAGACACCCAACAACTCCAAACCATTTTTCTGACAGAATTTGTTTCACTCGAAATCCCCCAATTTTTCCAGTACAAATTGAATTGTAACGCCCGTATAAACCCCTATCTGATAAACGGGACGAAAACCCCCAGCCGCCGTTGAGAATTTTTGCGCCCCGCGGTTTCCGCCTGGAGACGTGGGATCGACCACATTAAACCTTTTACATTTGGAGATTTTCCCTCCTGCCCAGAACGAGTACGCTCGGGCTCATGGAAACGGAACCCCCGGGGTGGATTTCAGCCCCTAAAGGGATGCCCTCTGAATTTTTCCCAAAAAATTTCCACGCACACGCAAGATTTTTTGGTACTCTGGGGGCGGGGTTGATGCTGGAGATATTATAAAAGCAGCAAAAAAAACCTCCTTTCGCGCAGTCTCATCCAAAATGGACCCCTTTACATACTTCATCGTCCCACGATCAGCAATTTTAAAAAAAAAAAGTATCAAACGCTGTCCTTATCCCTTACTCTCACGGGCCCCTGCGCAGGGGGAGTAGCGGGGGGAATAGGGGGGTTCCTCAAAAACAGACCCACTGAGCACCGCCCAAATTTGGGGCAGCAGAGCATTGTTCCCTGGGGGGCTGTCGCTGACGAGTTAGAAATCATTCTCCTTTAATTCATTTGCGGATTGCCGGTTCCGGGGCTGGACGGGACGGCCGGTGGGGTGGACTAGGGGCGGTGCCGGAATGAGCAGGGTGGGGGTAAACCCTGGGGGCACAGGGGGTCAAACAGAAAGAAAAGTAATTGATTAGTTGCAATTTTTCAAACCAACGAATCTTTTGACGAACCCGTACTGAAAGGATTTTGGCGGTCTCTCCCTTAAAACCCCGTATTAGATGGAGAAAGGTACCTGTAGAAACGTCATAGCATAGGGATGCATTTTTTTTAAATTTTGGGAATTTCTGAACCCAACTTGGGCGCAGGTTGTATGGTTCTTTTTTTTGAGAACATTTCCAGAGGATACACGGCATATTTTTCGGGTTTCTTTTTCCTTTTTTTGTTTTCTTTTGTGATTTCAATTTTTCAACACCTATTTTCCTTTGCTGTAAGACCTCCCATGCAAAATTTCTAATTCAAGTTATTGGGAATTATTTTAAACTACCCCCAAGTTTTTTATGGTTTAACCATTGTATTTCCTTCTTTCCATACAACCATTTTTCGTCTTTGGTAAATACCCCCATTCTAAATAAGTGATATTTGCCTTATCCATGTTACTGTTAAGCCTCTTTCAGAGCTCAAATTGGTTCTGCAAGCCGAACGTTCCACAAAAGGGGTTTCATCAAACCCCAAAGCTTTAAAATATTCAATCGCTAGAGAAATAATCGCACAAAAAAATGCTTTTCCTTTTCCTAATAATTCCCCTGAAATTGTTTATCTTGGAAATCAATGGAACATAAAGACAACCTTGTTCACCCTTCAAACATTCAAATATCTGAATACATTCACCACACAACACACCCCGCGCGCGCGCGCCGGCCCCAAACACCAGCTTTAAAACTCTAAAACTCTCGACCTTTTTCCCTTTACACAACTTTTACACGGTTTCACTGATCGAAGTCCACAATGCACAACAATTTTTTCAATACTAAGTATATGTTTTTTCCCCCCCAACGAATACACTGAAGATAGACAATGTGCATGACAGGCTCTATCCGCTTTTGTTCAAATCTAAAATAATTTTTTTTGGGTCGTTTCAGCCCGTGGTTACTTTTATTTTATAACTGAGTAGAACAACTTGAAAATGTAACGGCAAACCCCCAGCATTTTCGGGTTTAATGCTCATTTTTTATATTAAAACAATTTCCGATTCACCCATTCAAAAAAAAGGTTCCATTTTTTAAAAAACCTTTTTTAAGTAACTGAACAATGAAATCAATTAAGCCTTTTTTCCCGCTCAGCCTTTCTCCAAGATCTGGTCTGGTCCTGAGCTCTTTTTCTAATTTAAAAACCTTTTTTACGGCAAAAACGTTTTTCCCCAATAAAGGCGTTAAAAACGGTTTGAACCCGTCCGGGTCTTCGTTAAAGTAGTTTTCTCATACCTTTGTCATTTTAATTTGCACAAAAACATTAGAAAATGATCACGCCACAAAAGTATTGGGTTTTTTTTATATATAAAAATTCTTTTGAGAAAGAGAGAGAGGAGGGGAGAGAGAGAAGGGGAAAGGGGAGAAGAGAAAGGGAGGGAGGGGAGGGGGGGGAGGGAGGGAGAGATTTTTTTAACCCCCTAAGAAAAGAGATGAGAGGGTTTTGAGAGTTTAATCATTTGAGGGATTTATTCTATCGCAAGAAACATTCCCGAGACATTTTCCTCTTCTTCTTTTCCTTTTCTCCATGCTTTATATTTTCACAACCCCCCCCTCTCTCCCCCTTTTCCCTCTCCTCTCTCCCCCCCCCCCCTCTCTCTCTCTTCTCCCCCTTTTTTTCCCCTCCCCTCTCCCCCCTTTCCATTATCAAAGGGACAGAAGGGAACAGCATGTGAGTTTGAGAGAGGAAAAGAAGAGAGAGAGAGAAGAGAAGAGAGAGAGAGAAGAGAGAGGAGAGAGAGAAGAGAAGAGAGAAGAGACAAAAAGAAAGACAGAGAGAAAGAAAAGACAGAAAGAGAGAGAGAGAAGAGAAGAGAGAAGAAGGAGACAGAAACTCAGAGATTTTTTCAGGGGTTGGGCCATTCTACCGTGAAGGGAGGGGCAAGTTAAAAAAAAAACATCTTACATCCCTGCAACTGCTCGCAAACATCGATAATATTTTCAGAAGAGTATTTTTTGATAGAAGAAATGAACCAACTTGATTGATTTTTGAAATTTTCTAACATTTCGCTCCTGCAACATCAAAAGAGGCTGATCTAAAAAAGACCTTGGAATTTATAACATTTGAAACGTACAACAGCTCTTTAATTGCACAAAAAAGGGCACCAACTAAATGCCTTTTTTTCGGTATCATTTCGGCATATCAGACCAGCACGCTATAGATCGATGACGGGAAAAAGTTCGCAATTTTGAAACCCCCAAACCTAATGTAGCGTTTATACTTTAAATGCACATCCCAAAATTTCATAGGTGGTTTTAACGTCGGTCAGGGAGAAAGACTTGTAAAAAAAAAACTTTTGCTTTATTTTAAAAGAAAATTCCATTTCCCGCTACTTTCAGAAAACCGTCACTTTAAAAAAACTGAGAAAAACAGCATCCACTAACGCCTTTAGCAACCAACAATCACAGCCAAAACCAAAACCCATAACACAAATTTTCCCCAACCTTTTGAAATCCAGTTTCTGTTGTCAAATTAATCTAAAGCAAAAACTATACGATAGGCCTCACGTGGTAATCTACTCTCATGCATTCTTGTCAATTTTCACTAAGACTTAACACATCTTACGGCCGAATTTATGTAAATAGGGTACCTGTTCGTTTCTCCATATACATGATCATTGGGTTTTCGTAATGCAGCTCCCAAGAAACTTTTGAGCCCAAATAAGTGGACCTTTTGGCATTGCAATACTGCATTATTCGACCCCCAGAACTCGGCACCATGCCGTACAGCTGGCTGCATCTGTGACACAAACTCTTTCAAAAAGGTAGAGAGACAGAGAGCGAGCGAGCGAGCGAGAGAGGAGAGAGAGAGAGAAGAGAGAAGAGAGAGAGAAGAGAGAGAGAGAGAGACAGACAGACGACAGAGAAGAGGAGGAGAGAGAGGGGGTGGGAGGGAGGGAGGAGGGGTGTAGAGGAGAGAGAGAGAGGGGGTGGAAGGGAGGAAGAGAGAGAAAGAAAGAGAGAGAGCAGACAGCAGACATACAGAGAGACAGACAGAGGGAGGAGTAGAGAGAGGAAGAGGGAGGGAGAGAGAGACAGGTGTTTGCAAAGGGTGGATGGAGTGGAAAGGGAGCAGGTGAGAGAGAGAGAGAGAGAGAGAGAGAGAGAGAGAGAGAGAGAGAGAGAGAGAGAGAAGATTCATCCCTCATTCATGACCGTAAAAGAGGATACAAATATAATCACTTAAGCGCATTTGAATCTTTGAACAAAACGCTCACCGATAAGTTTCCTCCCTTTATCCATTACGGCTTCGCCTTTTCTTCACAATCAACGTCCTCACCCGAGCGTTTTAAACTCTGTTCCTTTCTTTCCATCTGCTCTCTCTCTCTCTCTCTCTCTCTCTCTCCTCCTCTCTCTCTCTCTCTCTGCATGTGTGTGCGCGCGCGCGTGCGGCGTGCGTGCGTGCGTGCGTGTGTGTGTGTGTGTGTGTGTGTGTGTGTGTGTGTGTGTGTGTGTGTGTGTGTGTGTGGTGTGTGTGTGTGTGTGATTAGCAATCCCATCCTCTAATTGAGAAAGTTTTTAACGATTAGTTTTGTAACCCAAATTTTGGAACAAAAAAAGCGAATTCAAAACGAAAAAAAAAAGTCAAGTTCATTGTCTCTACCCACAAGCGACATTTGTGTGGTGTTGTGTTTGTGTGTTGTGTGTTGTTTGTGTGTGTGGTGTGTGTGGTGTTTTTAAAATCCCCCAGGGGGTTTTTTCGTTGTTCGTTTTTATCCCCCCCCCTTTTTGCTCTTCTCCCTCTCCCCCCCCCCCCCTCCCCCTTTCTTTTTCCGCTCTGTCTGTGGGGCCCCTTCTTCTCCCTCCTTTCCCCCCCCATCCCCCCTCTCCCCCTCCCCCCCCCTCCCCCCTCTCTCTCCCCCTGCCTGCCTGTCTGCTGTTTCTCTCTCCTCTCTCTCTCTCTCTCTCTCTCTCTCTCTCTCCCCTCCTCTTTTCTCTCTCCCCCGTTTCCTCCTCCCTTCCCCCCACCCCCCCTCCGTCTGCTGTTTCCCCCTTTTCCCCCTTTCCTCCTCCCTTCTTCTCCTTCATCCCCTCTCCCCTCCCCCCTCCCCCCCCCCCCACCCCCCCCTCTCTCTCTCTCCCCCCTCTCTCCCCCTTCCCCTCTGTTTTTCCCACTCCCCCCTCCCCATAAAAAAATATAAAAACTCCCTCATTTTCCCCTTTTCCCATCCTTCCCCCCCAAAAAACCCACCCCTCCCCCCCCTCCCCCAAACCCCCACCCCCCTCCCACCCCATTAAAAAATAAAACCCCCGGATTTTTTTTATCCATCTCCCCTTTCCTTATTTTTTTTTTTTCTCCCTTCTTTTACTCACTCTCTCTCTTTTCTCTCCTCTCCCCCTTTTCTCCCCCCCTCTCCTCTCCTCTCTCTCCACCAACACACCCACACACACACACACACCACACACACACACAGACGCGCGCGCGCGCGAGCACGCACCACCACGCCGCGTGCGCGAAAAAAAAAAACACAGAAAAAAGCTCTCTATAACCGTTGGTTCAATTTGACGTGCCCCCTTTTATTTTTTGTGTGTGTGTGAGAAGAGAAGGAAAGAGAGAGAGAGAGAGAGAGAGAGAAAAGAGAAAGGGGAGAGAGAGAGATTTTGTCATAACGTGTGTTTACGTCAACACCCCATGACTTTGGCATTTGATTTTTTACTTAAAACCGGGAAAATTTAGAAAAACCTAACTCCCGCCTCTCCTTGTCTGGATTCTCTCTCCCCTTTCTCTCCTCCCCCCCCTCTCCTCTCTTCTCCTCTCCTCTCTCTGTCATTGTCAGTGGTTGTTTTTGTGTGTTTTGGTGTTGTGTGGTGTGTGGTGCTCTCTCTCTCCCTCTCTCTCCTCCTCTCTCTCTCGGATAAAAAAACACTCGAAATTTATTCGAAAGGTGTTAAAAAAAAAGACATATCATTGCTAATAAACCAGAAACGAAACTAATTAGGAAAGACACTGAAAGAGAGAAGAGGGAAAAAGGGGTGGGGGGGGGGGGGGACGAGGGGGGGGATGGAGGGGGGGAGGGAGGGAGAGTGGGTAACGGAGACACAGTTTCATGAGCCTACGCCTCATCTCTGCTGATAGCTATCGCTGGCAGTTGGCTGTTGTTGTAGGGTTTTGTGACCATCGGGCGCTATCCTGCCCCCTTATAAAATTATACATCGATCGCGATCAAAACCACCACACACACACACACACACACACGGGGTTATGCTAAGAGATTAGTATGGCTTGACGTCCCCGGCGGCAAACATTTTGACATAATTGCTCGAAGGAAGAGAACAGGGGGGGGAAGGGGAGTGGTGGGCTGGGGGGGGGAGGGGTGGGGGGGGGGGGGGGGGAGGCGATCTTGCGAAGAAAAAGAGAAACGGGTTGGTGGGGGGTGGGTCTGGGGAAGGGGGGCGGTCATATTCGGGTAAATTTAAGGGGTGTAAGTTCATGGTTTTTTTTTTCTTTTCTTTTCTTCCGTTTTTTGTGTGCCCCCCCAAACCTTTTCGATAGGATACATAACGACAAGAAAAAAAAAAAAAAAAGAGGTTGGGGTGGGAAAGGTGAGGAGGGGTGGGGGAGGGAGTGGGGTGGGGTGGGGGGGGGGGGGGTACGGTTTGGGGCCAAAAAGGGGAAACCTCTAGAGGAGGGCCCAAAAACGCAAAATCATTTGGGTATTAGGCAGGGCCCCGTTTCAACGTGCATCTGTGCTGCCCTGCTTTGTCTCTTTTGGCCCGGCGGGGCGTTTTCCTGATTTTTTTTTGTTGTGTTGTGTGTGTGTTGTGGTGTGTGGGGTGTGGTTGGTGGTTGTGTGTGTGCGCCGATTGTTTTGTTGTGTGGTTGTGTGTGTGTGCGTGCGTGCGGCTCGTGCGTGCGTCGTCGTGGGTGTGTGTGTGTGGTGGTGTGTGTGTGGGGTGTGTGGTGTGTGGGTGTGTAAGGTGTGTGGGGGGGAAAAGGGGGGGTTTTGGGGGGTGGGTCGGGGAAATGGGGGGTGGGGGTTGTGTTGTTGGTGAGGTGGGTGGGGAAAATGGGAAGGGAAAATATGAGTGAGGGAAGGTATGGAAGGGGAAAAAAGCGATGTGTGTGTGTTTTGGGGTGTTGTGTGGTTGTGTGTGTGTGTGTTGTGTGTGTGTGTGTGTATGTGCATGCACGTACCGCGTGGTGGTTGCGCGCCGTTTTGTATGCGCGCCTTTCAACTGCAAAAAAAAGCATTAATAGCAATGCGGGGTGCGCCTGCAAAACTCTCACCCCTCCCACCCCCCCCTCCCCTCCCCTTTACTCCGCTTCTTTCTGCCCCCCTCTCTCTCTCTCTCTCTCCTCTCTTCCTCTCCCCTCTCCTCTCTCTCTCTCTCTCTCTCCTCGGTGTGTGTGTGTGTGTGGGGTGTGTGTGTGTTGCGATGTCCCGCGCGCGCACGCTGGGGATTGTTGTGTGAATCTGTTCTTTCTCTCTCTCTCTCCTCTCTCTCCCCTCCTCTCCCTTTCCTCTCTCTTCCCCCTCTCTCTCCCTTTTGGTGTGTGTGTGTGTTGTGTGGTGTTGCGGGGGCGTTGCGTGTGTGCGCGCGCGCGCACCGCGCGCGTGTTGTGGTTTTTGTGTGTGTGGGTGTGTGTGTGTGTGTTTTTTGTGTGTGTGCGGTGTGCATGCTGCGTGCGTGTGGTGTTTTTTCCCGTCTGTCCACACACACACCACACACACCACACACACACACACACACTCCTCTCTCTCTCCTCCTCTCTCCTCCTCCCTCAAATTTTTCCCTTTTGGCCCACCCACTCGCTTGATTCGGATGGTGCTTGCCCTCTCCCCCCCCCCCTCCCCAGCACGCTCTCTCCCCTCCCTCTTATCTCTCTCTCCCCTTTTTCCCCTCTCTCTTTCCTCTCTCTCTCTCTCCTCTCCCCTCTCCCTTTTTCTCTCTCCCCCCCTCCTCCCCTCCCCCTTTTTATCTCCCCCACCCATCTCACTCTCCCTCTCTTTTCCACCTTCACACAGAACCACCCTACCCCCCCCCCTTTCCGTTCATGCTCATAATGTGGGGAAAACTGTCGTATTTTGTTTGCGTTAGTTTCGTACATGCACATCAAAAAACCCAAAAAAAAGAAAAAAAAACAAATAAACATGAAGCTTGCTGCATGGTTTTGTTTCGGAGATGGAGAGAGAGAGAAAGAGAAAGAGGAGAAGAGAGAGAGAGAGAGAGAGAGAGAGAGAGAGAGGAAAAGAGAGGAAGAGAGAGAAGAAAGAGAGAAAAAGGGAGATTTTGGAGAAAATAAATGGGAGACTACCGGGGAACAAAACCAAGATTCCGCGACTTAAAAATGGAATTGTTTCCCCTTAAAATTCTTTATCTTGAGACACGGGGTAACCCAAATAAGCCAGTATGTTTTGAACAAGAAATCCCGTCGAAGTCGAATTTAAATTTTAATATTTTTAAAAGTTGCTCTCTCCGAATCAGAATAAATTTTTAAAAATTTAAAGAGTGCTCTCTCTCTCCTTTCTCTCTCCTCTCTCTTCTCCTCCTCCTCTCCCCCTCCTTCTCTCCCCCCTCTCCTCCTTTTCGTCTGTCGCGCCCGTCTTCTCTCCCCTCTCGAAATGAGTTTAACCATTCCCCCCCACATTCCTCGATTTCTTTTTCCTCTTTTTGCTTTTAAACTGACAGAGGAGAGAGGAGAAGAGAGAGAGAAAGAGGAGAGAGAGAAGAAAGAGAGGAGAGAACGGGAGCTTACCGTTACATTGAAGTAACAATTGCTCTTCGAACGATTGTATTGTCTCCCTTTTAGCAGCACTGGGTCTACGTCGCAGACACAGTATTACCTGTACAGAAAAGAAACAATGTGCATGTTTAACCCCTCTTCCCCTCTCTCTCCTCTCTTCCTCTCTCCCTCTCTCTATTATATATTATATATTATATATAAATTTTATATAGATCAGTATATTTAAAATGCCTAAAACAATTTTTTTAAATGCTCAACCCCCTTGGGGACAACATTAGAAAAACAATTAAAAGAGAATCTTAAAACTATCTACAAATTTGAAAAAATAATAAAATTTATAAAAAAATTTTGGTGGAGTTAATCCCTTAGTAGAAACTACGTTTTAAGCATAGGCCCTTTTCAAAGTGAAAAGAAAGGCAGTAGACAGAAACCATGGAAAGGGTGAAACATTCATGTCTAACTTTCCCCCCGCCCTCCCCAACAAACCCCCGAAATATCATCCAATCTATCTCCTTCCGGACCTTTTTCCCTCTCTGTCCCCCAGACTGTTCCAAACTCCCCCACCTCTTTTACAAGCCCACTGACCCCATGCAATTTTCCTGTCAACTCCACCACCCACCTCCACCAGGGAAAAGTATACCCCATTCTCAATTCCAAACCAGCGCATTTGCTAGAGAGCAGGGCTTGAAATGGGCTCAAGAGTCCACCTTTTCATAGCCCCCAGACCCAGAGGGTATTGTGCAGACAGCACTTGAGCGTGCATGCTCTAAAAACCGCACAGAAGCCCTGAACCAAAACAACGGGGGAGGATGAGGATCGCGCTGTGGTATCTCCCCTACCCTCCTCACAACCAACCAGTCTGCAAAACCTACGTGAAAAAATTAGTCTCCCCCCCAAAAACCCAGACCTCAAACAAACTTTTCCAAGCCCCCCGTTTGCTTTTCAGAGGGCAAGAACCGCTGCATTGTAGGGCCCAAGCTTTGCCGCAGGCCACCCAGTCAACCTCACCAGGGTGCGAACCTTTGGGGACAAAAAAAAGCAAGACGTCCCTTTTATAAAAACTTCAGCACAGTCGGGGGCCCCCCGGCACATTCACTGTGAGTCCAGTTTAAAAATGCCAGTCTAGGGACTTTTGTGTACATCTTGACCTGCACCCTCTCCCAACTGTATATTGGGGGGGGCCACCCTCATTGGCCGACCGCTTTTCAGACACCTGAGCGATGAAGCGGGGTACACAACCCCGTCGCCAACATTTTGTTGTCCACACACCACAGTCATGCGAAGATAGCACATGTGGCAGAACCCCAGAGACCGGGTACAGAAAGCCAAAGGAAAACCCTTTTCCCCAAACCGCTTGGGGACCAACCCACTGGAAAACATCAATCACTGACTCTAGCTGAGCCAGGCCCTTCTGCCTTAATCTCTCTGTCCTTTCCTTCTTTAGCCTCTGTTTTTTTTTTCTTTCATAGGCAAAAAAGTAATATTTCCATTTATTTTTCCCCCCTTTGTGTGGTGCAGGGGGGGGGTGTCTTGGTGTATGGGTTTGTGGGGGTTGTAACAAAGGGGGGGGGGGGGGGGGGGGGGGGGGGGGGGGGGGGGGGGGGGGGGGGGGGTGGGGGGGGGGGGGGGGGGGTGGGGGGGTGGGGGGGGGGGGGGGGGGGGGGGGGGGGAGGTGGGGGGGGGGGGGGGGGAGAGAAAAAAGGGGGGGGGGGGGGGCGTGTGTGTTGGTGCTTTGTGTGAACTGCATTTGTCTGTGTGGAGCCTTCCAATACACCGAACAGTGATCAGTGACTTTATGCTGGTCCAACGTAATCAATTAAAATGAAATGGTCTCACCCAATTCTCACATAGGCTTTTCCCTGTCTACACTGGTCCCTCTTCTTTTCACTTTGACAACGCCTAGGCTTGAAACGTCATCTAACTGTTTCTCACTAATGGATTCCAACTATACCTCCAAAAGTTTTAGAAACTATTATTATTTTTTCAGTTGCAACGAATCCTGCTGTCAACTTTTGGTTCTTCCTATCTACTAATTTGTTTCAAGCTGGGTTGCGCTTCCTGATACAGCGGCAACACGCTTGTAACAATATGTAGATATTTTAAGATTTCCTCTTTTAAGCT
This sequence comes from Conus ventricosus, assembly GCA_018398815.1. NCBI lineage: Eukaryota > Metazoa > Mollusca > Gastropoda > Neogastropoda > Conidae > Conus > Conus ventricosus. The sequence continues at coordinate 64,532,774 of CM031600.1, read as the reverse complement.
TGGTTTTATCTATATCTAATCTATATATATATATACATATATAAAATATATATATATATATATATATAGATCAATATGGTTAAGATACCCAAAATGATTTCCCAGAGTGCTCCAACCCCTTGGGAGCAACATTGTTAAAATAAGGTATTAAAAAGAACCTCTACAAATTTGTTGCGAGCGCTTGCGCTGTCAGCCAGGATGCTTTTGGTTTGCCTCACCGCCGATGTTATAAAGCCGGTGGCTCACGTTTGCGGTTGTTTGCACGTGCGGGTTGTGCACGTGTTTTTGGGGGCTTTAGGGTTTTGTTTTGAGCGTGTTTCACTAACAACGATTCCATTATCCTGCAGTTGTTTACTATTTCTGTTTTTAAGTGTTTAAAAGTTGCTAAGTGTGGTTTGCATAGTAATTAACCATTTTTCAGTTAAACATAGGTTGCCCTTTTTGAAACATGGCTGTATGATGCATGCCTTTATGATTTTCATGATATATTGTTACTTGTTTTTTTGCTGCGGTAAGGGTCACAGATAATAATTGCTCAGATCTGTTTTGGTTTTTAATATTTTTCTTTATTAAATGACTGTTGTGGGTGCATATCTTGTTTTTTGAAGTGGTTTTCCAGTGATCCCATGTATTTTCTTTTTTTCATTTTCTGATGTCACAGTAGCCTGGGTATACAATGGTTGTTGAAGACATTTATTGTCTAGTGGGCACTGTCTTTTCTGGTTGCAATTGGCAAGATTTCCTTTCTTCACCCTTCTTTACTGTGTTCATTTCATTTTCAAACCATAGGGAAAGAATTCTTCAAAATCCTAACACTTCATTGCCAAAAGACACTACTGTCCAAAATATTTTAACAAAAACACTGTCAACTATCTACCATGTATCCCAACCTCAAAAACCTAATTGACGCATCCAACAAAATGGAAAATCAACACAGCAAAGAAGGGTGAAAAAAGGAAATCTGCAATTGCAAACCAGAATAGACAGTGCCCACTAGACAATAAATGTCTTCACAACAACATGTATACCAGGATACTGTGACATCAGAAAATGAAAAAGAAACATACTAGGGATCACTGAAAAACCACTTCAAACCAGATATGCAAACCACAACAGTCATTTAATAAAGAAAAATATAATCACCAAACAGAACAGAGCAAATATATCTGGAACCTTAAAAGACGTCAAAACAAGCTACAATATATCCTGGAAAATCATAAAAGAGCATCATCATACAGGCTATGTTTCAAAAAGGTGCAACCTATGTTTAACGTGAAAAATGGTTAATACTTTGCAAACCACACTTAGCAACTTAAACATATAACAGAAATAGTAAACAACTGCAGAGCATAAATGGAAATCGTTGTTTCTAGTGAACACGCGCAAAACAAAAACCTGAAAGCCCCCCAAAAACACGTGCAGCCAACCCGCACGTGCAAACAACCGCAAACGTAGCCCACAACGCTATATAACAACGGCGGGGGCAAACCATAAGCCTCCATGATGAAGCGCAAGCCGCTCGAAACACATTTGTAGAGGTTTTCTTTTTAATACCTTATGTTAACAAATGTTGCTCCCCAAGGGGTTGAGCACTCTGGAAATCATTTGGGTATCTTATACCATATTGATTCGTAATAGCTCCTAACGTTGAGCATGTGACCTAAAAAGAATTTAAAATGGAAGAAATCAATTTTAGTTAACAGTCAACAAAAACATACCATTTTCCAATTCCGCAATCTTACCCTAAAAAAACTATAGAACAAACTGAAAGTTCATACACAATATGATATGGAAAGCATTCTTTTTCCTGAACCCAAAAGCAAAAAAAGAGGACAAAAACACCCTAAAACGATTTCAAATCGTGCGTCACCACCAGCCATTGAGATGAAATGATACCCATTTGAAGATCAAATAAAAGAAGGATAATCCAATCTTGAAGTCAAACAATCTAACAACGGTTTCCAAACAAACGCTATATAAACAAATAAAACAAATACAAAATGACAAAAAAATATGAAGGCTGAATCAAAACTACAATTATTACAAAAGAACAAATAGAATACTCTCAACTCCTTGACAAAACATCCAGAAAAACTACAAAAAACCGACAAAAAATCTACATGACAGTATCCGCACTAAAGAAAAAGAACTTGCCAGAGGCGCATAGACCTAAGTGACAGATAGAACGACTGCAACAAAGAAGCTTTCATACACTCAAAGGACCACAAAGCCTAAGTTTCATAACAATCCAACATGTAGACTAATAAACCCATCCAAATCTGAATTGGCAAAATAAGCAAGAAAATTCTGGAAAAAATAATAAAGAACGTAAATAATTCAACCTCTGTATACAACCTCTGGAAGAACCACATACGAAGTTATCCAATGGTTCAAAAAACTCAATAAACAAAGTAATACAGTAATCATCCCATTTTGACATAGTAGAACTTTTCCCATCTATAGATGGGGAACTACTCACCAAAGCCCTGAAGTTTGCCAGTAACCACACAGACATAACAGGTTCATAAATGAAATCCCATTCTCACACAACCAAGAAAACATTACTACAAACACAGCAAAAATGAAACCTGGAACAGGAAAACCACAGAAACTCACATTCGATTCGAACGTAACCATGGATCATATGATGGGCAGAAACAATGTGAACTGGTCGATTATTCATGCAGTCCCAACTTCAAGAAAAAAACTCGGAAAACTAGTCGGACTATACAGAGACGATGGACTTGCTTGCACTAACTAAACAATCCAAGAACCATCGAAAACAAGAAGAAAGAAACTATGCAAAATCTTCCAAAACCACTACTTAAAAAGATTACCATTGAAGCAAACAAAAAGGAGTGAACTACTAAGACATAACACTGAGCGCAACAAGCACATATATAAACCGACAAGAAAACACCCAAACGATACAACCCTCTTTATGTACACAACCAAAAGTAACCATCCACCATCTGTATTAAAGCCCATTCCCCCATGGCATAAACAAGAAGCTGTCAAACCTGTCATGCAGTGAAGAGAAGTGTTCAACAATGCAGCAGAAAATACCAGGAGGGGGCCTACAAAAAAGTGGATACAATTACAATTACAATACAACCCAAGCAACAACACTAATAAAAGCTAGAAAATTAGGAAAAGAGAAAAATCATAATGGTAAACCCCCCATACGACGGAAACCAAAACAAACATCGGGAAAGAATTCTTCAAAATCCCGAACAACTTCATTTCCAAAAGAACACATACTGTCCAAAATATTTAACATAAAACCACTGTCAAACTAGCGTACTCATGTATGCCCAACCTCAAAAACCTAATTGACGCATCCAACAATAAAAATCAACAACAGCAAAGAAAAGGTGAAAGAAAGGAAATCTTGCAATTGCCACCAGAAAAGAGCAGTGCCCACTAACAATAAATGTCTTCACAACAACATTGTATACCAGCTACTGGGACATCAGAAAATAAAAAGAAACATACATAGGGATCACTGAAAACCAATTCAAAACCAGATATGATGCCAAACCACAAACAGTCATTTAATAAAGAAAAATATAAAAAAACCAAACAGAACTGACATATATATCTGGGAAACCTTAAAGACCAAAACAACTACAATATAGCCCTGGAAAATCATAAAAAGAGCACATCATACACAATGTTCCAAAAGGTGCAACCTATGTTTAACTGAAAAATGGTTATACCTATGCAAAACCACACTTTGCAACTTTAAACACTAAAACAGAAATAGTAAAACAACTGCAGCATAAATGAAATCGTTGTTAGTGAACACGCTCAAAACAAAAACCGGAAAGCCCCCCAAAAACACGTGCAGCCCAACCCGCCACGTGCAAACACCGCAAACGTAGCCCACACGCTATATAACATCGCGGTGGGGCAAACCAAAAGCCATCCTGATGACAGTCGCAAGCCTGCACGAAACAAATTTGTAGAGGCTTCTTTAATGACCTTATTAACAAAAAATATATATATCTATATATATATATATTATATATATATATATATATATCCCCAGCGTGACTACAATGTTTCTTAGTATTTCATTTGGAAAGTGAGCCGAAAACACACAACACTCACACACACACACACACACACACACACTTCAATGGATTTTCTTATGCTGTCATAACATCCCACTCAATCATATTTTTTAGTCTTTTTTTTTTTTTTTTTTGTATGTGTCATAAGATTGTACAAATGTGTACTGACGCTTTTTGTTTTCCTTCACAACTAATTTATAGTAAGAGAATGCCTCACCACTACTACTACAGCTACTACTACCAGTAACTATAATAATAGTAGATATTGATAAGAAAACGCGAAGATGAAGAAAAAGAAAAATAGTTTTTGTTTAAGGGGAACCACACGTTCACACAAACCCTTAAGCCGGTGCTTTCATTCACACAGTATTTTTTCCCCTTGAATTGGTGGTAAGTCTTCGCTTGTTCGTGACTGCCTCGTTGAATGTGATAGGTCTACCTACTATCCCATGATGATGATGCTTTGCTTTAAATTGGAATTGTCTGACCACTTTAATGTGTGTGTGGGTGTGGTGTGTGTGTGTGTGTGTGTTTTGTGTGTGTGTGTGTGTGTATGTGTTGGTGTTGTGTGTGTTGTGTGTGTGTTGTGGTGTGGTGTGTGTGTGTGCGTGCGTGCATGCTATTTGTGTGTGCCGAAATGTATACAATCACAAACTGACACATTAAAAAATAAACAAAGTGCTGTTTGTGCTGAACCTGAAAAAAAAAAAAGTTAAAGAGAGAGAAGAGAGAGAGATGAGAGAGAGAGGAGAGAGAGAGGAGAAAATGTAAAAAGTAGACCAGAGAAAGAGAATGTAAATGAACCAGAAGAGAGAGAAGAGAAGAGAGAGAGAGAGAGAGAGAGAGAGAGAAAGAGAGAGAGAGAATGTAAAAAGTAACAGAGAGAAGAGAGAAGAGAGAGAGAAGAGAGAGAGGGAGAGAAAGTATAAGTAGACCAGAGAGAGAGAGCGAGAGAGAGAGAGAGAGAGAAGAGAGTGTTGTGTGGTGTGTGTGTGTGTGTGTGTGTTGATGCCAAAAAATTGAAAATAGATCAGATATATTCATGCTGTCAAAATGCGCACAAGGTTTTCCTGACAGCGAAATGAACCCAGGACAGAAACCTGCTCGATTCACCTTCAACGATGATTGATTTAAGACAAAATACGTGAGTGCTCTGTTAACGAAAAAACCAAACAGAAGCACGAGGGAAGGTGAGGGGGAAGAGGGTGACTGAGGGGGGGGGATGGGTTTGGGAGAGAGGAGGGAGGGGAGTTAATGAAGAAGTTTGGTCTTCCCTTGGTCCAACACAACAATCTGAATATCGAGAAGCGTCTAAAAGACAGCCCCGGGATGAAAGAAAAGAAAAAGGAAAATAAACGAAAAAAAAAAAAGAAAAAGAAAAAAAGGAAGGAAAAAACGAAATAGGTAGACAAATAAATAAATCTGTTTAAAAAAGCGCCCATTTAAAAAGCGCCCCCAAAGACTGCAGTCGGGGATAAACAATTAACTAACTAACAAATATACAGAAAACGGAAAACGAATAGTTCATCAGCAATTTTGTAGTGAATGTGTGGATTATCTATAAGCCCCCCCCCCCCCCCCCCCCCCCCCCCCCCCGTCGTCAATCTCACCCCCGCTGAAAACCCTCACCCTCATTCCCCTCCAACCGCCCGACCGCTTCGCCCAAACTCTTTCCCCCCCCCCCCCCCCCCCCCCCCCCCCCCTTTCCCCTGGGCAGCTTCTGCTGAACAGTTTCTGTCTTGGCCAGTGTTGAGCTCTGAAAAGAAAGTTGAACACCTCCCTCTCCCCCCCCCCCCCCCCCCCCTTCTTCTCCACCCTCTACCCCGTCCATCCCCCCGGTCACGGATAAAGTGACTCGCTTGCTCGCCCATGCAACTACTTTTTTATAACAAATTTTAATAGTCTTAAATCTAAACCCCCCAAAAAACAACTCCGAGATTCTTTGTGCCAAGCAGAGAACGTTACAATTTTTGGTGCCGAGAAAAAATATCAATAATAAAAACAACTGATAATGATAATAATAATAATGATAATAAAGTAATGAGATGATGATAATGATAATGATAAGAATAAGAACAAAAGAAGAACAAGAAACAGAACAAGAACAAGAAGAAAAAAAAATCAAGAAGAAGAATGCTAAAACGAGATTTCGTCTATAATCTCCACCTTTAATAACAGTTTTTAGATTTTTTTGCATTTCCCAATACGGACGTTCTTTGTTTCGTAACATTCTGCGCATTAGTTCTAACATAAAGATATTTTTGTGATGAAAGAGTCTATTTCGGGTTTTTTTTTAGGGGATGTAAATTTCTTCAGAAAAACAAAAATTTTTTTAAATACCATAAATTTCCCGGGAAGAAAACCGTCGATCCAAACCCTGATCGAAATTCAAGGAAAAAACTAACAGCGTTAAGATGATGATTCTTGTTCATACAGAAAATGGATTTTTACGGAAAGAATCTGAATTAGGAAGAAGATTGTTACAACCTCGTCTTCATTCTTCCACCCTGTCTCTTTATATGTATCCGCTAGTCATTCGTTGGGAAAACTGTACGTTCCCTTCCGACTGGGACAAAGAGCCGGGGGCATTGATCTATTGTTGTATGAGAAAGAGGCTTTCTTCCCGTTTTTTCTCTGTTCTCGATCGCTCTTCCCCATTTGGTGATCCCGCTTTTACAGGCTGCACACCAAAAATTAATGCGCCGAAGCCTTGCTTAAGTAGCTTGGGATTTTTAGACTGGCGCAATACAATGTTTGAGAAAATGGTGTGGTTGTGGGGTGTGTTTGTGTGTGGGGAAAGTTGATTCCCTTGTTTTCTTTCATATGCCATCAAGGTACCCAAACAATAGACATTAAAATCCAACGGAATGGGGACTATAAATTTTAGGGACTACTACCACCTGGGCGCAAAGACCGGGGCACGGTGAAGCAAAGGCCTGAATTGAAAGTCAATAAGCCTGAAGTGACGTCAACTAAAGGGGAAAGGTCATGCATTGAAGATTGCTTATGATGCCATCGGTGGAAATCCCCCCCCCGCCCCCCCCCCCCCCCCCCCCCCCCCCCCCCCCCCCCAGCAAGAACATATTGGTGAGGGCTTTGCTCTTTAATCAATTATCATTTAATATTAATGCTGGCTCAAACGTATGGGAGGGCCCCTTGATTCAGGGCAAAATTCAATTGTGACGTGTGGGCCCGATAAAATTCCTGATTTACCTATTTCCAAACTGGTGATTCCGAAACGCTGTCTTCAGATCGCCTATGTACTGTATGAAAATATTAGCTGCATTTTTATTTAAAAAAACAACAAAATGAAAAAAATCTGCTGGCTGATGCACCTTGCACCCCCCCCCCCCCCCTTTCCCCCCTCCCCACGCACGCACGCACGTACCACACACTCACGCGCACACACACACACACACACACACCCCACACACACACACACACACCCACACACACACACGGGGCGCGCGCCCCGCGCCCGCACCCCCCCCCCCCCCCCCCCCCCCCAACACACACACACCCTTTTCATTTGAAGTCCCCGCGTCTGAAATATAATTTTAACTACCCCTTTAAAAATGCATACAAGCACCATCCGATAGCAAAGAAAGACAGAACTCTCCCCCCAAAATTTTACCATACATACTTTTTTTCACCAAACGGGCATTTGTTTTTTTGCTTTTTTGCGCTCCGGCCGTAAAATTTGTGGGGTGTGGGGTGTGTACGGGGTGGGTGTGTTTTGTGTTTTGTTGTGCGTGTTTCCCGGCTTTGCGTGCTGGGGCGTGCGTGCTGGGCGTGCGTGCGTGCTGTGTGTGTGTTTGTGTGTGTGTGGGGTTGTTTTGGTTGGTGTTTTGTGGTGTGTGGGGTGTTTCCACACATAGGCTAATTATGTGAATGCAACATTCGTTGTGGAAATACACATAATAAATACCTTAAAGAAACATTTCACCTTTCCCCACCCTCCCCCCCCACCCTCCCCCCCTTTTTTTTTCTTACTATACCCTCCATTTCCCCAAAAAAAAAAGTCATGTTTTCAAGAAATGGGGGAAGATTTGGGTTGGTGGTGAGGGGGGGGGGGGGGGGGGGGGGGGGGGGGGAAAGGGGAAGCGGGGGGGGGGGGGGGATGCCAGGGGGATTCAGAGTTTAAAAAAAGAAAAAAAAGATTGACATTACGAACCAAAAAAACAATACATTTCACAGTACACTATTAAAGGGAAAAACAATCTTAAATCAGGGAAAGCTGTGACCAACTAAACTTCCTTTCCCCCTGGGCAAGCTGCTGAACTTTCCAAACTGGGGTTACGCGGGAAAACTACAAAAACCAAAATGTCGGGGCATTGCTTTTTTTTTTTTTTTCTAAACACTGTACAAAAAAAAAACCTTTTTTTAAAAAAGTCAAAGTTTCTGAAAATTTTAGGGAAAAAAATTACAGCCCAAACCCATATTCTAAACCCAGTAAATTTCCCCTTTTGGTAACCCCTTTTTAAATTCTTCTTTTTTTTTTTTTCTCTTTAAAATTATTTCTGTATTCAAAATAAAAAGTTTTGGTCTTTTAATATAACAACGTCGTTGCAAATAATTTTTAAAAAAAATTTAAAGTGTAAAAAGGAGAACGAAAAAGAAAAACAATAAAAAAAAGGGGTTTGGGAAAAATAAATTTTAGCCCGCTGACGACTGGAAGTAATACACCCAGGCAGGGACAAAAAGAAAGAAAACAGAAGGGGTCTGTTTAATTCCCAAAGGCCCACGAACAAGGGGGGGAGGGGAAGAGACAAAAGAGAGGGGAAAAAGAGAGAGAAGAGAGAGAGAGAGAAAAGAGAGAAAGGAGAGAAAAAGAGAAGAGAGAGAAGAGGGGGGGGGGGGGGGGGGGGGGGGGGGGTTCCCTCCAAACCCAAAATTTTAAACCGGGGCTTAGTTGACGGCCCCAAATTTCAGAAAAGCGATCAAACCAATTTCGGGGGAAATTTGGTCGCTTTGAGAATCCCCTTTTTAACCCCAAAAATTACACGCCCTTCTCTCGCACATAAAAATTTCCCTCCTTTTCCCCTTCTTTCTTTTTTTCTTTTTTTTTCTTTTTTTTTTTTTTTTTTTCCCTCCCTTTTTCTTTTTGTTTTTGTTTGAATTTTTGGGTTTTTCTTCCTTTCTTCCCCCTTTCCTTTTTTTTTTTTTTTTTTTTCCCCTTTTCGCTTTTTTTTTTGTTTTTGCTTTCATCCTTTTTTTTTTTTTTTTTTTTTGTCTTTTTTTAAATTCCCTTCTTTCTGAAACCCCCCCTTACCTCCTCGCCCCTCCCCCCCCCCCCCCCCCCCCCCTTTCCTGTCGTCCTCTCCCCTTTTCCCTCTTCCCCCTTTCCCTTCTCTTTCCTCTCTCTACCCTCTCTCTCTCTCTCTCCCTCTCTCTCTGCTCTCTCTCCCCTGTCTCCCTTGACTCTGCCCCTCTCTTCTTTTTCTTCTTCTTCTTTTCTTTTTTCTTCTTCTTTTTTTATTCTTCTTCTTTTGACAGATTCTTTTTTTTTCATTTATTTTTTCCCTTTTAGTTATTTATTCATTTATCTTTATCTATTCAAATCTAATATATTTATTCATATCCTGGGGGCCATTACTTTTTTCAACTGCTAATTTCATTTCATTTAAATATTCATTCCTTTTGCGACCTCGTTTGCTCCCCAGCCTCTTTTTTTTTCTTCGCTCATTCATTTATCCATTTATGTATTCCCAGTAAAATGCTCGAAAAGGATCACACAAACAAAACCCCCCCACCCAAAAAATACCCGCGCCAAGGTTTAGAACACCCACACACACACACACAAAACCCCACCAACACACACACACACACACACACATAAACACACACACCACACACACACACACCCACACACACCCACCACGCAAAAGCACGCACCCACGCACGCACCAAAGCACGCACGCCCCGCAAAGCACGCACGCACGCACCAAACCCCCACACACACCCACAACAACCACACAAAAAACGCCTCCCAAAACCCCAACTTGGAATCATGCTGCGGGTGCTGGCTGCTGCGCCTCCTCGGGATGAACTTTTCAACAATTTTTCCCTGTTAAAAGCGGGCCCCTGTATGCCTCTCCCCCCCCTCTTTTTGCCCCTTTTTTCCCGCCGCACACCTCGCTCATTCTCAAACGGGGAAAAAATTAGGATACGAGAAAATGGGAAAGGCAAAATTTTTTCCCTTTTCTGTTTTGTTTGTTTTTTTTTGTTTTTTGTTTTTTTGTTTTTTTTCTTGCTGTTTTTCCAAGGGGGGTTTATTGGGTTTGGTTGTTTTCGGGGTTTTGGGGCTCATGTTTTAAATTTTTTGGTTTTTGTTTGGGTTTTGTTTTTTTTTTTTCCCCCCTCAAAGTCCCTTTAAATTTTCACATTTTTTTAGCGTAATTATTCTTCCCTTTTCCGGTTTTTTTTTTTTTCTCCCCCCACGACGGGACAAACCAAAATTTTTCTTTACATCTTTTCACTGAAATCATCTGTCATTCAGTGAATCAAAAAAACCAAACATGAACCGCTTCAGGGTCTGACAAATAAACATATAAAAACGTTGCCGATTTTTAAAAAGCTTAGAGGGAAAATTTGGGTACATCGGAAAACAAATCAAGACTTAAGGGGCCCCACATTTACCCGGGAACGCGCGCCCCCCCCCCTCCCCCCACCATCCCCCCCCCTACCCCTTTCCCTCCTCTCTTTTTTCTCACAAAAAACAAAACAAACGAAAATACACACACGCGCGCCTCCACACACATCACACCCCCAAAACACAAAAGCACACAACATGCAGACACGCGCACGCGCGCGCGCTGCAAAACACACACACACACACCCACCACACACACACACACAACACAACACACAAACACAAAACCCCCCCAACACACACACACCCCCCAACAAAACACAACAAACACACCCAAAACACACACACACACACACACACACACCACACACACACACACCCACAAACTTTTTACCTTGATTCTGAAAAGCAAACTTTTTGACCCTTTTTTAATTAATTTTTTCGGGAAAGGGAATGTAAAGTTTCTTATTCATTTTTTCAACTGAAATTTTCATTGAAGCGAAAATTTAAAAGTTTATGACGTGCCCCCCCCCCCCCCCCCCCCTTTTTTCCCCCCTACATGTCCATTTTTGAATATAAACCGAAAAGGGCTACTTAAATTTAAAAAAAAACCCCGACAAAAATTAAATGGAATCGGCAAAACGAACTGGGGTAAAAAAAAAAAAGGGTTTTCGAGAGAGTAGAGGGAAAAAAAGAAAAAAAACACTTTCCTGAATTTTTTTTTAAATTGCAATCCCGCTTTTTCAGTCCTTTAAAAAACAACTCCCCTCTCTCTCTTTTCTTCTCTCCTCACTCTCAATTTTCTCTCTTCCCCTCTCTCCTCTCCCGTCCTCCTCCCCTCTCTCTTTCTCCTCCCCTCTCTCTCCCCTTTTCTATCTCTCCTCCCCTCCTCCTCTTCTCTTCCCCTCTCTTCTCTCTCAATTTTCTCACTATTCCCCCCCCTTTCTCTCTCTCTCTCTCCCCCTCCCTCTCTCTCCCCTCCCTCTTCACTCTCCTCCATCTCTCTCTCTCTCTCTACTGCACAACAAAGCCCCACGCACACTTTTTACTGAAAATTTTATTTTTAATTTTTTTTTTTCCTGAAGACTAAAAAAAAAAAAACAAAGAGAACGCAAAGCCCTTTAGGCCCCACACAAGCTGACAAAATCAAATCTAACTTCTGGCACCGGATTCTTATCCAGGTTTTTTTAAAACCCCGCATTCCCTTTCTCGAACAAATGCGCTTCCAATCCGAAATTTATTGAAATTTGATCAATTCCCCCCCCTCCCCCGAATGAGTCCGTTTTCTTTTGAACCCTTTCCCGCCCTTTTAGAGGGAGAAAAGAGAGAGAGCAAGAGAAAAAAAAAGAAAGAAATGTCCCCATTCTAAGCTTTTTCGCAGCTTTAAATTTTTAAACACATCGGGGAAGACGGCCCCCCCTGAATCATATTTCGTATGCAAAAAACACCACCCGCTCACATCGATTTAAATTTTTATTTCAGTTATTTTTAAAAAAAAAAACAAAAAAAAAAACACGTCCTCTGGCAGGGGTTAAGAATAAAGTTTAGCCCCGCTCACAAATTTTAAAAGACAAACCGTTCACAAGCGAAACAATTTAGCATTGTACATACAATTTTTACGCGCCCTTTGCACGCACACAGACACAAACCACAGACACAGACATAAAAACAAAACACACGCACATAAAATACACGCACGAAAGCCCCAAAACGAAAACCAAAACCCCGCGCACACACACCCCCCACCCACAAAACACACACACACACACCCACACACACACACATACACCGACACACACCACACACACCACACAACCCCCCACACACACCAAAACACGCACGCACCCACCCAACACACACACACACACACACAACACACACAACAAACACACACACACACACACACATACAACACCGCACGCACGTACGCCCCCACCCCCACCACCACCCCACAAGCACAAACAAAACAACCCCGACCCCCCCCCCCCACATAAACACACACACAAAAAACACACACACACACACACACACACAAAAACACCCCACACACACACCCACTTTACTCACTCCCCCACCCCACCCC
>CM031600.1:64502523-64507523 GCA_018398815.1 Conus ventricosus | reverse complement strand
GGAAAAACGTCATGATTTTGATATTACCCGGCCGGGGAAAGGAAAATTTTAAAGCGCAAAAATTTTGGCATAGTGTTTTAGTTGGATAAAAATTTTTTTTTTGATGTTCTTGCTTAATATAGGGGGGATGAGACTCCCCTTTTTTGATTCTTAATTTTTTTTTTGCACCTTAGACAGGGATGATCCCTCCCAAATTCGTTTGGGAAAAAAAAAAATTTTTAAACAAAATTGTTTTTAATTAGATAACAAGGGGGGGGGGGGGGGTTTGGGGGGGGGGGGGGGGGGGGGGAAACCCCGGGGGGGGGGAATTTTGTTTCTGGCGGGGTTTATATGACCATTGATTTCGAATTACACCACCCCGGCACTTCAGTCAGACTTTCCTGGGGGGAGAGAAAAATTTTAATTTAAGTTTACTTTCTTTTTGCTTGGACTGAAAAGGTATCAGCAAACAAACCCTTTATTTTTCTTTTGGTATAAATTTAAATAAATTGATAAAGAAAACAGTTCGGGAGGGGGCCTTTGGGAAAACCTTTGGGGAAAGGACCCATCTTGGAAAAAAACCTTTTTAAAAGAGATTTTGGTTTCAAAAGCGCCACATATTCTTTTCTGACATAAAGTATGGGGGGGGGGAAAAAAAAAAATGTAACTGAAATTGAAAAAACAAGATCAAACTTTCTTTTGTAATGGTTCATAAACAAAAGCCAATAGTCTCACATTCGCGATAAGGCTGTTTTTTCAGGGATGATATCGGTTCCAGTTTTAGATTAGGTAAAAGATTTTGTTTTTTCTCCATAAACATAATTGTGGTCGTCCCGTGCGTGCGTGCGCGCGCGCGCGCGTGCGTGCGTGCGCGCTGTGCGTGCGTGCGGGGCGTGCGTGCTTTGCGTGGGGGTCCCGTGGGGTGTTGTGTGTGGGTTTGTGTGTGTGTGTGTGTTGGTTTTTTTTGAAAAGGGTTTGATTGGAACGGATAGAAAGGGATTTAGGTCTTTATTTTCCTTTTTGTGTGTACGGCCCGACGTATCATTTTAATTTTGGAAGGGGGTTCCCCTTGACACTGTTTGAAAAACTAGGGTTAGGGAAGTCGGGGCCACGTATATTCATTAGATTCCCCTAAAAGAGTTTTTAAAGTTTTCAGTAATGGTGTTTTGATAAACTACAAAAAAAGTGTACCCAAAATGTGTTTGGAGTGATGTTTGTTGTTGAATTTTTTGGGAAACTGTGTGGGTTTTGGGGCAAATAGTAGTGTTTTTTTGCTTTCCCGTGAACGCTGTGTTTTTTTATCTTCAAAGAATGATTTGAAATGAAGCACTCTGTGTTTGCTTTCTTAACTTTTTTCCCTTTTTAAAAAAAATTTCTTTGCCCCTTTTCATGCCAAATAAATTTGCTTTGTTGGGTTGATCACCCAAGCGTTTTCCCTTTGTGCAGTTAAATTTTTGGTGTTAAGTATGGATTCATCCTTTAAAGGGTGATTTATTTAAACTTTTTTTTTTTAAATTTTTTAAAGTTTAAAAGGTTCGTCTTTTTTCTTTTTGATCGTTTAAAAATTGTGTTTTACCGAACAAAAGTGCTTCATTGCGTTGAAAAATATATGTTAAGTCAAAAAGGGGGAAAAAATAAGGGAAAAGGGGAAATGCTGTTTCGCTGAAAAGTTTTTAAAAAAGCGGGGTTTTTGAGAGTCGTGTTGCTTTTACTGCTGGGTTTTTAGAGCCCGAAAGGAAAGGTGCAAAAAACAGGCGATGAAACACTTTGTGCCCCAATGCGCAAATGAAAATTTTTTGTGAATTTTAAAAAGGTTTTGGGGAAAAAAATGGCCTTGTTTTTTTTTTTTTCCACTCGGGTTTGTTTCTAAACTGATGGGTGCATGCAAATGACGGTTTTTGTCCTCGTGTTACAGTTTGGGTTTTTGTTTTAAACAATTTAAAGTTGAAATCCCCAAATAAAAAACCGTGCATTTTGGTGACCCGATTGGTCCCTCATTTGCACGAAAATGTCATATCTTTTGTTTGGGGGAGGACGGGTTTTGGATACAAATTTACCGATTTTAAAAACGGGCCGTGACAAAAGAGTTTTGATTTTTAGTCAAGAAAATTCAGTTGTGCCGGGGTTTGAGTTTGCTTGCTCCCCAAGCGGGAACGTTTACAACTGTTTTATGAATGGTGCACACGGCCCCTATGTCAAAGGGGCCCATCACAAATTGCGCCCGGTGTTCTGTTGTCAGGGGAAAGCTTTTTAAGATATCTGTGCTGCGGGAGTCCAATCTTGTTTCACCCACACTGAACAGGGTTTTACGGGGGTTGGGCGGGGGATTTAAAAGTGGGAAAAAAAAAATTCCCTTTTTTGGACCCGTTTTTTAAAAAAGGGGCGTGGGCGTAATGAATAAAGAAAAAAAAGAGAAATTATCTAGTTATGGTCCAAAAAAGGCCGCCCGGGGGGAAAGGGGGCCCCCCGCAGGGGGTCTGGGGAGGAATTTTAAAACTTTTAAATGAATTTCTTTCGCTGAAGTTTGACCCCAAAAGGTCGAAATGCATTGCGTCTTGTCCCGTGCTTGTTTGTCTGTGTCTTGGCGGGAACTATCCCCTTTTTTTCCCGGGGTTTTTCTCCATGTTTTAAAAAAAGAGAATTTAACATTGTGTGTCTAAACCCTAAATTTTGGAGTGCGAGTCTGGGGAAAGGGTGGGGAGGTTAAAGGGAAAAGTGACATTTAAAAAAAAATGGGAAAAAAAAAAAAAACCCGTGTTCACAAAAAGACACAGACAAAATTAATATTCCTTTTTCCCAAAAACAGTCAGCTCGCAAAAAAACTAATTTTTAACCCAAACAAGGGTAGTGCATGGGCACAATTAAAATGAACACACAGAAGGGAAAAATAAATTATCAAGCTTTGAAAAGACCGGACAAAAAAATGTCTTTAAAAAACAGCAAAACGTTTTAAAATAACGGTTTTCAAAAAGAAAAAGGCCCTTCTTTAGTATGGGCCTACCTAAAAACCTATTTAAAGAGTGCATAGATTCAGAAATTAAAAGGGGGGTAAAAATAAAAAAAACAAAACAAAAAAAAAAACGGTAAGTCACAAGCAAATTGCAAAAATCTGAAAAAACAAAAACTACAACCCCGTCTTAAATGTGTGAAAAATTTGTTAGGAGTGATGTTAAAAAGTGGACTAAAATTTCCGAAAGTTCCAAAAAGTCAGCAGCTGCGCTGGCCCCCTAACATGCTGCTTGTGCCCAAACCAGTTCATTTTCTCTCTCTCTCTCTCCTCCCCTTTTCTCTTTTCTTCTCTCTCTCTCCCCTCTCTCTTTCTCTCTCCTCTCTTTCTCTCTCTCCTCTCTCTCCTCTCTCTCTCTTTTCTCCTCTCTTTTTGTTTTTACATTTCCCTCCCCCTCTTTTTTTCCCAACACGAAGAAAGATAATTTTAATTTTTTTTGTTTTTTTTTTTTTTTAAATTTTGTGTCAAAAATTCAGCTTTGTGGTTTACAGAAAATCCAACTTTCATTTAAGTCCAAATAGCTCCCCCCCCCTCCCCCCCCCCACTACGGGCATCCCTTCCCGTCCCTACCCGTTCACTTTTATTTTTTTTGATGTTCCCTTTTCCCCCCCACTCGTTTATTTCACAAAAAAGTGGTTTTTAAAGCTTACATGACAAGGAAAAAGGGAAAACCCATCTGGATCTGAAAGGGCATGTGGAGAATGTTTTCTCAGCTACAAGAAAGATTTTTTTTTGGGGGGGTGGATATGTAAGGGTCCTTTTTTTTCTCGTTTCTTTTATATTTTGTTTCTTCCTAGTTTTATCAGAGAGAGAGAGACTGACAGGGGAAAAAAAAAGGGAAAAACAAAAACAAACGCCCAAAAAAGCGGGGTCTCTCTCTCCCCTCTCTCTCTTCTCTTCTCTCTCTCTCTCCCCTTTTCTCTCTCTTTTCTCTCTCTCTCTGATTGTCATGTCTGTCTATCTGTCTGTCTGTCTGTTTCTCTCTCTCTCTCTCTCTGCTCTCTCTCTCTCTCTCTCTCCTCTCTCTCTCTCTCTCTCTTCCTTTTTCTCTCTCTCTATCTGTCTGTCTGTTTCTCTCTCTCTCTCTTCTCTCTCTCTCTCTCTCTTTCTTTCTTCTCTTCTCTCTCTCTCTCTCTCTACACACACACACACACACACACACACACACACACACACCACACACACACACACACACACCACACAACCGCACACGTGTGTGTGTACATACATACATACGTACAGACAGAGAGATACCCTTTTAATGTAACAAAAAACACGAAAGGAAACAGTTGGATCTTAAATCATCGTTTTCAGTTGTTTTTTCTATATGAACAGGAAGCTTCCATAGGCTACAAATGTTTCTGGAGAATTATTATTTTAAATATAAATTGTTTACTTTTGTGGTTCTTTTGTTTTCCCGTGAAGGTTTATTTCAATCTCCTCTCTCTCTCTCTCTCTCCTCTCTCTACTCTCTCTCCTCTCTCTCTTCTCTCTCTCTCTCTTCTCTCTCTCTCTCTCTGTTATGTCATCTGTGCAAAGAAACACAGAAGACTGAACTATATTTTGTCCTTTGTTTGCCTTTAGGAAATTCGAGCTGAATTTATCAGGCTTTAATGTTATTGGCAGTCATCCTTATTCAATTTGGTTTTGTTGATGTGGTCATTGTCTGCTCAATACATTTGAAATGTTTCTTGTTTTGTACAAGGCATTTAAGCTTAGAGAAATAGCTGTTTCACGATCAGAAAGATACACTCGCATTAATCTTCTTGTTGTCAGTAATTCGAACTGGAATGCAGGTCTTTTTGTGCTATTTGCTTTTGCTTCATTGGTTTTTGTTCATAATATACATACCCTTCGTTAGTGGCTAAAGCCTATAAATGAATAACCATCCGAATCTCTCTGTTGTCTGTCTCAACACACACACACACACACACACACCACAACACCACACCAACACACAACACAACAAACACACACGGAGACACGCAGCACGCCGAGAGATGCAACCGCCCAC
>CM031600.1:64499817-64501523 GCA_018398815.1 Conus ventricosus | reverse complement strand
TTTTGGGGGTGTTGGGGGTGTGTGGGTTTGGGGGTGTGTGGGTTTTTAAAAATGTGAAGGATATAGGTTTTTTTTTTTCCTTTTGGGTGTACGACCAGATCATTTAATTTTGGAAGGGGGATCCCTTGACACTGTTTGTAAAACTATGTTAGGGAAGTCGGACAGTATATTCATTAGATTCTCTCATAGAGTGTAAAGTGTCAGTAATGGTGTCTGATAACGACAAAAAAAGTGTACAAGATGTGTCTGGAGTGATGTTTGTTGTTGAATTTTGGGAAATCTGTGTGGTTTTGCGCAATGTAGTGTTTATTGCTCTCCAGATGAGCGCTGTGCTTTTGTATCTTCAAGAATGATTGACTGAAGCACTCTGTGTTTGCTTTCTTAACATTTTTTCCTTTAAACAAAATTTCTCTGCCCTTTGCACTGCCAAATAAATTTGCTTTGTTGAGTTGATCACGAAGCGTACTTCGTGCAGTAATTCTGGTGTTAAGTATGGATTCATCTGAGGATGATTTATTTATCTATTTTTTTTTTATTTTTGATGTAACGGTTCGTCTTTATTCTTTATGATCGTAAAGATGTGTGTACCAGAACAACAGTGCTTCATTGACGTCTGAATAATCATATGTTAAGTCAAAAAGGGAAATAATAAGTAAAAGAGAAATGCTGTTTCGCTGAACGTTTTGAAAAACGCGGTTGTAGAGAGTCGTGTTGCTTTTGACTGCTGGTTTTGAGAGCCTGAAGGAACAGGTGCAAAAGACAGGACGATGATCACTAGTGCGAATGCGCCACTGAAATTATTTGTGCATAAATGATCAGTAAGAATCGTCCTTGTTTTAGTTATTCTCACTCGGGTTTGTGCTAACTGATGGAGTGCATGCAGTGACGGTGTTGTCCTCGTGTTACAGTTGGTTGTTATTTAAACATATCAATGTTGAAGTCTCCAAATAATGAACCACGTGCATTTTGGTGACAGATCTGGTCCATCATTTGCACGAAGCTGTCAATCATTCGTTTGCGGAGGACGGGTTTGTATACAAATTTACCGATTAATAACGGCGTGACACAGAGTTTTGATTTCAGTCAAGATACATTCAGTTGTGCTGGGTTTGAGATCTGACTCTGCTCCGAAGCGGGCAACGTCAGCACTGATTGATGAATGTGTGCACCACGGCCACTATGTCAGGGCCGATCACAAATTGCGCCGGCTGTTCTGTTGTCAGGAATGTGATAAGATCATCTGTGCTGCGAGAGTCCAATCTTGTTTCACCTACACTGAACAGTTTGTACTGAATTGGACGACGGATTTAAAAGTGGAAAAGAAACTACCTTTAATGGACCACGTTAAAAAAGACGTGACGTAATGAATAAAGAAAAAAAGAGACACTTATCTAGTTATGGTCAAAATGGCCGCCGGGCGGAAACGGGGCCACCAGCAGGGGATCATGGGAGAGGAAATAATACTGTCCTAAATGATATTTCTTTCGCCTGAAGTAGACCCAAGAGGTCGAAATGCATTGGTCTTGTCCTGTGCTATGTTTGTCTGTGTCATTGGCGGTAACTATCCCCCTCTCTTTCCGGGTTTTGCTCCATGTTAAGAAAGATAATGAACATTGTGATGTCTAACCGTAAATCATGGAGTGCGAGTCTGGGAAAGCTGGGGAGGTAAGGAAATAGTGACATAAAATGAACTGGAAAAAAAAAAA
>CM031600.1:64489817-64492317 GCA_018398815.1 Conus ventricosus | reverse complement strand
CTACCCTTCAGTTTTTACTCTCCATTCTGCATACTGTTTCTCCGCCCTCTTTTCTTCTCGTCTGTTTGATTCGCCTGTATTCTCTCCACGTTATTAAAAGAAAATGCACATACGTATGCACACCATATGTACATTATCTCTCTATTCTATATATCATTCTGTTTTGTTTTATGCTCGCCCTCCCCCCCCCCCCTTGTCCATTCATACCTCTCCCCCACATTCTTCTCCTCCCTCACCCTCGGTCCGTTCCCGCCCCTCCCCCCCCCCCCTCCCTCCCCCCGCCCGGTCCCAGTCTCCCTGTCTCATTCCTACACCCCTCCCTCTCCCTTTGTTCCTTCACCTTCCACTCGACATTTCATACAGGCTGGCCGTGGCTATCACATTACACTGGGCCGGAAATTCATCTGGATGTGAATGGAGCATGATGGAGCGATGTGACCGGTCAGCGATGATAGCTACGTGGAGTAACCTCCCCTCTTCTCTCTGTCTGCCTGTTTGTCGGTCTGTTTCTTTGTCCGTCTACCTGTGTGTTTGTCTTTGTTTGTTTGTCCATCTTCTGTCTGTCTATCTGTCTTCCTGCCTGCCTCTCTGCCTGTCTATCTGTCTGTTTGTCTTTCTCTGAGTCTGTCTGTTTGTCTGTTTGTCTGTCTTCTGTCTGTCTGTCTGTCTGTCTGTCTGTCTCTCTCTCTCTCTCTCTCTCTCTCTCTCTCTCTCTCTCTCTCTCTCTCTCTCTCTCTCTGTGCGCGCGCACAGGAATTTTCTTTAATGTTCTGTCATAAATATAGGTGGTTGTTGACATCCAATTAAAATGATTTGTACGCTGTTAGAATGGTATTCTTTTTAAAGAAAAAAGGTGAGATAAGGAAGGAGGATAACAATGTGTGTGTGTGTGTGTGTGTGTGTGTGTGTGTGTGTGTGTGTGTGTGTGTGTGTGTGTGTGTGTGAGGAAAATGCTAGATAGAGGGGTGGGGGTGGGGGATCAAAGGCGATCATCTGAAATGAACTAAAGTGAATTAAAGAATGTCAATTTTTGGCGTTTGCCATAGAGTAGTCGTTGATTTACCGAGAGAAACAACTAATAAAGAGTGTTTTTTTTTTAAATCAACATTCCCAGCATCTGCCTGAGGCACAATTTTGTGTAATAAAGGCCTCCTTATGTTCACGATTATTGCGCAGTACATTAACATCACTTAGGCATACGCACGTGGTACCTGGGCACAAATTGGCCAGTAATACAATGCGTAGTAAAGTCTGAAGGTGAGACTTGAAGGGATGTGCAGACAGAATCAAACTGACAGAATCCTTTGACGAGGTTTTGAAGGAGAACTAAAGCATCATAAAGAGTGTTTTTTTTTAAAACTATATCCCTCATTTCTTTTTATGACAAGGGGCAGTTGACTCTTAGACCACCTGAAACATTATTTGGTTCCCTTATTGCTGTTCTCTCCACTTGATCATTATATATAAAGAAAATTAGCGTTGAATGGTATCCAACAAAATTCAGCATGTAAAGAGAGTGGATCAGATGCTTAATTTGAGATGATACGCCCTCTTTCTCTGCTTATTCTCGAAATGAAGCAAACGTGCTTTTTTTTTTTTTTAATGGGAATCAACCTAAGATAAGACATTAAAGATTGCCATTGACTAGAGAATTACATAATTCATTATTAGAATAGCGACCAGCTCAGCTGTTAAAAACTGAATGTCCTCTCCTTCGCAATATGACTTTTTTGGTCTTAATATCTGAGATTACAAAAGCAGACCCTGTGCTTCAAGTTTCCAAAACTGAACCGTCCGTTTAATCCAAATCCACTTCTGGCCTATGCTGTTGTTACATACCAGCAAACCGCTTTAGTTGTTTCAGATACAAAAATGTTGACTTTTGCGCTTGTTAACTCCCAAGAGAGGGGTGGTGAGGGGGGGGGAGGGGGTGGTGGTACACAAAATGCAAAATGCTATGGATCAATGTTTGATGAATTCAAACATCCGCTACGTGGAAAAGTTTGTAAATTTGAGTCTGTTGTTGTTCTCGTTGTTGTATTTTGGGGGAAGTCAATGTCGAATCTAAGATTGAGTTTGTCAAAGTCTTCCACGGCTGTAAGTATCCCTTTCTTATTATCATTTAGCCGAACTTAATATTCTTACTTCGTCCTTGCAAAAGACCGGCAAGCTTATAACCCTCAGTGGACTTAGTATGCGCAAGTACCCCAAAGGTCAATGCTACAGCGTTATTGTCGGTAAATCGGAGTTTCTTTCGGTACAATGCCAGAGCAGAAAGGAATAGTTACTGGACATGGATCAGTCTCGACCGTACACAAGCGGTTGTAAAATGCAACAGAATTTTGAAATCCTGTCCCCACTAACTTATAGACTTTAGGAAATTCAAGCTTCTAATCGCTTTAGTCACAGTTGGTTCAGCTGGCCTTTTCAGTTTGATGTTTAAGTGCGCAAGACACTGAGATTTTCTATTTAAGAATTGTAATATATTTTCCGTCTAAAC
>CM031600.1:64477317-64479817 GCA_018398815.1 Conus ventricosus | reverse complement strand
CATTCCCCTCTCTCTCTCTCTCTCTCTCCTCTCTTCTCTCCTCTCTCTCTCTCTCCATCTCTCTCTCTCTCGCTCGCTCGCGTCTCTTTTTTCCGGCTTTTCTGTGCCTCCCTCTCAGTTTCTCTGTCTTTCCCTCCCCAATTCTTCCTCTGTATCAAACTATACTTCACGTTACATAATCTCTTATCTACATCAGCTTTGGATTCTGTATCGTAAGTTCCCGTCCTCTCAGACCATCTCTGCACTTTCAGCGCCCATCCCACACCCTCTGAATGCTCTCTCTCTCCCTTTGTTTCTACCCCTCCACCTTCCCATCCCTTTTTCCCCACCTCTCCCTCTGTCTCATACTTAATCGGCCCTGAAAGAGGACACAGTGCTCCTCGGGGGGTATAGTTGTATTGAATTTAAGACTTAGATCCATGACATCACCCTCTTCATATCACTTTTTTTTTCTGTATCCCCTGTCTGCACTTCGTTTTCGTTTGCTTTTTATGGATATTTACCATGCCCCTCCGGTATTCCATAAAAACACGCATCCATTAGTCTTCGTCATTGCATAGGATATGGCTGTGATTATCACGTTACAGAGGACCGGAGATCTGTTTGGATGTATATTGGGTTTGGTGAAGTGCAATGACCGCGGTGGACGGGGGCAACGAAGCTTTCCATAAAACTCTCTCTCTCCTCTTCCTCTCTCCCTTCCTCCTCTTCTCTCCCCCTTTCCTCCCCTCTCTCCCCCCCTCTCTCCCCTTTTCTCTCCCCCCTCCTTCGCTCCTCTCTCCCTCGCTCTCTCTCCCTCCCCCTCTCTTCTCTCTCTCCTCTCTTCTCTCTCCTCTCCCCCCCCTTTCTCCTCCAATTACCCCATCACCCTCTTTCTCCCCGCTTTTTCCCTTTTTCTGTTTTCTCTTTCTGTCCCACTCTCTCTTTCCGAAATCCCCGCCCCAAAGATGCTTACAATCCTTTTTGTTGGTTTTGCGACATATTCTGGGTTTTGGTTTGTATCTTTACTTTTGTTCCTTCCTACCCCCCGGAAGGTTTTTCTCTCCGCCTCCTTTCATTTCTGTTACCCCCCTTTGCCACCAGGGGCCTTTCCCCTCCGCCGACACCCGAGACCCCGCATGGTGGCTGGGCTGACTGAACGGGAACGAAGACTGAGGGAAAAGAAATAGCCATTTTTTTTTGTTTGGGGTTCCATCACCTCTCTGCATCGGTATTTTTTCTTTTTTTAATGATGCTCCCCTCCCCCACATTTCTTTTCTATATTTTTATGTAGTATGAGTATGTAGTATGTTGTATTTGTTGGTAGGTTTAGTATGTAGTATTTTGGTTTTAGTATTATGTATGTAGGATGATCATCCAGTAAATTATGTATGCATGCAGTATTTTTGTTGTATGCAGCAAACATGTATGATTAAGTGTTTATATGTATGTATCACATTTTTATTTAAACGTCATCTATTTTAAAATATATAAAATTTTATAAGAAGATTCTTTAAATATGGGAAAAGGAATATCCCAAGACCAGTGTCTCGGATGGAATTGCAGAAAGGGCTTTAAAAAAAATAAAAAAGGGGGCAAATAAAAATAAAGAGGCTATTGAACAAGACACAAAGGACAACAGGAAAATCGTTTGGATCACTAGGTTTTGACCCTAGCTCCCGCAATCTCAATTATTAAAAAAGAACCTTGCCCCTTAAAACACAACCCGGAGAACAAAAAGTGTTTCCCAAAAGCATAACCTAATAGCACAGAAAAAAGGGAGGAAAATTTTAGCAGAAATTAAAAACCCAAACGTACCAAAAGACAATTTGAATATGGCCCACCCCCTAGGGCCTGGGTTTTGGACAGACCAAAAATCGAAATGGCCCACTCGAGAAACCATCAGTTGTGAGCACGTGGATAAAAACTAAAAAATTAACAGAAAATCTCCTGCAGTACAGAAAATTCAATATATATTTTTAATTTTGTAAACTCCATCCTAGCCAATGTATTTTTGGACACGAAAATTTAAAACATAGATGGGCCAATCATAAAAGTGATTTTAAAGTTGAAAAAAATAACCAAATGCAGAGTGCTTCATTTTGGACTGTACCCCCTCCGGAAAGTAAAACCGGGCTTTTCCTGAAGTTATTCCAGTTGAGGGGGTATACAGAGAAAAAAGGGCTTTTGGAAAAAACTGTTTTGGGCGGGCCAATCTTGGACCGCTTCAAGGGGTTAAAATAAAGGGGAGGCCCCTGACAGTGGCCAAGAACCAAAGGATCAAGTACACGCATACATGAGACACAAGCGAATCGTGCGAAAAAATGTATAGTGAGGGGAGCGAAGATAGGGGGGGGGTGGGGGGGAGAGTAGTGAGGTACTTATTTTTTGCAGGGAAAAAATAAAGAAGTGGTTGGGGTGTGTGGTGTTGTGTGTGTGTGTGTGTGGTGTGTGTGTGTGTGGTGGTGTGTGGCGCGCCGCGCGAAATTTGTGTGTGTTGTGTGTGCGTGCGTGCGTACGT
>CM031600.1:64462317-64472317 GCA_018398815.1 Conus ventricosus | reverse complement strand
TTCATGCATTTAATTTCTCTCTCTCTCTCTCTCTCTCTCTCTCTCTCTCTCTCTCATCCTCTGTCCTGTGTATTTACTAAACTCTGATCTATCTTCTCATCTTCTGTTGCAGTCCTCTCTTTTTTCTTTTTCTGTCCATTTCCGTATTGCTTTTATATCTCCTTGTCCTGCAACATTTGCAACTTCACCCCGTCCTGCCTCACACCATCCGTTCCTGCAAATCATCCAATTCCTGTCGCCTTTTCCCACTCCTCCCCTATCCACATGTTCTCTGACTTTGTCTTACCACCCCACCACAACTCCTACCAACCCGCTCCTCCCTTTTTTCTGTTTCTTTCGATGTTGTCTTTCAAATAAATATAGTTATTTCATGAAATAAGAAGGCCTTGGATATCGCATTACAAGGGGCCGGAAATTTGCCTGGATCTGAATGGAGCATGATGGAGTGGAAAGTGCGTGACCGTTCTTACACATACATCGATGGTAAAGGCTGCGGCGGGCTGAACCATCATTAGTGTTCTTATAGGCGTTCACTCTGTTGGTTTCTGTATTTCTTTTTCTGTGCATTCTTTTTTGCTCTGTTTTGTGTATTTGTTATTCTCTCTTCTTCTTTCTGTGCCTCTCTGTGTCTGTCTCTGTCTCTGTCTCCCTCTGTCTGTCTGTCTCTCTCTCTCTCTCTCTCTCCTCTCTCTCTCTCTCTCTCCTCCTCTCTCTCTCTCTCTCTCTCTGTCTTTCTCTGATTTTCGTTTGTTTGTTTGTTTTGTTCCTTCTGTTTGACTACCCACCTTGTCATTATTTCATTTATACCATATTCTTGTGTTGAATTGTCAGTATGAATGATATATATTACAATATTGCATGCATGACAAGGACAGATTGTAAGAATAGGCCATGGCCTAAAATCTTCATGCTTGAGTATCAAACATCAATCAACCAATCAATTAATTGATCTCTATCTCTCTCTCTCTCTCTCTCTCTCTCTCTCTCTCTCTCTCTCTCTCTCTCTCTCTCTCCCCTCCCTCTCTTTCTCTCTGTCTCCCACTCTCTATCTCTCTCTCCCCTCTCTTCCTCCTCTCTCTGTGTCTCTCTTTCTCTCTCTGTTGCTCTCTCTCTCTGTCTTTTCCTCTCCCTCCCTTGCTTGATTGCTCTCTCTCTCTCTCTCTCTCTCTCTCCTCTCTCTCTCTCTCTCTCTCTCTCTCTCTCTCTCTCTCCTTCCTGTGCCTGTGTACTCCCATCCTCTGATCTCATATGCTCGTCTTCTGTTGCAGACCTCTTTGTTTTCTGCCCATTTCCGTATCACTTCCATACCTCCCTGTCCTATCTCTTTAACCATCTCAGCAACATTTGCACCACCGTCCTGCCTCACACCATCCTTTCCTCCAAATTACCGAATCTATCTTTCCCGTCTCCATTTCCCTGCTCCTCCCCTATCCACATGCTCTCTGCCTTTATCTTACCAGTGTATAATCCTCACCACAGCCCTCCCCACCCACCCCTCCCCAGTTTCTATTTCTTTTGATGCTGTTTATTCCCCTCGTCATTTCATTAAAAAAAAAAGTGGCTATGGATATCACATTACAAGGGGCCGGAAATTTCCCTGGATCTGAATGGAGCATGATGGAGTGGAAAGTGCATGACCGCTCTTACAGAAACATCGACAGAAAAGCCTGTGGCAGGATGAGGCAACTTTAGCGTTCTTATCGGTATTCACTCTGATGGTTTCTGTATTTCTTTTTTTGTGCGTTTTCTGTTTGCTCTGTTTTGTGTGCTTTACCCAAGTTTTCCCCAAAGCATGCTAGTTGTAGTATTCCCGTTTGCTTAGTATTGAATAGCATTACACATTGTTTAAGTACTTCTTCAAGGAAGGTTAAGGCCGAAATAAATGAACATCCTTCCTTCCTTCCTTCCTTTTCTCTTCCTTCCTTCCTTTTACAATTTTTTCTCTGTGTAAATCCTATAACTAAACTACACATGATCTTTCTTCTACGTCAGTTTTCCATTCTCTTTTCGTATCTGACTGTTCTGCTCTTTGATCATCGCTGCACCCTCGCGCCATTCCAAACACATTCCTCAAACCAGCCGTTCTCGTTCTAATTTCAAACCTCCTGCTGTGCATCACTCTTTCCCATCATGTCTTTTATCTCACACCGAAGCAGCCCTAAAAGGATCGTACTAAGTCGGCTGCACAGACCTCTAAAGATCTGTGGTCATCTGGGGCTGTCTAATAAAACCAGACTGGAAACTCACACCAAATGAACCGTCTCCTTAATTTTTTCCTTCTACTGCATCTCCTTTGTTCGTTTCGTTTGCTTGTACTGTTCCTTGATGCCCCTCTTTCCCCTTTATCATTTTATTAAACATAACCCATTATCACTCGTCATTACTTATGATTGTTTATATCTAATCACTAGTGGCTGGAAGTTTCTCTGGTATTGCATGGAGCATGATAGTGTGAAGCTACTACTGTAGACGCGGACAATGATGATAACTATGTGAGCTCTCTCTGTGTCTCTGTTGTCTGTCCGTCTGTCTGTCTGTCTGTCTATCTGTCTGTTTGCTGTCGCTCTCTGTCTTCTCTGTCTCTGTCTGTCTGTCTGTCTGTCTGTCTGTCTGTCTCTCTCTCTCTCTCTCTCTCTCCTCTCTCTCTCTCTCTCCTCTCTCTCTTACTTTCTCACGTTGTCAGTCTGACCTCATCATTGTATATCTCACATCTATCACAGTGCCTTTCACTCCTTGTCTTTTATTACCCTCTCTCTGTTTCTCTCTTTCCATCCTCCTTTTCCCCTCTCCTCCTCGCTCTTTCTGTTCTGTTCTCTATTCCCGATTCGGATGTTCTGTTCTTAGCTGTCTTTTTCTGTCTTCCCATCCACCAGTCTCCTTCTGTATTAGATTATATTTCACATTAACTCTCTTCTACATCGGTTTTCTATTCTCTATCATTATTTTACTGTCCCATCTCTTGCACCATCTCCACCCCTTCAGCACCCATTCACACAACACGTAAACCTTTCTCTCCCCCTCTGTTTCGACTCCGTCACTTTCCGATCCCCCTTTCCACAATGCCCTTTATCTCTAGCGGAAACAGCCATGACAGGGTTCTGTGTGGTCACCTGGGCAATCGTTACACTGAAATTAAAACTCACACCCCAGCAAGTTACCATCTTCATTTCATGTTTTCTGCATCCTCTGCCTGCACTTAATGTCCCCATGCTTTTATTGATGCTCACCCTTTCCCTTCAGCATTCCATTAAACATATATCCATTATTATTCTTCACTACAGAGGACATGGCTGTGGATATCACATTTCAGGCGGCTGGCGGTTTTCTTTTAGATGTATATAGGACTTGATGGAGTGAAATGACCGCTGTAGACAACAACGAAACGGTTGTCAACCTATCCTGCCTCTTTCTCTGTCTTTGCCTCTTCCGTGTCTCTCTCTCCTCCTCTTTCTGTCCTCCACACCACACTACCACTCTCTCCCATCACATTTTCTCTTCCGTTAATTTATCTCTTAATTCTGTTTTTATGTTCCTAAAGTTTCCTTTAGTCCTCTCCTTCATTATTCTTAACATTATTATTTTTCCTTTATCTACATCCGTTTTTTATGTTATACTTCTCTTTTTTTTTTATCTCACTGCTTTGTCATTCTGACCATAAACTGCATGTTCAGCCCCCTTCCACCCTCCTGAGACTTGTCTCTTCTCTGTTTCAGCTTCTGTTCCTTTTCATCCCCTGTTTCTCACTATGTCCTTTATCTCACACCACAGCTGTCCTGAAAATGCTCTGCGTGGTCGGCCTGGGCTATACTGGAACTGAAACTCACACCAAGGAAACTGCCTATTTTCTGTCTGTCTGTCTGTCTTTGTTTGTAAAGCTGTCTGTCTGTCCATCTATTTCTGTTTCAGTTTCTTTTTCTGTCTGTCCGCTCTCTTTTTTGTCTGTCTGCCTATCTGTCTGGCTGTCTGTCTCCCCTACTCCCCCGAGCATTTTTCTCCCTCTTCTCTCTTCTCTCTCTCTCTCTCAACTTCTCCTCTTCTCTCTCTCTCTCTCTCTCTCTTCCTCTCTTTCCTCTCTCTCTCTCTCCTCTCTCCCTCTTTCTCCTCTCTCTCCTCTCTCTACAATGATCCATTTAATGAAATGATGTTTATCTACGATAGACTGTAACATAAAGACTGCACACTCAAGATGACTCTCATCAACAAAATTAGAACAATACAGACAATAACAACACTGACGAAAATAGTAGCAAGAGCGATAATATCACTATTCTTTATTGTCAAAATCATCTTCATCGTTGTCAACACATTTTTGTATGATTATCAGTGACCCATTTATAATAGAAAATTCCAATTATATAAATCTTACCTTCCGTCTACCTCCTGATCTCTCTGTCTCTGTCTGTCCATCTCTTTCTTTTTCCATTCTCCATACTCAGTTCCTTTGTATTTCTCCCTCTCTGATTGCATTTCTGCTATATTCTCCTTCTCTGTACGTCTGTCCTCTCTCTCTCTCTCTGTTTCTGTCCACTCCTCTCCTCTCTCTCTCTCTCTCTCTCTCTCTCTCTCTCTCTCTCTCTCTCCTCTCTTCTCTCACACATCATTTTCGTCGCCTGTGTATATTTATCCACTGATTAAACTTCTGTCACATTCTTCTCTCTCTCCTCTCTCTCTCTCTTTCCTCTCTCTCTCTCTCTCTCTCTCTCTCTCTCTCTCTCTCTCTCTCTCTCTCTCTCTCTCTCTGTGTCTCTCTCTCTTCTGTGTATTTCTCATTGTCTTATCTTCCCATTCTCATCTTATGTTGCAGTTCCCTTTTTCTCTAACCATTTCCGTACCTCTTGTTATATCACCGTGTCCTATCTCTTTAACCATCTCAGCAACATTTGCACCACCGACCTGCCTCACACCATCCTTTCCTGCAAATCACCAAATCCATCTTTCCCGTCTCCATTTCCCGTCTCCTCCCCAATCCACATGCTCTCTGCCTTTATCTTACTATAGCGTAATCCTCGCCCCACCCCGAACCGTCCCACTCGATCCTCCCTTTCTTTTTCTTTTGATGTTGTTTATTCCCTCTTTACTTCATAAAACACGCCCTGTGAATATCACATTACAAGGGGCCGGAAATTTCCCTGGATCTGAATGGAGCATGATGGAGTGGAAAGTGCGTGACCGTTCTTACAGAAACATCGACAGTAAAGCTGGCAGTGGGGGTGGTGTTCTTATCGGTGTTCACTCTGTTGGTTAGAACTGTGTTTCTTTTTCTATGCATTCTGTTTCTCGCTCCTTTGTGTGTGTTAGTTTCTCTCTCTCTCTCTCTCCTCTCTCTCTCTCTCTCTCTCTCTCTCTCTCTCTCTCTCTCCTCTCTCTCTTCTCTCTCTCTCTCTCTCTCCTCTCTCTCTCTCTCTCCTCTCTCACTCTCTCTCCTCTCTCCTCATCTCTCTCTCTCTCCTCTCTCTCCTCTGTGACTATATGTGCGTGCACACACATGCACGTGTGAATGTTTATGTGTATGCATTTGTGTGTGTGTGTGTGTGTGTGTGTGTGTGTGTGTGTGTGTGTGTGTGTGTGTGTGTGTGTGTGTTGTTATTATCATATTGGGTATTTATCTGTGTGTGTGTGTGTGTGTGTGTGTGTGTGTGTGTGTGTGTGTGTGTGTTATTATTATTATTATTATTATATTGGGTATTTATCTGTGTGTGTGTGTGTGTGTGTGTGTGTGTGTGTGTGTGTGTGTGTGTGTGTGTGTGTGCGCGCGCGCGCTACTCCTGCTGCTATCAGCACACCCTTTATGAGAAGTCCAAGTTAGTAATGATGATGTCATTGAAGTGGCCTCTCTCTCTCTCTGCATACATATCAGGAACGCTTTGTTTATCAAGTATCATATTCATAGAGAAATATGGACTGAAAACTACATTGTGCAATGACTAGATTTAGACTGGGCACACCCAGTTTGAACATGCATCGCTTTAAATATAGATCTTGTAATGATTGTCTTCTGATGTGTCCATTATGCAAGATACAATATTAATTTCACTTTCTCTTCTTTTCTTAAGACTAAACGAATTGAGAGAAAAATCACCCAGCCTAAATATTGTAGAGAATATTGTTTACTTAAATCAGCTTATTGATATCCTTTTAGTAAATCTGACGGTATACCAACTTTTGTCTTGTTTTAACTACTCCAAAGTCTTGCACAGCATGATAGCTGTAGTGTTCCCGTTTGCTTTGTGTCAAAGAGTATTGTATATTGTCAAGTTACTCTTTCAAGAGGGACAAAAGCCTAAATTGATAAACCATTCTTCCATCCTTCTTATTATTTCACAGTCTTTTCTCTGTATCAGTCCTATGATTAAACTTTACATTATCTTTCTTTAGCATCAGTTTTTGGTTCTCTTTTGGATCCTGCTAATCTCTGAACATCTCTGCATCCTCCTCCCTTCATTCCACACACATCCCTCAAACCGGCCTTTCTTCCTCTACTTCAACTCATCCTGTTTTTCATCTCTCTTTCCCATAATGTCGTTTATCTCACACCAAACCAGCCCTAAAAGGGCTGTTGAAGTCAGCTGCATAGACCTTCAGATCTGTGGTTGGCTGGACTATGTAATAAACCCGAATTGGAAACTCACACCAAACGAACTGTCCCCTCCATGTTTTCTTTTTTCTTCTTCCCTTTCGTGTGCTTTGTTTAGTGCTTCTGTATTTCCCTTGATGGCCCTCTTTCCTCTTCATCTATTCATGGAACATAATCTATTTTCATCGTCATTTCATATATAATGATTGTTGTTGATGTCCCATTACTAGGGGGCAGAAAGTCCATCTGGATGTGCATGGAGCATGATAGAGTGAAGTTACCACTATAGACAGGGACAGCAATGATGGTTATATGAACCGCTTCTCTTTCTCTTCTCTCTCTCTTCTCTCTCTCTCTCTCCTCTCTCTCTCTCTGTCTCTCTCTCTGTTTGTTTCAGCTTGTCTGTCTGTCTGTCTGTCTCTCTCTCTCTCCTCTCTCTCTCTCTCTCTCTCTGTTCTTCATCTTCCCCCTCTCCCTCCTGCACTCTTTCTCTTCTGTTCTCTGATTCTCTCTGATTCAGCTTTTTTGTTCCTACCTCTTTCTTTCACTGTCTTTCTCTCAGGAGTTCTTCCTCTGCATCAGATTAGACTTCACACCATCTCTCTTCTACACCAGTTTTCGATTCTCTTTTGTTATCTTACTGTCCAGTCTCTCACCCCATTTCTGCACCTTCAGCCCCCATCCACACATCACCTGAATCTTTCCCTCTTCGTCTGT
Source organism: Conus ventricosus (assembly GCA_018398815.1). Taxonomy (NCBI): domain Eukaryota; kingdom Metazoa; phylum Mollusca; class Gastropoda; order Neogastropoda; family Conidae; genus Conus; species Conus ventricosus. The sequence continues at coordinate 64,465,026 of CM031600.1, read as the reverse complement.
GTCAGCCTCTCCACCTTCCCACCCCATGCCCTTTATCTCTCGCACCAAAACCGTCATGAAAGCGTTCTGTGTGGTCAGCTGGGCTGTGGGAAATCTGAAATTAAAATTCACGTTCCAGAAATCACCCTCTTCATCCTCTGTCTGTACTTCGTTTCCTTATGCTCTCATTGATGCTTGCCCTGCCCTTCCAGCATTTAATAACACATGTTTCTGTTACTGTTCATCACTACATAGAACATGGCTGTGATTGTCACATTACAAGGAGCTGTTAGTTTATCTAGATGTATATGCAGTTTGGTAGAGTGAAATGACTGCAGTAGACATGGATACTGAAGCTCTGCATTTACGCCCCCCCCCTCCTCCTCTCTCTCTCTCTCTCTCTCCTCTCTCCCCTCTCTCTCTCTCTCTCTCTCTCTCTCTCTCTCTCTCCTCTCTCTCTCTCTCTCTGTCTCTCTCTGTTCTGTTCCAGACTATCTCTGCACTCTGTTATCATCTCTTTCGATTAATGTCCCCTGCTCCCCTTCCCCTAGCCCCCGCCTTTCTTTCCATCACTAATACCTCCACTGCCATCCTCCCTTTCCCACTTTCTCCATCAAACGTTGTTAGTTCATACGATATAGCTGTGGATATCACATCACAAGGGTCCGAAATTCATGAGGATCTGGATGGAGCAAGATGGGACCACGTGACAGCTGTAACAGAGACACTTGACAGGGAAAGCCGGCTTTGTAAGCTTCATATTTTTTTCTTTCTGTTTTGTTTGGCTTTCACTGCTGCGGGAGTGTACACTGAAATGGCGATGCACAGAGTTCCTCTTTGTCTGTCTGTGTCTGTCTATGTTTGGCTAGCATCTGTCTGTCCATCATTTTCTATTTAGTGTCCTTCTTTCACTGTCTGCCTGTCTGTCTGCCAGTCTGTCTGTCTGTCTGTCTGTCTGTCTGCCCCTCCCCAACCTTTTTCTCTGTCTCTCCATCTCTCTGTCTATCTGTCTGTCTGTCTGTCTGTCTGTCGTCTGTCTGTCTCTCTCTGTCTCTCTCTCTCTTGCTCTAACTCTAAACGTTCAATTTAATGAATTTATGTTTATCAACAATGCTCTGTAACAAGAAGACATAACCAACAAATGAGTTCAGTAACAAAATGACAATAATATAGACAACAAAATAAAAAGAAAATGGTGACCTTACTAACAATAGCACTGACCTTTATTGTCAAAGTCATCTTCGTCGTCGTCAGCATGTTAGTTCCCATACTTAAGGCGCTACACACACACACACACACACACACACACACACACACACACACACACACACACACACACACATACACACACACACACGCACGCACGCACACACGCACGCACGCACGCACGCACGCACGCACGCACGCACGCACGCACGCACGCACGCACGCACGCACGCACGCACACAACACACACACACACACACACACACACACACACACACACACGCATATCCAATGACCAAGAAAATTCCACTTCAATATTCTTATCATCTCTCTCTCAATCTCTCTCTCTCTCTCTCTCTCTCTCCTCCTCTCTCTCTCCTCTCTCTCTCTCTCTCTCTCTCTCTCTCTCTCTGTCTGTCGATCTTTTTTTGTCTTACTTGTTAGTGCACTTTTTATCCTATGGCCTGCTCGTTCTAATCTTCTGTTGCAGCCTCCCGTTTCTCTCTGCGAATGAACGTGTCTCTTTTATGTCTGACTGTCCTGTCTCTCTAACCATCTCTGCTCCATTCACACCAACACTCTGCCTCACCACCCCTTTCCTCCGAATCATCAAATCCAGAATCTGTTCCATCCCCCCACCCCCCCCTTTCCCCTATCCACTTGCTGTCTGCATTTATCTCACAAGAGTGTAATCCTCGCCCATCCCCACCACCACCCGACCCTCAATCCCCCCCTCCCCCTATCCACTTGCTGTCTGCATTTATCTCACAAGAGTGTAACCCTCGCCCCATCCCACCACCACCCGTACCCTCACATCCCTCCCCCGTTTCTGTTTCTTTTGATGTTGTTTATTCCTCTCCTTGTTTCATGAAACACGCCCTGCGAATATCGCATTACAAGGGGCCGGAAATTTCCCTGGATCTGAATGGACCATGATGGAGTGGAAAGTGCGTGACCGTTCTTTCACAGACATCGATGGTAAAGGCTGCGGCGGGATGAGGCATCTTTGGCGTTCTTATCGCTCTTCACTTTGTTGGCCTTTGATTTTTTTTTCCCTGTGCATTCTTTTATGTTTCCTTTTGCGTCTTTGTTACTTTCTCTCTCTCTCTCTCTCTCTCTCTCCTCTCTCTCTCTCTCTCTCTCTCTCTCTCTCTCTCTCTCCTCTCTCTCTCTCTCTCTCTCTCTCTCTCTTTAGCATGTGCATGTTTGTACATGTGTGGGTGCATGCGAGTGTATATGTGTGTAAGGGGATTTTTTTTTTTCTTTCTTTCTCTCTTCCTTTCTTTCTATCTGCCTGTCTTTTTTCTGCCTTTCTTCTTTTTTTCATTTTAGCTTCTTTTACTTTTGAAATTATCGACTACACTATCCCGAACAAATCACAAATTGACTGTTAGCTTATCACTATCGGTCTTCCAGTATGTCTGCCATACTGGACATATTGTTGTGATGGATATACGGTGATCCAGAGAGAACACGAGAGAAACAGAGAGAGCGAGCGAGCGAAGAGAGAGAGAGAGAGAGAGA
>CM031600.1:64434817-64439817 GCA_018398815.1 Conus ventricosus | reverse complement strand
TTATTCCACGTGTAAATCCTTCGGCGGGTATTGCTTTTCATACTGGTCTCTATCTAAGTGGCCTGTTTATCTCGCAGCCTTCGTTATGTTCCTTAAATATTTCATACTGGTGTCCATCTAAGTGGGCCTGTTTATCTCGCAGCCTCGTTATGTTCCTTAATATTTCATACTGGTCTCTATCTAAGTGGGCCTGTTTATCTCGCCCGCCTTTGTTATGTTCCTTAAATATTTCATACTGGTCTCTATCTAAGTGGCCTGTTTATTTTCGCAGCCTTCGTTATGTTCCTTAAATATTTCATACTGGTCTCTATCTAAGGGGCCTGTTTATCTCGCAGCCTTCGTTATGTTCCTTAAATATTTCATACTGGTCTCTATCTAAGTGGGCCTTTTTTTATCTCGCAGCCTTCGTTATGTTCCTTAAATATTTTCATTTCTGGTCTCTATCTAAGTGGGCCTGTTTATCTCGCAGCCTTCGTTATGTTCCTTAAATATTTCACACTGGTCTCTATCTAGTGGGCCTCGTATCTCGCAGCCTTCGTTATGTTCCTTAAATATTTCATACTGTCTCTATCTAAGTGGCCTGTTTATCTCGCAGCCTTCGTTATGTTCCTAAATATTTCATACTGGTCTTCTATCTAAGTGGGCCTGTTTATCTCGCAGCCTTCGTTAGTTCCTTAAATATTTCATACTGGTCTCTATCTAAGTGGGCCTACTTATCTCACAGCCTTTGTTATGTTCCTTAAATATTTCATACTGGTGTCTATCTAAGTGGGCCTGTTTATCTCGCAGCCTTCGTTATGTTCCTTAAATATTTCATACTGGTCTCTATCTAAGTGGGTCTGTTACTCGCAGCCTTCGTTATGTTCCTAAAAATTTCATAACTGGTCTCTATCTTTAAGTGGGCCTGTTTATCTCGCAGCCTTCGTTATGTTCCTTAAATATTTCATACTGGTCTCTATCTAAGTGGGCCTGTTTATCTCGCAGCCTTCGTTATGTTCCTTAAATATTTCATACTGGTCTCTATCTAAGTGGGCCTGTTTATCTCGCAGTCTTCCTTATGTTCCTTAAATATTTCATACTGGTCTCTATCTAAGTGGGCCTGTTTATCTCGCAGCCTTCGTTATGTTCCTTAAATATTTCATACTGGTCTCTATCTAAGTGGGCCTGTTTATCTCGCAGTCTTCGTTATGTTCCTTAAATATTTCATACTGGTCTCGATCTAAGTGGGCTATTATCTCGCAGCCTTCGTTATGTTCCTTAAATATTTCATACTGGTCTCTATCTAAGTGGGCCTACTTATCTCGCAGCCTTCGTTATGTTCCTTAAATATATTTTATACTGGTCTCTATCTAAGTGGGCCTACTTATCTCGCAGCTTTCGTTATGTTCCTTAAATATTTCATACTGGTCTCTATCTAAGTGGCCTACTTATCTCGCAGCCTTCGTTATGTTCCTTAAATATTTCATACTGGTCTCTATCTAAGTGGGCCTATTTATCTCGCAGCCTTCGTTATGTTCCTTAAATATTTCATACTGGTCTCTATCTAAGTGGGCCTATTTATCTCGCAGCCTTCGTTATGTTCCATAAATATTTCAAAATTGCGTTTTCTTCCACACTGCCCTTTGATACCATACACTCTGTGGAGTAAACGAACTTTGACGCGCGTGCATGCGATATATATGGTGTGCAATACCGTAGTATGTTTGTTGAAAACTCAACAAACATACTACGGTATTGCACACCAGCCTTTTCTGGGATTGCAGTCTTCTTAAAACTGAAAGGGCAGAGGAGTCAAATTACCACTTTCCGCGGTCACTGAGGAGAAACCACCAAGTTTCGAAATATCGGTATATGACCAGGAGTTATATGTTAGTGAGTTTCCCTCCCTATTGGAGGGTGTCTCCCCTTGGAGACTATAAGCTTGCTGAAGGTTCATTGTGAGAAGCATTTTTTTTCCCCATTCACCCACTCAAGCACATACTGTTAGTTAGGCAGAATCACTCACTGCAGATATGAATGCTTATCCTCCCCTATTTCTTCAATCTAAGACATAAGAGCAAGCTTTGTTTATAATTCAATATTTTTTGCAGTCATTGCAACACCAAGCTGCTCTGTAAGTTGCTGGAACGGTGCTCGGTACTTATCCTTGGAATTTATTAGTTTGTTGTATATATATATATATATATATATATATATATATATATATATATATATATATATATATATATATATATGTGTGTGTGTGTGTGTGTGTGTGTGTGTGTGTGTGTGTGTGTGTGTGTGTGTGCGTGCGCGCGCGCGTATGTGTATGTGTGTGCTTGCACACACGCATGCGCGATGTGTGTGTGTGCGTGTGAGTGTGAGTGTGTGTGTGTGTGTGTGTGTGTGTGTGTGTGTGTGTGTGTGTGTGTGTGTGTGTGTGTGTGTGCGCGTCAGTCTGCGTGCGTGCGTGCGTGCGTGTGCGCGTGTGTGAATAATTTATCGTAAAATGCATACGTATGCCTTTTTCTTATCAGTCGTTGGCTTATCCGTGTTTGGCAGAAACGTCATGTGTATTAATGTGTGTGATGTTAATTGTAAAACATTTTGAGCACTCAATCAAAGAGGAAAGAGTCCAACAAAAATATGTCTCTAGTTTTAAGTCTTTACCTTGAGAATAATATTAGACTGACTCTCTTCTCTCTCTCTCTCTCTCTCTCTCTCTCTCTCTCTCTCTCTCTCTCTCTCTCTCTCTCTCTCTCCAGATCTATCTATTTATCCATTTGTCTGTCTGTCTATATATCTATCTATGTACGCGTGCACACGTGTGTGTGTGCCTGCGTGCGTGCCTGCGTGCGCGCGCCCTCGCGCGCGCGCGCGCGTGTGTGTGTATAACAGAAGCTTCTTTCAACAACAAAAATGATACACAAAAAACCCAACCCAGAAAAGAGAAGAAAGCACACACACACACGCACGCACACACAGACACAGACACATACACAGACACGGAACACACACACACACACACCACACACACACACACACACACACACACACACACACACACACAAACACACACACACACACAACACCACACACACACACACACACACTCCCAAAAAAAACCCAAATCCTACCTTTGGCCTACGTAAGTAGGGTTCGCCACAGATATCAACAATGTTCACGCGAGACTGACTCCTATTACTGGAACTTCTTTGAAGCAGTCACGCGTGACAAGCAGACTGGAACTTGGCAGACTTTGCCTTGCTACCAGGACCTCTTACCTCCCCCCCCTTCCTCCATTCTTCTCCTTCCCCTTCTCCATGACCGCTAATAATCAAAACATAACAATCTCTGAGGAGAAAAATCTGGAATAGAAAAAAAAAATGGTAGGAGGAGAGTAAAGGGGATTTGGAGAGGAGAGGGAGAGCTAGTTGAGGGGGTGGGGGTGGGGTGGAACAGAGAGAGAGGGAGGGGGGGGGGTATGTGGAGGGAGTGTCTCATTTCAAACCTTTTAGGAACAAAAAAAAGGGGATGAAGGGGATGTCTGTTACCACACAGATTTGGAACGTGTCCAGTTTAATTATCACCAAAGTGTTAGTCAGCACAGCTGAAGGGATCGACGATCTAAAACACATGTCTGACGAGGGTAGCACGCACTCTGCCTGAGGCCTGTTCGGCCTGATGGTAGGAGGCGCTGATCTCTTGACCCGAGGGGGTCATCAGTTCAAATCCCCGGCTTGAAAACAGCGAGTTTTAGAGGACGGTTCGGAATCAACATCCGCACAAGTTTCCAACTCCTCCAACGCCTTCTGAGTCTTAACCGAGTTTCCATGTGTGTACACATGAGTATACATACGCGCGCGCGTGCATGCGCACACACATACACATGTGCAGTTACTAGCATCTTGTTTGGCTATCATCAATGAAGACAGAAAGTGGCCACCTTTACGTGTGACTGGGAAAAAACAACCATCTCATTGATGGTGAAGCTCGGAGCTCTAGCGGAGGACCAAGGAAGAAGAAGGGGGAGGAGGAGGAAGAAAAAAAGGAGGAGGATGAGGAAGAGTAAGAGGAGGAGCAGGAAGAGGAGACGAAGAAGGAGGAGGAGGAGGAAGAGGAAAAGGAGGGGAGGAGAAGGAGACAACAAGAAGAGAAGAAGAAGAAAAGAAGAAGAAGAAGAAGAAGAAGAAGAAGAAGAAGAAGAGGAAGAAGAAGAAGAAGAAGAAGAAGAAGAAGAAGAAGAAGAAGGAGGAGGAGGAGGAGGAGGAGAGGGAGGTGGAGGAGGAGGAGGAGGGGAAAAGGAAGAGAAGGAGGAGAACAAGAAGAACGATATGATGATGATGATGATGATGATGATGATGATGATGAGGGTGGTGGTGGTGATGATGATGATGATGATGATGATGATGATGATGATGATGATGATGATGATGATGATGACGACGACGATAATGAGGAGGAGGAGGAGAAGAGGAGGAGGAGGAGAAGAAGAAGAGGAGGAGGAGAAGAAGAGGAGGGGGAGGCAGCGGAGGAGAAAAACAGGAAGACGAAGATTTCCCTGCATTGCACTAGATAACACTATCCACACACTGTTGTACCGAATACATATAAAATTGATCGACGGATGGTAAAATACACATATATGAAGGAAGACAGGAAGGACGGTAGGAGGTAACAAAGGAATGAACACGTAATCTGAAAAAAGCAATCCGAGTGAGGAGCTCGCACACATTCACCAGAGACATATACATACATGTACACGCGGATATACTCGTATAAACAAGCACACAAACATGTACACACTCACAAAACAACACACAGTGACATATACGGAACACACACACACACACACACACACACACACACACACACACACACACACACACACACATATATATATATATATATATATATATATATACAGTCTAATCCGGTTATAAAAAACTCGGTTACAAAAAACTCGGTTATTGGAAAGCAAAAAATTTTCCCTGCCGAGCGTGTTCTATTTCTTACTTAGG
>CM031600.1:64430262-64434717 GCA_018398815.1 Conus ventricosus | reverse complement strand
AAAAAAACCAACCAAAGGGTGCCATCTAGAAGCAAAAGAAAATCTAAAAGAGCAAACAAACTACATTTTCTGTGAAAAATAGAAATATAAAACGATATCCCTAAGACACAAGTGCTGAGGGCTAGTTCTTGGAATGAATCCGCAAGACTAAAATACAACAACTAATAAATTCCAAGGATAAGTACCGCACCGTTCCAGCAACTTACAGAGCAGCTTGGTGTTGCAATGACTGCAAGAAATAAGAATTATAAACAAAGCTTGCTCTTATGTCTTAATTGAAGAAATAGGGGAGATACGCATTCATATCTGCAGTGGTAGATGATCTGCCTAACTAACAGTATGTGCATGAGTGGGTGAATGGGTATTATCCTTGGAATTATTAGTTTGTTGTATTTTAGTCCCTTGCGGATTCATTCCAAGAACTAGCCCTCCAGCACTTGTGTCTTAGAGATATCGTTTATATATTTCTATTTTTCACAAGAAAATGTAGTTTGTTTTGCTCTTTTATGATTTTCTTTTGCCTCTTAGATGGCACCTTTGGTTGGTTTTTTTGAAAAAACTCAACAAACATACTAAGGTATTGCACACCAACCTTTTCTGGATTGCATTCTTCTTAAAACTGAAAAGGCAGAGGAGTCAAATTACCACTTCCGCGTCACTGAGGAGAAACCACCAAGTTTCGAAATATCGGTATATGACCAGAGTTTATATGTTAGTGATTTCCCTCCGTATTGGAGAATGTCTCCCTTTTGGAGAATATAAGCTGCTGAAGGCTCATTTGAGAAGCATTTATTTTCCCATTCACCCACTCATGCACAACTGTTAGTTAGGCAAATCATCTACCACTGCAGATATGAATGCGTATCTCCCCCTATTTCTTCAATCTAAGACATAAGAGCAAGCTTTGTTTATAATTCATTATTCTTGCAGTCATTGCAACACCAAGCTGCTCTGTAAGTTGCTGGAACGGTGCGGTACTTATCCTGGAATTTATTAGTTTGTTGTATATATATATATATATGTGTTAAAATCATATTAAAAAGGAATATTAAAATACTCTACAAATTTGTTTCAAGCTGGTGGCTATCTTCAGGATGATGTTTGGGTTGCCCACCGCCGGTGTTATATAGCGTGTGAGACCCGATGCATTGTTTTCACGTGTGGGTTGGTTGCACGTGTTTTTTTTTTTTGTTTGTTTTCAGGTTGTTGTTTGGGGTGTGTTCACTAACAACGATTTCCATTTGTGCCTGCAGTTGTTTACTATTTCTGTTTTAGTGTTTAAAGTTGCTAAGTGTGGTTTACATAGTATCAGCCATTTTTCAGTTAAACATAGGTTGCATCTTTTTGAAATGTTGCTGTATGGTGATGCCCTTTTTATGATTTTCCAGGATATATTGTAGTTTAATTTTGGGTCTTTAAGTTTCCAAATGTATTTGCTCAATTCTGTTTGGTTTTTGTATTTTTCTTTATTACATGACTGTTTGTGGCTTGCATATCTGGTTTTGAAGTGGTTTTCAGTAATCCCTATGTATGTTTCTTTATCATTTTCTGATGTCACAGTGGCTTGGTATACGATATTCTTATAAAGGCATTTGTTGCTTAGGGGCACTGCTCCGCAAGGGACTAAATTACAACAAACTAATAAATTCCAAGGATAAGTACTGAGCACCATTCCAGCAACTTACAGAGCAGCTTGGTGTTGCAATGACTGCAAGAAATATTCAATTATAAACAAAGCTTGCTCTTATGTCTTTGATTTAAGAAATAGGGGGAGATAAGCATTCATATCTGCAGTGGTAGATAATACTGCCTAACTAACAGTATGTGCTTGAGTGGGTGAATGGGGAAAAATAAAATAAATGCTTCTCAAAATGAGCCATCAGCAAGCTTATAGTCTCCAAGGGGGAGACAATCTCCAATAGGGGGATACTCACTAACATGTAACTCCTGGTCAGATACCGATATTTCGAAACCTGATTGTTTCTCCTCAGTGACCGCGGAAAGTGGTAATTTTTCCCCCTATTTCTTCAATCTAAGGACATAAGAGCAAGCTTTGTTTATAATTCAATATTTCTTGCAGTCATTGCAACAACAAGCTGCTCTGTAAGTTGCTGGAATGGTGCTCGGTACTTATCCTTGGAATTTATTAGTTTGTTGTAATTTAGTCCCTTGCGGATTCATTCCAAGAACTGGCCCTCAGCACTTGTGTCTTAAGAGGTTATCTTTTTATATTTTCTACTTTTCACAAGAAAATGTAGCTTGTTTTGCTCTTTCATGATTTCGTTTGCTTCTTAGGTGGCACCTTTGGTTGGTTTTTTGAAAACTCAACAAACATACTACGGTATTGCACACCAGCTTTTTCTGGGATAGCATTCTTCTTAAAACCGAAAAGGCACAGGAGTCAAATTACCACTTTCCGCTGAGGAGAAACAATCAGGTTTCGAAATATCGGTATCTGACCAGGAGTTATATGTTAGTGAGTTTCCTCCCTATTGGAGATTGTCTCCCCCTGTGAGACTATAAGCTTGCTGAAGGCTCATTTTGAGAAGCATTTATTTTATTTTTCCCCATTCACCCACTCAAGCAGGCAGTATTATCTACCACTGCAGATACGAATGTTTATCTCCCCCTATTTCTTCAATCTAAGACATAAAAGCAAGCTTTGTTTATAATTCAATATTTCTTGCAGTCATTGCAATACCAAGCTGCTCTGTAAGTTGCTGGAATGGTGCTCGGTACTTATCCTTGGAATTTATTAGTTTGTTGTTTTATATATATATATATATGTGTGTGTGTGTCTATAAATATATATCGGATATATATATATATATTTATATGTATGGCATACTTAACATACGATTTAAAGCAGATATTTCTATAGATATATTGCAATATAACGCACAAAAAAAATAGTCTGTTGCATATGAAAAAAGCTTAAAGTAGAATCTATGTTTGCTGAGAAATAATGTTCTTATGAATGCAGACAGTTTGCATTTATGTATACATTAATAAACGTGTGTGTATGTGCAAGTGTATGCAGGCGCGCGTGTGTGTGTGTGTGTGTATTTCTGGGTCTTCTATTAGACTCGCGTGGTTTAAGTTGACTTCTTTTCTATTTCGGAATTTTCGCGACAAACGTATGGATTATTTTCCCTCAAATCCGATTTTTAACCAGTCCTTACCACCACAGGCGTACTTTCGGGATTAAAGAAATATTTTCAGCAGAAAATCCGCTTTGCAGCACCCACTCACCAACCTACAACACACATACACAATGTTTGTTTGAGGTTGCCTCTTTCGTGCGTGCGTCTCCTGAGTCGATGTAAGCTAAAATCTACTCCACATATGTTGTTTTCAGTCGATATTTTAAGGAACGCGAACTATGTGACCTTTTTTTTTTTCGTATTCTGGCTACAGGATTCTTTCATTATTATTTTCTCCACTCAGTAAATAGGACATTAATAACAGCGGATAGATGGCATCGAACGAGCAGATTTATGACACAAGCAGATACATTTTTTTTGCGTTTAACTGTTAGACTTGTATTCAGTTGGACATGACTGAAGCGAAATATAGCAAAAGAGCTGAGGAAATTGAATTCACCACAAATACCGATGAGAACATTCTAGCTAGTTGTCTCTCTCTCTCTCTCCTCTCTCTCTCTTCTCTCTCTCTCTCTCTCTCTCTCTCTCTCTCTCTCTCTCTCTCTCTCCTCCATGGCTGAAATTTTAACATGCATTTACCAACGGGTCAAAAACTCGGACGCTTTCTCTTCGTGAATCCACTTCTTTCTCCGTAACCCACTTTCTTTTTGCAAATTCTTATGGTCGGAAATGGTGTGAAAATAATGCACACCTTGTAAACACTGAATGTATACTAGAAGTATACATGTTAAGCTATTGGGCATCTGTCAAAACTGGTGAATTTTAAAATGAAAAAAAGGAAAAAGAAAAAGAAAAAAAAACTGTTGCTGGAAAATATTCTAATTCAATATTCAAAACGACGTATGTAAACTTCACATTTTTTCCATTAAGTAAAATGCCTTGAAAATACGTTTGCAAATCGAATGAATCCAGTTTGAAATGTTGTGTGTGTGTTGTGTGTGTGTGTGTGTGTGTGTGTGTGTGTGTGCGTGCGTGCGTGCGTGCGTGCGTGCGTGCGTGCGTGCGCGCGCGCGTAGTGTGTTTGTGTGTGTGTGTGTGTGTGTGTGTGTGTGTGTGTGTTGAGTGTGTGTGTGTGTGCGTGTGCGTGCGTGCGTGCGTGCGTGCGTGCGTGCGTGCGTGCGTGCGTGCGTGCGTGCGTGCGTGCGTACGTGTAGGTGTGTAGTTGAGTGGGGATTTGTGCGCGAGCGCGCGTGTATTCAGCATGTTCACAGGTGTGTGTGTGTCCGCCTTGATGGTATGAATTCGTCAGTGCGTTGGCTGGTGTGTGGGTGCGAAAAGGCGTACCGCGTCC
>CM031600.1:64422762-64425262 GCA_018398815.1 Conus ventricosus | reverse complement strand
GGTTTCTTATGACATCTTATCGGCTTAGTTGGAGACCAGTTGTCATTGATGCCTCCCATCCAGAGTTTGTGCTCTCTATTTTCCCTCGATACATGTATACCAAGGGCCACACATCAATTTGAAGCATTCCAGTTGGATGCTGCATATTGCATCATGCAAATTTCGACTTCCCATTCCGCTTCCTACTTTTTAAAGGAGGTTCATCGAGTAAATCAGTATCGTGCCATGTTGACTTTGAAACTTTCCTATGCGTGAAAGTCAGCGGGCGCTTGTGGTCATGGTTTCTACATCCGTTGTTGGAGTGTTAATTGTAAAGTCGATTGCAGCATTCTCTTCCTGGATTGCGTGGCCATTTTATTTCACTGAGTATATGAACCATCAGTGTGTGTTACGATTCGTCTGTTTTGCGGCAAACTTCTGCGGCATCTGAGTTTCTGCGTTTGGTTTTGCAGTCTGGCCATCCTGAACAGTGTCTTCCAAAGCTCTGATGCTATGGAGGCTTGGCAAAGATGAATGCAATGGTCGGAGTATTTCTCCCCATTTTTTGTTGGTTTGTTGGAATTCTAATGATTTTAAAAGAAGCTGCGACAACTGAAGAGTTCTCATTCAAGAGACAAAAGTCGAATCTTGTCGGGCATAAACGAATGGCTCTGTTCAAAATACGGAACTCAATGACTCCCTCTACTAACAGGGAAAGATTAAACATTTATGTTTTAAGGTCGTCCTCTTCATCTCATCTTTCCTGTTCCCGTTCTCCCTTCATACAACTCTGGCCCCGCGAAGTCATTTTCATGGTGATTATGGACTTGTTCCCCCCGCGTTAGTGCTCCCGACCATATGTTCCTTTCCGTCGTTTGTTTGTTCTTGTCTTTCCCTGGAGTTCACCCTAGGTTTATTTCCGTTGTTTGTTTGTTCTTGTCTTTCCCTGAAGTTTACCCTAGGTTTATTTACGCTGTTTGTTTGTTCTTGTCTTTCCCTGAAGTTCACCCTTGGTTTATTTACGTTGTTTGTTTGTTCTTGTCTTTCTCGAAGTCCAATAGGTTGAGGCTCGTAACTTCATTGTATGTTGCCTTCATCTGGCGGATATTTACAACATTCCATTTCCAGTTTGATCTCCGCCTACAGTCAGTATTTCTCCGAAAGATGCAAGCTGTGTGTTGTTTTCTGTTTGTCCTCATCCATGATTTTCTACATTCTAGACGAGTCCTTTTGTTTACTTCACTGCGTCATGAAGTGGCAGTAGATGATTTTCAAGTGCTCTGAAATATGCTTGCGCCTGCCCCAACTTGTATCTGACTCGTACTCGGGTGATAGTTCCATTGGAAACGAGACTAGACTTTGTTTTATGCCTCTTGTGTCTATGGCTACCGCCTGGTTTTTGTCCTTTCTTTGGAATCCTTCATACACTTCATGGCATCTTGTTCTTCAGCTTCTTTGATTGGCAGGGAGGATGTGTTATGTTTTTATTTTTGTCTTGCTAGTTCTCTTGCTGTTAGTGCTGCGTTCTGTGTGTTTTGCCAACTATATTTTGTGGAGTAAGAATGCGATTGCCACTTGTTGACGTCGATCCTCTCCTGAATTTGATAGAGCCTTCAGGCAATTGTGTGTTAAGTCTTCTGAGACATAACCGACATCAAAAACGGTCTAGGCAGAGACTGACGATTGCCTTCGTCTTCGTCTTCAAGCTGCTTCATATCTGGATACCGTACTGTGTCAGCACCCTTTGCAGTATCTTAAGTGACTTCAGCTGTTCCCTCACTCAGTTCATGTGCTATGATTCCATCATCGAAGACAATTTTAGTTTGATATTTGATTTGAATCGGCCACTTTTTTCCCCTTTCATCCTAATTCTTATCTGTGGTGTGTTTCAGTAAAGCCAACTTTTGTTGGGAGGGGGATGCTGGGGTCCTCCCTTGTCTACAGTGTGGTGGTCCCATTAACATCTTAGATATCTAGGAGGCATTTGTACTGTGTTCTCCCCTTCCAATCGATGATGAAGCCACCGATATTGCGTAAGTATCATACGTGTCTCAGAATATTATTTCCATATGACTTCTTTTGCTTTCCCGCTACTATTTAAATCTGTCACATCTATTCGATCACGTTCATTCCAATCAGGGCAAGGATGTCTTTCTCGCGGCAAAGTCTCATAACCTTGAGCTTTCTTTTCACATTATCTGTGTGTCTCCATTCCAGCAGCCAGGAAACCAGGAAATCGCAGAACACCTAGAAAAACATAACACACAATAATAAGGATGATGCTAACGCTGCGACAAACGACGACATCGACATCGAAAATGGACCAAAAAGTGGTACTGGACTCAAACGTGCTGAAAGAGTCTGCACGTGCACCATGGACAGGGACATAGAGAGGGCATGCTAGACAGGTTGCCCCCCTTGGAGCAAGAAGCAATGCCACGCGTCCTCTGACCTGTGCACACACATCATCGATCAGGCGGCGGGGGGGGGGGGGGGGGGGGGGGGGGGGGGGGGGGGGGGG
>CM031600.1:64400262-64405262 GCA_018398815.1 Conus ventricosus | reverse complement strand
GATGCTTTCCCTCAGGTTCAAAATCATTTTCCTTGTTTCCCCAAGGATAATGGCTCTCATCCTTGTTTTCCCAAGGATAATGACTCTTATCCTTGCTTTCCCAAGGATAATGACTCTCATCCTTGTTTTCCCAAGGATAATGACTCTCATCCTTGTTTTCCCAAGGATAATGACTCTCATCCTTGTTTTCCCAAGGATAATGACTCTCATCCTTGTTTTCCCAAGGATAATGACTCTCATCCTTCTTTTCCCAAGGATAATGACTCTCATCCTTCTTTTCCTGAGAATACGGTGAAATAAGTGAAAAATCAGCTGTGATACTTTGTTTTCCCTCACAAGCGCGTGTGCACCGGCATCATCGGTAGTACTATGTAGACTGACGGCTTGAATAAGTAAAAACATTTTGGGCAGAAAAGGCGCAGTCTGCATGACCAGAGGGATCTGTTAGGTATTTCTGGCGTATGGTGGAAGAGGGGTGGGGTTTGGAGGTGGAGCTAATGACGGTATATAATTAGAAAAGGTTCCCTCTCTGACTGCTAGCTCTCACAGACTAACATCCATCTTGGTGAATTCGTGTCGAGATCGCCAATATCGGCAAGTTCATAGGAACTGTTGTTGGGCGGCCGTGGTGGCGCCCTCCGGAAGGGATGCTCAACGCTGACTCTATGACTGGTCAACTATTGTCGTCAGTAGGGGGGTTAGGAGGTGGTGTCCTGCGTATGCAGGATCAGAACAGGCGCCACTGAGCACCATCACTGTGGCCCGGCAGTACTGCAGTGTCTCCTTGGTGGGTTGTCCAACGACAACTTGACATTGCCGGTGCTGGGGCTTGGCGAGACAATAGACGCTGATATAAATGGTATGGGGGTATTGTCACTGAAGAATGAATGAATGAAATTAATAAACATACAAATAAGTAAATGAATAAATGAATAAATAAATAAGCAAATAAATAGACAGATAAATGAATATAGAAAGAAAGAAAGAAACGAAAGAAAGAAAGAGAGAAACGAAAGAATAAATAATAGATAAATAAACAAAAAGATATGTACAAATAAGAATAAAAAATAAACGAGGAGGGGGGGGGGGGGAATTCCACAACATGCATTGTTCTCTCACTTGTTCTTTTATCTTTACCCTATGGTACTGTTTTACTGTGTGTATTGCTCAGAACACAATTTTTTTTTCTGTACTAGATGATGTTGTTTCACGGCAAATGTGGCTCACCCTCGCTATAGTTTCCTACCGAAAGGTACTGCTTGACTGCATGAACTATTCATCCACACTATGTTTCTCCCCCAAATAATACCATCCTATTGCACATACTGTTCAGATACACCATTGTATTTTCCTAACAAAATAGTACTGTGTTTCTGCATGTATCCTTTAGTCACACGACCAAATGTTATCGTACCAAACGAAACTACTTTTAGTGCCCACTACTTTGTTCAACCATACCGTTATTTTCCCTTTGAGATCGCACCATTTATCTGAAGGCATAATTCAAACCACACTTTTTTTTCCTATTCCAAATGGCTCTGTTTCGCTTCGTTTATTAACTCATGCACGCTATACTTTCCTACCAAACGGCACTATTTCACTGCAGTATGTATACTTCAGCCAGACTGTTTACTTCTTAACATATGGTATTATTTAGTACATGCACTGTTTAGACGTGTTAGTAGTTTCCTGCCTGACTGTACACATTGATTACATGTGTTGTTCAGCAACGCTTTATTCTCTTACCAGATAGTACTATTCATGTTGCACGTATCGTTCAACCATGCTATATTGTCCTTCGAGATGGCACTATTTTCTAATTGCAAGTATTGTTCGGTCACAGTATTATATTTTAACCAAATATCACTGTTTTACTGCATGTATTGTTTATACACAGTGCATGTGCCTACCAAACATTACAATTTCACCGCCCACTACATCTGCAACCAGAGGCAATTATCTGACAGCATGCATTGTTCTGCTTCACTATATCATTGTTCAACCACATGTTGGTTTCCAGCCAGAAGTTGTTATTTCCAAACATGTGTTGTTCAGCCGTACTGGCAATACTTATGACAGCCTTCACAGCAAAATGAGTCGCTTGTCACATATGGACGATTTTTATACCATGTAATTAGGAAATGTATCTTTCATGCTCAACTCAGTGATGACAACTGTTCTAAAATCGGACATTTACTTTGCGAGATATGGCATTTATAAGTTGCTAGCCGTCTGTCAGACACACTTTTGTGAAAGAAAGTAAAAGCTGATTCACGGATCACTTTCCGTACAACTATCATCCAATTGTCACAAACTTTCATCCACACACCAATCACATAAAAGAACATTAAAGACAATTCTTAAAATGTGGTGTTCCCACAAACATTTCCTCCTAAAATTTGACACCTTTATGAAACATTAATTTGTGAAATATGACACTTTTATAAAGTATTGATTTGTGAAAAATTTTTTCCAATTGATACTTTTAATCAAGGAAAAAGCAAAATACTAAAAGATATATAAACAGCAGCCGGTGTAACAAAAGTAGAAGTGTCAGGTTCAACCCCGACCCACAAATTATCCCCGGACACCCTTACCTCATATCTCGTTTGCTGGCTGCAAATACTGTGAAGTGATAAGAGATTCGTTTCGTGGTGAAAGGTCACATACTCTCCTGTCAGGTGGTTCTTTTCTACTGCATGTATTGTTCAACCACACTGTACGTTCTTATCCTACGCAACTGTTTTACAACAGGCATTGTTCAGTCACCCTTGTGTGTGTGTGTGTGTGTGTGTGTGTGTGTGTGTGTGTGTGTGTGTGTGTGTGTGTGTGTGTGTGTGTGTGTGTGTGTGTGTGTGAGAGAGAGAGAGAGAGAGAGAGAGAGAGAGAGAGAGAGAGATGCTATTTCATTACAAGTAATGTTAGCCGCACCAAACTCCCTGGTGGGAAACACTAAGGCCCCCACAAAGCATCCAGTGGGTGGACATGGTTCTGACCGAATACCGAACATCACAATCCAATTTCGACATCTTGATGAAGAAACGCTCAACGTCTCAAGTACTAGAAGCTTTCCAGGAGGAGACGCTGTAAGCGATCACAACTTATTAATTAATGATGATGATCATTCATGTCTGCTTGAACAGAAAAATTCACAAAGAGAAAAACACAAGTCTCGGGTATGACCCTAAAAAACTGAAGGATCTTCAGGTGGCCGCGGCATAACAGGTAATGATGGGCGAATATTTGCACCACTGACTGTCTTGGTGACAACGATGCAGATGTACAAACACTGACTGCAGCATTCAATAACAGTGATGACAGAAATTGTAAATAACGTGTGTGTATTTTTGGATGGGGTCGCCGCATAAACAAACTCTATGTCACTGCAGAGATTCTTGACTTACGAGACAAACGGAGAGAGCTGTAGAGCAAAACTATCTGGGCAAAAGGCGCAGAGAAGCAGGGTTTAACCAGCAAAGAAAGGCAGAGGAAGAAGGGAAAAACCGAACATGTTGCAGCCTTGGGGGAAAAGTATATGAAAAATGAACGATGAAATCGAAAAGAGCATGAAGATAGCCATGGAAGACTGGAAAGGTGGGCAGTACACAAACATACAGGTCAGCCAGAATACAAGAAATATCCAAAAGAATACCACACAGTGAAACAGTAGGCATTCAACAAGGACGAGCCACCACCCAAGACAAGCCAGGCAACTGTCTCACATGATGAATTAAAACCCTCTTGCATTTGCATTTTTCAGCCCCAAACTGTTTCAAGTATTCGGGGTTTTTTTGGGTTTTTTTTTGTACTACTGCTAAGATTCACTAGACACCTTTCAGGGATGCCCATTTATTTTGGCCAGCCGTGACTTAAAACAAGGTCGCAGTGTGGGGGAAAGTAACGCAGCACGTGCGGCCGGTTGCGACCGTAACAAACACGAGGGGAGACAAACAGAGCGGCCGGATACGGGCGAAACAAATACAAGAGGGTTTTAACAAGTGCTGGACCGAGACCCGCTCAGGATTGTATAATTCTGAGACCGATGGAGATGCCACTGTGCTGAATAGTTCTCAATGCAACAGTGGAGGTACCAAACCAATCCGTACAGAGGAAGCAGAAGCAGAAGTAAAGTCGCACCAAAAAGGAGGTCAGCTGGAAGAGACAATATTCCTACAAAGTTAATTCGGGCGGGAGGAGTGGAAGCTGTCAAAGTTCTGACGGTTATTCATAGCAAGCAAGACCTGGCTGAGTTGAGAATTGCCGGCACGACGGACCCAGTCCTTGATCATCATACTCCACTAGAGGATAACCTTTAGCAGCTATGTCAGAATTACAGCACAATCAACCTCGAATTACTACTTCAGTAAAATGATGCAGAAAAATCTGCTTCTCCTTGCCGATGAACAAGCAGGTTTCAGAGCTGGAAGAAACACCACCGAGAATTCAACCTACGAATCTCTTGTGAGAAATACCTACACCAGACAAAAAAGCTATACCGTGTTTTTTTAATTATTTTTTTATGGACTTTATGAAAGTATTGGACAGACAGACTTATAGTCACCCCTGAGGAGATACATCGATTGGAACCTTGTCAGTCATAGAGCAACTTTACGAAAGAGCCATCAGCGCAATCATCTACGACAGACTAGGTGAGTGGTTCTACACAACTATTGGCGGTAGACAGGGCTGCTCCCTCTCCCACCCTCTCTCCAACGTGTTTCTGGAAAGACTCATGATTGATGCACTAGATGACCATCTTGGAAAAGTGAGCATTGGGGCAGGACCATTGCCAACCTACGCTCTGCCGATGACATCACTTGCTTGGATAGACAGCAGAAGCTGCCCGAGCTCGTAAAATGCCTGGATATAAGATACGCAGCATATGGCAAGGGAACCAATGCAGAAAAGACTAAAGTGGTGCCAAACAACACTAACGGCATCCAAAGCGAATGATTGAAAACTTGAGGCAGTAAGCAGCTTCAATCACTCGGGAACAGTAG
>CM031600.1:64387762-64395262 GCA_018398815.1 Conus ventricosus | reverse complement strand
CTTGTTGTTGGTAACGTTCTTGTTTTGCTAGAAAGGTTTCAGCATAGCAGCGTTCGAACAAGAGAGTAGTGTGTATGCACTCTACGGTTCAAACGCTGGTTTTTATTTTTCTTCTTCTAGCGTTTGTGTCCGTAACTGAATATTGTGTTTTGTCTGTAGCAAATTGTGTTCACATTCTCTATCTTTCTCTATCCCGCGCTTGCTCCCCCTCTTTCTCCTTCTTCTCTTTACGCTTTTGTCGAATCAAAGAACATATCTACAACAAAAGCCCGCAGTAGTCTCCCTTTCGCTGGTAGCCCTTTCCAAAGCCCCCTAAATACGATGCACGGGGGAAAGAAAACGTCACTGGAAACTAACACAACATTCCTGAAGCATGTGTTTCTTTCTTCGTCCGAAGTCTTATCAATTTTATCTGCCTGTGCAGCACTTTGGGGCAAATAGGCGAATGATATTTTGGAGTAGAACTCTGGCATTTTCCGAGTTTGGCAAGGATGGCCCGCAGGCTGAATGCGCACGCGCACACGCGCCTGCGGCATCTCTCGGGTTTCACGTGCTCGCCATATGCACAAGAGAAAAGAAAATATTCGGAGCGAGGGGATAGAACATTACACTGCGAACTACATTGAGCGACCCTCTCCGGCAAAACGTGGCCGCACGTAGAAGCACAGCAGAAGTGCTATTGCTCGAGACAGAACGATTATAAGCCTGCTATAGGAACTTCCAAGGGAAAACATAACAGCCAATTCGGATACGTGGATGAAATACGTGGTTCATTGTATCCTATGATTAAGAGTTGGTTTATTAAGGTCTTTTACATGTTTGTAAACGAGATACTACGATTATGCGACAGGAACTGGAAAGGGAAGAAATAACAGCCAATACGGTAAAATGGATGAAACACGCGGTAAGGTAAGATATTGTTGTTTATAGCCCAGCCGACCGCAATGGGTCATATCAGGGCCGTCACCACGTTGAAGGCAACTCACAGCTCATTCATTCACGCAACCCTTTACATAAATATACCTTCCAAAAACACACCGGAAAATTTTGTTAAGAATCTTTCTACTGTAAAATTTCAGACCAGATGAAAAATGCTGATCTCTTTCAGAAATTCAAAGATCACGTCAGGTGGAACATCTCCGAACAAGATTTTCATGGAGTCTACGATGCGTGAAATACGTGATTCGTTCTGTCTTATGATATTTAAAAGTTGGTCTATGAAATCTGTTACACGTATGTATGTAATAACACTGAGTGAGAGACATTGTTACCGCACGTTTCCTAGATGCTGTTCGATGAAGCTGACTTGCTCAACACATACATTAACATTGCATTGTTTTCACCGCTGTAAATTATGTAACGGTTCATTTGGGTATTCTTAAATTAACATCCCTTTTATAGCCCTCTACGGCCGGCTAAGTTATAAGCATCATGAATGATATTGAATCATGGTGATGATCGTTTGCCCAGTTATACTTATCCTCCTTAGCTCTTACTACTAAATTTAGGTAAGGAGGAGGGGGGTGGGGGGAGGAGGGAGACAGGAGTGAAGGGGGGGGGGGGGGAGATGGGGCTGGGGTGAAGGGTTGAGGATGGAGTTGTACAGAGAGAATTCATAGAACGTGGGACGAATATGTGATCTTATTGGTTACTAGATTTTTTTATATCTAAAAAGAAAAAAAAATGTTTTGTCGCCGTTTTCTTTTCTTTTTTTTTTTTGTTTTTGTTTCTTTGCGTTCATCTTTTTCTTGTCTTGGTTTTATTGGGAGAGAGAGAGAGAGAAGAGAGAGAGAGAGAGAGAGAGAGAGAGAGAGAGAGAGAGAGAGAGAGAGAGAGAGAGATTGATTTGATTGATTGATTGATTGATTGATCTTTAATACCCAAGGATGAAGATTTTAGGCCAAAGCCTAGTCTTACGATCTGTCCTTGTCATGCATACATTATTTCAGCACATATCATTCATACAGACAATTCAACATGCCAACATGATAATCTAATTCTACAATGATAAGCAAACTGCTCATAAAAGCACCAATGAGATGGGGGATGGTAAAACAAATGGAAACTTACAAGCAAACAAACAAACAAATACTACAGAGAGAGAGAGAGAGGTCAAGAGAGGGTGGGGAAGAGAGAATGGTAGGTAGGGGGAGGAGAAAAGGGATGGTAGACAGAGTGGGAGTGGGATGAGCGATTTTAACGGAGTAGGTTTTATGTTGAGACGATTTATTCAAAGTATGGTTCACAGAAGACTTAGCGAATGGACGCTAATCATTGTAATCGAATAATTTAACTACTGAGACATAAAACGTTTATGCAAAGTTCCTTGAAAGGTTTTAAAGTATTCATGTTTTGTAGATTCGGTGGAAGCGAGTTCCAGACATATGGTCCAGAGTAAGCTAGACTTGTTTTGTATAGATCAATGCGTGGGTAGGGAAGAAGGAATTTTCGTCGAGCCAGAAAAGCTGTTCGATCTTGTAAAAAGGGCATTGATATAACATGGCATAGTATCTGTCAAGATTGTAAACATAAATGATGCCTTGTTGAATCCAATTGCCTATTCAGAGGAAGTATGTTCAGCGCTTTTAGTTTTTCGTCTGTTGTTAAAGATACCGCTGGATGGAGTAGCTTTGCTGCACGTCTATGGAGAGAATTCAGCCTTTTTTTGTGGACGTCACTACTGCCGTCCCACACTGTTGATGCGTAATTTATACGTGACATTATGTGTGCATTGAAGAAAAGTTTAAGCACATTACTGTTGACGTAGCGCTTTAATTGAGATAACAGGAAAAGGTGTTTTGAGACTACCTTGCATACGTTATTTAGATGAGATTGCCATTTCAATTCTTTATCTATCGTTAACCCTAAAACACGATGCTCGTCTACCTGCTCGATAGAAGTGCCATTCAACTGAAGTTTTAGGCAAAGAGGAGTCAACTGGTGTTTTTGGCGGGTAGCTATAATCATAGATTTGGTTTTGGCTGGGTGTATGACCATTGAGTTTGAATGACACCAGTCTGACACGTCGTGTAGACTTTCCTGGAGAGAAGTTTCTATTGTCTGTAGATACTACCATTCGTTTGAGCGACGAGTCATCAGCAAATAAATCTGTCGTGACCTTTTATCTGATACGGACAATGGTAAATCATTGATGAAGATGCAGAATAGTAGGGGCCTAGTACAGAGCCCTGTGGGACTCCATGTCTGACAAAGTCTGAAGTGGAGGTTCAGATTAGGTATTTCTGATCTTTCTGTTCATCATTATCGTCTGAAAGAGAGAGAGAGAGAGAGAGAGAGAGAGAGAGAGAGAGAGAGAGAGAGAGAGAGAGAGAGAGAGAGAGAGAAGAGAGAGAGAGAGACGGATACGGATACGGATACGGATGTTTTTTTTCATACAGGCCATGGCCCCTAATGAAGGGGGTGTTTGAGATCAAATCGTTTCAAAACAGAATTAAGCAAATCATCAAACATCTAGGCATCCACAAGTGAAAGCATACTCGATATTAAACAACATGCAACGATCAATGCCTAACTACATGCTATACTTCGTATTTTAAGTGCCTTGTACAAGAAATAGCAACCCGTTTTTACTGTAGTTTCATTTGTAGATGCCATTAGTAATGAAAGTCGACATGAAGAAGGATGTCTACAATATTTTTGATGAATAAGCTGATTCCTCAGGTCACTTAGAGCGGGGCAGCACAACACAAAATGAACTTCCTTTTCCTCGGCACATTTACAAAGCGGGCATATCAGTTCAAGTTTATATATGCTCCTTATAACGATAATGATGAACAGAAAGATCAGAAATACCTAATCTGAACTTTGTCAAGATATATTTTAAATGATTATCTATTTCAATAGATAAATATACCGGCACACTTCTTCTTCGGATGACAGAATCTGTAAAAAGAACCAACTGTAGCTGGCACTTCATCGTTTAGATGCTGGAGAGATGAACCAATCGACTGACAAAAAGCACCAAAATAATGAATCAATAAAGCAGTCAAATTTTCCCTTTCTTTCATCCTTCCTTTCTTTCTTTCTCTCTTTCTTCTCAATCTGTATTGCAGCATTTCCATTTCCATTGCGGCATTTAATGAGAGAGAAGAGAGAGAGAGAGAGAGAGAGAGAGAGAGAAGAGAGAGAGAGAGAGAGAGAGAGAGAGAGAGAAGAGAGACTGGGTGCGTTGGCATCTGTCTGGAAATGCCGCAATACATATTGAGAGAGAAAGAAAGAAAGGAAGGATGAAAGAAAGGGAAAATTTGACTGCTTTATTGATTCATTATTTTGTTGCTTTTTGTCAGTTGATTGGTTCGTCTCTCCAGCATCTAAACGATGAAGTGTCAGCTACAGTTGGTTCTTTTTACAGATTCTCTCATCCGAAGAAGAAGAAGAAGAAGAAGAAGAAGAAGAAAGAAGAAGAAGAAGTTGAAGAAGAAGAAGCAGAAGAAGAAGCAGAAGAAGCAAAGAAGAAGAAGAAGAAAAAGAAGAAGAGGAAGAAGAAAAGAGAGAGAAGAAGAAACACCACGTGAAGGCAGTATTCTACCAGCAAAGTCTCATCGATATTGAGAAAGTGACATTCATTTGCCTCCAGTCTCTCTCTCTCTCTCTCTCCTCTTCTCCTCTCTCTCTCTCCTCTCTCTCCTCTTCTCTCTCCTCTCTCTCTCTCTCTCTCTCCTCTCTCTCTCTCTTTCTCCTCTCTCTCTCTCTCTCTCTCTCTCTCCCTCTCTCTTCTCTCTCTCTCTTTGTGCGTGCGTGCGTGCGCGCGTGCGTGCGCGCGCGCGCGCGCGCTGTGTGTGTGTGGTGTG
This sequence comes from Conus ventricosus, assembly GCA_018398815.1. Lineage (NCBI taxonomy): Eukaryota > Metazoa > Mollusca > Gastropoda > Neogastropoda > Conidae > Conus > Conus ventricosus. Next base: position 64,390,451 of record CM031600.1, on the reverse strand, counting down.
TGTGTGTGTGTGTGTGTGTGTGTGTGTGTGTGTGTGTGTGGTGTTTCTGTCTGTCTGTCTGTCTCCAAATGTACAAACTTTCAAAAGGCAAGATACCTTTTAACGTTATATAAATCAATGTATATAGTTGATGCGTTTATTCATGCATATCCTTCTATAGATTAGCCACTATGAATAAACGTCGCTGTCTGTCTGTCTCCCTCCGTCCCTATTCTCTCTCTCTCTCTCTCTCTCTCTCTCTCTCTCTCTCTCTCTCTCTCTCTGCCCCCCTCTCCCCCCTCTCTCTCTCTCTCCCTCCCTCTCTCCCCCCTCTCTCTCTCTCCTCTTCTCTCTCTCTCTCTCTCTCTCTCTCTCTCTCTCTCTCTCTCTCTCTCCTCTCTCCTCTTTCTGTCTCCCTCTCTCCCTCGCTCTTCGCCACTTGCCTCAGGCACTATCTACCGCCCAAGGTTCGCGGTGTGGGGGATGGTCGAGGTAGCAGTGCCGTGTCCTTTGTGGTGCTGTCAGTCGACAGGCGAATTTCATCCCCCTTGCCAAGAAAACGATGCTACTGTGGGAGATGAAGAATTCCTTCACAATAAGTGCTCATAACCTTCTCCCAGCCTTCTGTCTTGCAGCTAACCCCTACCCCCCCCCCCCCCCCCTCCCTTCCCTTCCTTCCCCCTGCCAACTTCCCCACTCCTACCACCTCTTCCTTCCCCACTCCTAACATCTCCTTCACCTCTCCATTCCCTTTCTCCTCACTCCTCCTCCCCCCCCCCCCCCCCCTCTGTCCCCCATCCCCCTCCTCCCCTCGTGCGATTGAAACCAGACTTCGGTCTTTTGTGTGTTCACGAGTCCTAGTGAAGCACTTGGTGGTGCTTTGTATATTTCTTTCCTTTTGTTTTCTTTCTTTCTTTCATGTCTGTCTTTGTTTTGTTTTTTCCTTTCTTTCTTCCGAAGATGATGGGTGCTGTTGTTGCCTTCATCGTTGTTAGTTCAGGGCGGTTGAAGTGGGGGATAAAAACAAGCAGACTGGGGGAATAGAGCATCAGCCAAGGCGGGGGACTACGTTTTCACTCGCATTTATTTTCTTTCTTTCTTTTTTTTAAAATTTCTTTTTTTTTTCCTTTTCTTTTCTTTTATTGTAATTCTGGTCTGCCAACGGGATTACAAAAAAAAAATTGTTAACTAAACTTTGCCAAAGGACGGAATATGGCCCTAAGACCGACCGAACCCATGCAGTGTTGGCACGGATCCGTCTTGTGGATCGGGATGAAACGGTGGATTCGCCATTGTTGAGAGAAGTTATCACATATTTTCTATTACAAAAAAAAATAATAATAAAAAAAATAAAAAGTAAAAATAAAGATAATAAAAAAGAACTCCCTCGCTTCACGATTAAAATAAAACACGGTGAGACAAAATTATGGACTTGGGTCCTTGCCCTGCCCATCCTTCCTGCAATAGATCAGTTCCGGAAAAATAATCAGGGGAAGGTAACGCTTACCTATCCACTGCACTGCAGAGTTAACTTTTGACAGTTAATGGGTCAACCAAGAAAATCTAGAGAATCAAATATTTGATCTGAAGCGCACGCTAGAATGACGTTCAGGATATCGACTGGCTGCACTACTGGCTCAGCGTTTCATACTTATGTTTTGGCAATCTCTCTCTCCCTCTGTCTGTCTGTCTGTCTCTGTCTCTGTCTCTCTGTCTCTGTCTCCTCTGTTCTATCTCTGTCTCTCTGTCTCTCTCCCTCTCTCTCCTCCTCTCTCTGTCTCTGTCTCTCTGTCTCTCTGTCTCTCTCCCTCTCTCTCTCTCTCTCTCTCTCTCTCTCTCTCTCTCTCAGATTGAACTGTTGAGCTGATCGTTAGGACAACATTGCTGTGAGCGTGCACACTGTCACTGTATAAGACAGTAGACAGGGATATATGTATTAATATATCCCCCGTTATAACCACCCCTTTCCTCCTTTTACTAAGTATGAACGCCACACAACAAACACACACACAAAAAGAAAATACAGTGCACAAACAGAAGGCTTTATTTGCATTCACACACGCACACTCTCACCCACAGAATGGCAGATGAAACACCAATACCTTTATATATATCCGACACATAGGCAGTTTTCCCCCCACACATACACACACACAAAAAAAAACAAAAAACCCCAAAAGAATCCAACAATACTATCAATACTCGACCATCAACACATGGCCCCTTATGCATACCCGTGCACGCATGTGCTGCACGTTTACATATAACAACCCTTCCCTCAGGAGGCACAAATACACACCTCAGCCCACCAAAGGCTAATACCCGAAGGAACAAGGGTGACTCATCACATCCCCTGGTAACCCCAGGCTGAAATACCAAACAAGGTTGATACCTCATAAACCTGAGATTCCCACGCGATGTCTCTTTTCCAAAATGTATTCTTTCTGCTAATTTTTATATGCCGGTGTCAAACCACCCGGACACAAAAGCTTAACCCCCAAATGTTCAACACCAATTGTTCAAGTAACCCGCACCCACTGTTGTACTTTCAATACTTCATCCGAAGTCCCTGGCAGGTACTTGACACAGGCAAAACAAACCCCCCCCCCAAAAAAAAAACTTCTCCAAAAAAAAAAAAAAAAAAAACAAAACCACACACACAAAAAAAAAAAAAAACAACGGCAACACAGCGTTTCCCGATATGGTTATG
>CM031600.1:64380262-64382762 GCA_018398815.1 Conus ventricosus | reverse complement strand
AATGAGTATAATAAACTTTCTTTTGATTGATGCAAATTCAACGCAGCATTTTCCTCTCGGCCAAACCATGATTCGTCCAGTCGGCGCGTCAGGAAATGAGGGCCGATAGTGAGAATTAACGTCCACCAATGAGACAAATTTTTTTCTCTTCTTTTATTTTTATTTTTTTATAATACAAGACGCAGGTGAAAGAAAATGCCAGCACACAATCATAAACGACTTCCTTTCGGATCTCAAGATCTTAAAGACAATATTTGTCATGTTTGCATGGAAGATGAAATGAGTTTAAAACAAAATTGTACGTGATCAGAGGCTACCTTGGTTAAATTTCACTGATTTCACTTATCCCCCCCCCCCCCCCCCCCCCCCCCCCCACAATCCCTATCTATCTTACTTACATACGCTAACATATGGATCGAGTTACGGAATTCGCTGAATTTTGTTGACTTTCTAGCTCAATTCAAGCTTTATGTGTCTTATGACGCGGGAGTAACTTTACCAGTCCTTGTACTCCGACGCGCAACTCTCTCTCTCAGGCCTGCACACACACACACGGGATGTACTGTTCTTTCTGCTTCGGTGGCTCTGACACAAATGATTGCCAGGTTATCGATAGCCTTTTTGCCGTTTCAAACCCCTACTGAACCACATCTTTCAAATCACACACACACACACACACACACAAAACACACACACACACACACACACACGCGCGCGCCATGCACGCATGCGGGCACACACGCACGCACATACACACACACACACACACACACACGCACAAACACGCACACACGCACGCACGCATGCACGCACGCACGCGCACTCACACACATACACACACACGCATGCACGCACACACACACACACACGCATGCACGCACACACGCACGCACGCACACAGGCACGCACGCACGCGCGCACACACACACACACACACACACACACACACACACACACACACACACACACACACACACACACCGAATCAACAGCGAATGTACCTAAATATAGAATATACGAAAGAACGAAATATGTATGAGCGTGATCAAAAGGCTTAATACCAAACCATAAAAAAATAACGTTTTCATAAGATTTGGCTAAAGAAAAGGCAACTTTTGTACACTTAACGGCAAACAGAAAAATTTGTACTGATGGTAGCACGTGCTCACTCTCTCTCTCTCTCCTCTCTCTCTCTCTCTCTCTCTCTCTCTCTCTCTCTCTCTCTCTCTCTCTCTCTCTCTCTCACACACACACACACACACACACACACACACACACACACACACACACACACGCACACGCACGCACGCACGCACGCACGCACGCACGCACGCAGACACGTGCGCGCACACACACACACACACACACACACACACACACACACACACACACACACACACACACACACGTTCACTCACTCACTCACTCACACTTTGACAAAAACACGAGAGACAGACAGACAGACATACAGATGGACAGACAGCGACAGAGACACAGAGACAGACACAGGGGAGACCGAGAGTCCTCTTATTAATACCCTCATAAATCACATGCTACAAACAGCTTGGAATAATGATTTGTCGTCCAGTCCTGTTGACATAAATCATCTCTAATGATGACAGGGTGGTGCTGTTTGCCATATTGTCTCCCTAATTCTCCCAGCTAAACAAAATACTAATGGGTCTCTCTCTCTCTCTCCTCCCTCCCTCCCTCTCTCCTCTCTCTCTCTCTCTCTCTCTCTCTCTCTCTTCTCTCTCTCTCTCTCTCTCTCTCTCTCTCATTATATTCTATTCTAATAACGGTTATCTGTCTAGGGATGAAAGATGGTTGTATAGTAATAAAAAAAAGAGGTGTTAAATGCTTGCAATTATTCAGGAATTTTGTTCACAACAAAAACTTCGTTTTAAAATCACTGCTTGAAATAAATCGTACGGGAAGGGGAAGAAAGACGTTATGTAAATCCTTAAGTCGTTTTAAAAAGGAGGACGTAAACCGATGCCGTTTATTATGTAAAATGTTTATAGGAAAGTTCATTGCCTTTCCGTAAAACCTTTATAACTGTTTCCATTCGTGCATCCAGCAAAATATCATATGGTGCTACTGGCCGGTGTCATGAGCTTATGAATTACAAAAACAACAACAACAACTAAGTTTGTAAGAAAATGTTTGAAGTTTTCGACAGTTCCCCAAAAACAGAATTTGTAGACATGCACATAATACGACATTGAGGAAGATCGGTTATGTCTAAGAACATTTGACATATCGTGCAAAATCTGAAAGGAAATTGAAGTAAATCTGCTAGGTAACAGGGACAAACAAGTTACAGGACAAAGGACGACGCGTTTCGACCTCATAACTCTTCTTTAGGCAAGACAAATAACATTTTGGACATTGTCATGCTTTGTCTTGTCATTTGTTTGTCGTGTTTTGTCTTGTCATTTGTTTGTCATGTTTTGTCTTGTCATTTGTTTGTCGTGTTTTGTCTTGTCATTTGCTTGTC
>CM031600.1:64355262-64360262 GCA_018398815.1 Conus ventricosus | reverse complement strand
CCTGTCGGTCCAGCCACTCAGACTGTCTGCTGTCTCCTCGCTGTGCTAAATTGGCTGGATGCGACGCTTGAAGGCGTCGGGATGTCTGAGTCGGGCTTAAGCCGATTCGAACCGGCTGGCAACTAACCACGACTTTGCTTGTGTTTATTTTTGACCGTGACAATTTCCCCCTTGCAAAAGACTATGCACCGCATTGTCTCAAAACAACGGTACCAAAAAAAAGACAACAACCGAATTTTGCTGACACACAGCTACACGTGCAAAGTTTGAAAAATACTTTACAACAAACGGTTTATAAATTATAGGATATATCATTAGTGAATACCGCCCCAATGAGTTATCATTGATGTGCGCTCTTGCGTTATTTCGACTCATTTTATAACGACCTCTGTGCGCACTTATGCAATTCCCCTACCTGCGGATTTGCCATCTCTCCTTTTCACAATTCTTATGAAAAGCACAATATAATATGATCACGATCCATGACACTTCACTGTGGAATCTCCATCCTCACTTATTGCAAATAATGCATCACTACACAAGCGACTGTATGCTCCAAGCATAACTACATTCACATGAACAAGTCTCACAAAGAAAATATGAACAAGTCTCACACAAAAAAAAATATGAACCATAGCCAACTGGGAATGAACCCATATCCAATCAACATAACTGTAGTCAACACATATTATCAACAAAGCACCCCGGATATGACTGACTTCCTCTGAGTTGCAGCTTGCTAGACTACGCGACTTAAATAGTCAGCTCCGACATTCTGTCGACCTGGAATGTACTGCACTCAATACCTGTAGGGCTGCAGTGCCATTGCCCAACGCAGAACCCTGCTGTTTTTCAGCTGTGCCTCCTGCAGGAATTTGAGTGGTTGGTGATCTGTCTCTATCACGAACTCTTTCCCATACAAGTATTTGTGGAACTTCTGCACGGCCCACACGACAGCTAAACACTCCTTCTCCACCGTTGCGTACCCTTCTTCACACTTTGTCAACTTCCTGCTAGCATACCTCACAGGGAACTCGACCCCTTCATGCTCCTGCAACAATACCGCACCTATCCCACCACCTGATGCATCTGTACGCAACAGAAATGGTTTAGACATATCAGGTAGCTTCAAGATGGGACGGGAACCTAGTCTTTCCAACACCGTCTGCAGTGCTTGCTCTGCAGCGTCTGACCATTCGAACCACTGCCGGTTTCCTGCCTTGACCAAATCACTGAGAGGACTCGTGATTGCTGCGAAATTTGGAACAAACTCCCTATAGAACCCAATAAAACCTAGCAGACTCCCTGACTTCTGTTTTGGGTCTTTGGTCTCTCTGAATTCATCATCTTCTCCACCTTTCCTCTTTCCGGCTGCTTTGTGTCGCCTCCGACAACAAAACCTAGGAACTCCTACTGTCTAGCCCTTCATACAGTGACACATCCCTGTATGACTCTTCTGGAAACTTAGGTAACAAAATCTCCCCTTCTTCTGCTGAGTCTCTTTCACCTCATCAATGATTGCTGCTGCGCCTATGTGCTGAGTCTCACGCTGAATATATTTGCGGAGAAAATTCGCATGAAAAGTTTTGGTTTCCCATTCACATCAATTCGGTAATCCCGACCGACCTTTTCAGTGATGTGAATGGTCCTTTCCAATGCATCAGCAGCTTGTTGTGACCCGTGGGAAGCAGTAACAGACTTGATCTCCCGCCTTGAGGGATTGCTTCCTCACCTTCCTGTCATATGTTTCTTCTGCACGACCCTAGTCTCCTGCAAACTTTCCCTTGCAACCTTACATGTCTCATACCTCTGCCCACCTTTGGAACAGGGCGAGATTGGGCCGATCAGATCAATAGCCACCCTCCTGAATGGTGTGTCAAATTAAAGGGGATGTTTAAGAGGCGCCTTCCTCTTCACCCCTCTTGTGGCTGACCTTTGACACACATCACATGACATGCAGAAACGTTTTATAGTCTGCCATTGCTCCTGGCCAATGAAAGTCATCAAAGATTCGGTCGGGCCGTTTTGCTGGTGCCGAGATGACCCGCCATGAGCGACTCGTGACCCACTGACATGACAGTGTCACGATAACCTGCTGGTACCTCTAACTGAGTGGTCACCTTACCTGTCTTCCCCTTGGTGAACACTCGGTACAACAGCCCGCCTTTCACAAGAAATTCTGTCTCACCTCCTCTAACCTCCTGTTTCTCTCCACCTCTTGCCAACTTCCAAGACTTCACGAGCGAAGGGTCTTGTTCCTGCGCTGCCCTAAACTCATCAGGCGACACATCTATGCCTGACTTCCTTGCTGGAACGACTAACGGTTTATCAACCTTTTCCTCCTTCTTGCTCCTTGTTTGAACTGCTGCCCCTGTAGCAGTCAACAACTCGGGATCCCCTGGATCCCTTGCACCTGGAATATTTCCGATGATCAAATCATGAAGGGGTTTCTCCATCACCAACGCAGACAACTCGCCTGAGAAGTAAGGGTACGTACTTCTATCTTAGCAACTGGAAACTCCCTCACAGTGCCATCGATTAGAGTACAGGTCTGGATTTGCCCTGTCAAATCCCCTTTCTCGACCAGCGTTGTTCGTACTACACCGCATGAACAACCAGTGTCTCGTAACACTTTCACCCTCTGCTGGCCAATCCACCCTTCTTCCACTGGTAACGAACCACTCAGCCTAGTGCCCTCCATCCCTGACACTGACTGCTGTCCAGTGCTAGCCATAGGCTGCACTCCACCCTCTTCAGACTGAATCCCTTTTGGTTCCACTGCAGGTCGTTTCCCCTGGCGACCCTTATACACCTCTTGCAAGGCTGCTGCCTTCTGGAACCTCATGCGACAATCCCTCGCCACATGTCCCTTCTTGTGACAAATGAAACACCTATTGTCCCTTTGTCCTCCTTTCTGCCCCACCACTGGGTTTGCAGACTGTGCAGAAAACTCCCCTGGTCTCCTTGCACTCTTCTCACCTGTGCCTAGCACCTGTTTCTCCCTGCACCTTCGTGCCCAAACGTGCCTCTCTATACACCTCTGCGAACTTCAACAACTCCCCTGCTGTCTCTGGCTGTCTCTCTTTCAAATGTATGGTTAACTCAGGGCCGCAACCTGACAAAATCTGTTTCCTTCATAACTAGCTCTTTCAATTCAGCGAACTCCTTCTTTGTACCACTCAACTCTAACCATTTCTCAAAATAGTGATCTAGACGTGCACCAAACTGAGTGTACGTTTCCCCTGCTTGCAATCTAGCTGAACGAAATTTCTTTCTGAATCCTTCCTCTGTGAGGTCAAATCCCTTCATCAATGATTCCTTCACAGCACCAAAATCAGATTGGGTGTCTGCTGGTAATGCAGTGAAAATCTGCAATGCCTTACCCGTCAATAGCGCTGACAAAATGACTGCCCACTCTTCTGGAGGCCAACCCTGACTGGTCGCAAACGTTTTCGAAACGACTGATGTATGCATCAATCGAATCGGTTCCTTCAGAGATTTTGGCAACTTGGGTCGGGGAGCGTAACTGCGCACAGAGTCACTGGAAACTGAACTCCCATCCTCGTGGTCTCCCTTTGTATTCTCACTTTCTCTAACTCTAATTGAACCTTTAATCTTTCTGTTTCCTGCGCTTCCCTTATTCTTTCTGTTTCCTGCGCTTCCCTTATTCTTTCTGTTTCCTGCTTCATTCTTTCTGTTTCCTGCGCTTTCCCTTATTCTTTCTGTTTCCTGCTTCATTCTTTCTGTTTCCTGCGTTTCGCTAGCTTTAAACCCTTTCCTGCTCTGCTATTTCTACTGCAACACGGCGTCTTTCCGCGCGTTCATCTCTTTCCATCTTTTGTTGGTTTCAACGAACGCACGCAACTCTTCTCCCGAATAGCCTAAATCACGAGCGACGCTCACAAGTTGTCAATAGGGGTGTCTTTTCGTCCGCCATTATATCCCCTTTTTTTTTTTTTTTTTGAACAAGATTTTATTACTACGACAGCCAAACTGGTGGTTACCGACACGAGTGACGTAATAGCACAATCCTATGAATGATAATATTAGCTTGGGACAACGTAGTTAGTTTTTATAAGACGCCCAGCGCCTGACCCAACTATGAGAGCGAATTATAGGCAATCTGTGCGAAATGAGTACTCTGGGGCTGAAATGCCAAGCCTAGTATTAACTATCTTGGAAGCAATGCCAAGCCTAGTATTTAACTATCTTGGGAACATACAGTAAGACAACCCCTTGTCTTAGGATTACAATACTTGAATCCCACCCAGCTTCCTCTCTGAGAAGTTGAACAATTATAATAAATGGGCCAGAATATCCTGGCAGGCTCGCCAATAAATTGTCAACCTCGGTGATGTCGATGGAGGAAGGACTAGCGCACAGCCCAAACACACTCACAGCTTGCTTACAATCTCATTCATATATCATGCATTCGTCACATCAAACCACTAGTAAAGTCTATAACTTTACTACACATGATCATAGAACGAAACATCAATGCATATGGAATCAAACAAAATAAAACATTCTCTCTTTCCTGAACTTCACAAAATCATTTATCTAAAACATCATTAACTAACCCGGGTATAAATAGATTTCTAACTTTACCTGGCCAGGTGATCTTAACTATTCACGAATCACTGTCTTTTTCTTTTCCTTTTTTTTTCTTTTCACTGTCACTTTCACAACACGACGCAACTGCTGGCATTGGTATTGGTCTGCTGGCACTGGCGTTGGTCTGTGGTTCTGCTTGACGAAGTGACCTGCCAGGTATGAGGTCGAACCCCGGTTAAGATGGAACAGTGACTATCAACATCGATTCTGTTCTCCTTTCTTCCTTCCTGCATTAACGCACGGCACTCTCTCTCTCTCTCTTCTAGTCTGCTCTATCAAATGGACATGTTGCTTTTCTTTTCTTTTTCTTTTCTTTCTTTTCCTCTTCATTAGTTAGCAACTCTCTCTCTCCACATCTCTCCTTAGTCCTTCTCTGCAGACTATCT
>CM031600.1:64347762-64352762 GCA_018398815.1 Conus ventricosus | reverse complement strand
CACATCTAAATTGACATGGAAAGTTCACATTGATTATCTCTTAAACCAGGCTAGGAAAAGTTTGAATTTTTTGAAAATCTTAAGCAAGCAAAGCTGGTGCCAGGATGTAAAATCATTGAAACATCTGGCAATATCACTCGTTCGTTCTAAGCTATCGTATGCTCAAGAAGCTTTCTTTTGTGCTCCTAAATATTTGTTGCAAAAACTGCAAAGTGTTGATAGCAAGGCTTTTAAATTATGCTTGGGAATCCCTGTACATGCTTCTACAGTAGGGACATATTCGGAAATTGATGTTTTGCCTTTAAACGAATACAGAACACTCACTTTGGCAAAATATGTTGTGAAATGTACAGCTTTGAAAGGTGTAAATGAAACAGAAATCTCTTTAAATCCATCTACTGATTACCCCAAACGAGCGAAAAACATTTTATTGGCTCGTACTCTGCCCATTTGTTGCAGAAAACGGATTTGACCCCCGACTCTTTGGCAAAGATTTCTCATACTGATCCAATCCCAAGCTGGGAAAGAAACAGGGCAAAATTTGACCTTAATCACACTGATGCTAAAAAAGCTGATCATCCGCATATCTTGTCATATTCAGCAAAGATGCATATGCAAAGCAAGTATCCTAACCATCTTAAGGTATATACTGATGGATCATTGACAAATAACAAAAACGCTGGATCCGCTTTTGTTATTCCATCACTTAAAGTAGATAAAGCGTATTCAATAGGAAAAAATCGATCTATCTTAGTCGCCGACATGATAGCTATACTAATGGCTTTAACATATTTAATTGATTTACCGCAATCAATCTTGCAAGTATTGTTATGTGTCGACTCAATGTCAGTACTACAATCTATCAGGTTTTTCAGTTCCAACTCTGAAAACTTTGTTTTAAAGGAAATATGTTATTTAATTCATATTTTGATGTGCAAAGGGACCGATTTAACTTTTTTCTGGGTCCCTTCCCACTGTGGAATTTGGGGCAACGAATTTGCTGACAGATCTGCCAAAAAAGGAGCCAAAACTGAAATGAGTGCACAGTCACTTTCTGTCCCCTTGACTTTACAAGAGTGTCATCAAGTTTTAAAACAAGTGGCTTGGGGCGTTTTTAGAAACAACCAGAACATCCCCTATTTGCGGGTTAATGCTCGAAATAGCCATGTTCTCAGCTTTGATCAGGTTGAAGGCATTGAACACCTGCAGGTTCGTGATATGTATCAGTACAGAAACTTTGTTTCAGTATTTTATAGACTGAAACTTGACGCATTCAGAACGAAATATAGTGCAGGAACAAAATGCATATGTGGTAAGGCAAACGTGTCGAGAGCCCACGTTTTATTTGATTGTGTGACTCTTAAAGCATACTTACCATGTTTATTAGGCATGACAGTGACTGATGTTTTTTCTGATATTGATTTTGCTTTCAAAGTTACCTTTTGTTTAATATGTAGTCCTGTTAGATATTTGCTATAATGTTATAAGTAGTAAATATTCCATGTTTTGCGTGCACTTCCACACACCTATGCATCACACACATACCCTTTCTCTCTCTCTCTCTCTCTCTCTCTCTCTCTCTCTCTCTCTCTCTCTCGTCTAATATCACACAATTTTGTGAAAAGACGTAAAATGAAAGTACTAATACACACACACACACTCACGTGTGCACGCGCGCGCACATACATTCGAACACACGCACACAGAGTCACACAGACGCACAGTCACAGACAGGCAAAGGCAGACACAGACACAGACACACACACACACAGTCATACTCTTCTGTCCCAGTTTCTATTCTTCAAACTTCTTATACACGTCCGTTTCCAGTTCGTTGACAACATAAAAACATGTGTGTGAGATATCTGTTACGATCCATTTCATTTTCAGGTCCCGGGGATCGTTTGCTTGTGATGGCACTTTGCCTGCTTTTGAAGATGTTTTCCCTGTTTGTGTAGGAAGGGATAGAGATATGAAGGTACCATGGTTTATGACTTTGGCATGTATGTCTGAGTTTTTATTGCTGTTCAGGTTTTATGAAGGAAGAAAAAAGTGTTTTGCGAATACAGCGAGTGACTCGTATAGTGTGTGTGTGTGTGTGTGTGTGTGTGTGTGGTGTGTGTGTGTGGTGTGGTGTGTGTGTGTGTGTGTTGTGTGTGTGTGTGTGTGTGTGCAAAGGCAACATACAACTTCTGATCATTTACAAACTGTTTTTGCACGGCAGCTAGTAGCGTGAATATATGGTCAATTGTTGAGTAACCTGTTTTAAAATCCAGCTTGATGTTCCCCAGTTATATCATTCAAGCGTACCATTCACCCAATCTACTATTAATAACAGAACTATACAATTTACTACAAATATTACTCAAGCAGATACCCATGTAGTTGTTTACTTGGTAACGCGGAATAACACCGAATTGCAATTGTCGCCTAAGACCGAATTCCATTTGTCGCCCAGCGTCGAATTTAAAACTTTGCCAAATGTCGCCTAACAACGAAATGCGAAAGGCCGCCTAACACCGAATTCCAAATGTCGCCCAACACAGAAAGCCAAATGTCGCCTAATATCGAATGGCCTTATGTCGCCTAACACCGAATTCCAATAGTTGCCTAACATATGATAGGCGGCATTTGGCATTTCGATAGGGGGCGGCCCTTTAGGTCTATTCCCTTTAGGTCTATTCCCTTTAGGTCTATTTTTATTCCTTCAAGTCTATTCCCTTTAAGTCTATTCCTTCTAGGAACAAGACTTAAAGGGAATAGACCTTGAAGGAATAGACCTAAAGGGAATAGACCGGTAGATAGGTACCTCCCCTTTCGATATTAGGCGACGTTTGGCATTCTATGTTAGGCAACAATTGGAATTCGGTGTTAGGCGGCATTTGGCATTTCGATATTAGGCGACATCTGGCTTTCTATGTTAGACGACAATTGGCATTTCGACATTGGGCGACAATTGGCAATTCGTCATTAGGCGACAATGGAGCAATTCGACGTTAGGCGACAATGGTAATTCGGTGTTAATCATGTTACCCTACTACTTCACTGACTTCTCCCTTTTTAAATAAAGGCAGAACTATAGATTCTTTCCAGCCATCGGAATACATTCCAGAATCAAACAGAAAATTGAACAGCTTTACTAAAAAAAAAGTTCAAACTACATTCTCCAGAATTCTTGAAAAACTCACCAATCATGCCATCTGGTCCAGCAGATTTACCATTTTTCAATTTCCGTACAGCAAGTAATATCTCCCCCTCAGACACTGGTCTGTCAAGCAGACAAGCTTCTCTTCGTCCTGATCTGTTAACGTTTCCTCCATAATGACACACTCATCGTCGTCTTTTTCTAGCAAACTTCTGAAATGTTGGTACCATTCATGCATAGGAATATCATTTGAAGGTTGTGATCTCTTTCTAGATATTTTATGAACATTTGTTCCAAAAGACTTCTGGCTCTGAATGGAATTCGTGAGTTCATTTAATAAGCTATCATTATATTCTTTCTTTTTCCTTTTGTTTAAATTCATACATTCACGCCTTGCAATACAAAACTCAATTCCATCTTCTTTATCTAACGTTTCACTATTTTTTTTTCAATAGTCTACGCATTTTACATTTATAGTTTACATTCCTGTTCATACCAATCATTTTGAGTAATTTTTCAAAATGGAGTGACTGATGGCGGCGAACGAAATAGAGAAATAGAGTTTGTTTAGAGCTTACCGCCAATGACATTGACAAACAAAGCACATGACAAGACACGATTTTCAACCACTTGGGTCTTCTTCAGGCGAAAAAATAAATCACATTTAACATGTGGGACAGTACAAACAAAGAACGAAAAAAGAACGAAAAATGACTCATCCGTTGTTGTCCATGTGGTCGGGGGAATAGCCGGTAGGCGGAAATGACATGGGGGATTATGGGAGAGGAAACGAGGGGGGGGGGGGTTGCGTCAGGGGAGGTGTGTGTGTGTGTGATATGATAGGGTTGTGTGTCTAGTTTATTGGGATGGTGTGATATCTTTGTGATGGTTGTGGTAATGGTGGATTGATAATAATGGTAAGGGGAAAGAAGGGGGGGGGGGGGAACTGAGGAAAAAAAAAGAAGGTTTGGGTGAATAAAATAGAACATGGGGTGTGGTGGAAAGTGAAAGATGAAGGAGGGTGGATAAAAAAAGGTAAAGTGGGGGAGGGGGGATTTAAGGGGAAGGATAAAACAAAATTAAGATTAAATAGATGGAGGGTTGCTGTAACTACTGTATGAAGTGAGTGAAGGGGATGTGGTGGTGGTGTATGCATGTGTGTGTGTATGTGTGTGTGTTGGTAGGGGATATTGCCAACTGGTGTGGAAGTGGTGGGTATGTGTGTTTGGTTATTGTTGGATATTGATGCCTTGGGGGTGTAGTGTGCCCAGTTTGGCAATGAGATGGGATTCTTGAGTTGTGCGTTCAAAGCTGTCACTCTGTGACTGCCAGAGTGCCATAACTTTGACATGGTCGATGTTGTGTTGGGTGTGGTTGAAGTGTAGGGCGACGGGTTTGGTCGGTGGTGGCGGATATCAGCCAGGTGTTCAGAGATGCGTGTTTCAAGTGTGCGTGACGTTTCCCCTATGTAGATCTTGCCACACAGCTGGCAGTGGATGGCATATATAATGTTGCGGCTCTGACATGAGAATGTGCGTTTGACTGTGAAGGAGTCTTTGGGGCCCTGTAAGATGGTGTCTGGTTTGGTGAGGGGGCAGATTTTGCAGTTGGGTTTAGAGCAGGTGTAATGTGTAATTTTGAGTGATGTTTTTGTTTAGTTGTATTCTTTTCACCATACATTCAGCTTGACCTTTAACAATTTTATTGAACTGATTTATTGCGTCGTTGATATCCACATGTATCAGATCTTCAGCCGCTAAATGTGGTAATGTACATCTGATTGCATGGAAAAAAGAAACGTAATTGGTTCCAACAGTATTTAACAATAAATTTGTTATTTTGAACACGCATATTC
>CM031600.1:64343376-64346762 GCA_018398815.1 Conus ventricosus | reverse complement strand
TACATCAAGTCCCCGCCGGTTCACCTGGACAAAACATTACAGACAAAACACGACGCGTTTCGACCTCTTATGTCTTCTTCAGGCAAGAGAAACAACAGTCAGGGCAAAAAAAAACGAAAAACGAGCAATCATTATCTCTCTCTCGAATTCGGCGCAAGATGGGCGTTGATTGGTTTGTCCGTGTGAACCGGCGGAGTTACTTTAAATTACTTTTTGAAATTGTTACCGACTTTGATTATCATTCACAAGCGAAGAGACGATCGGTAACAGCATCCTTAGAGTGACATGTAGCTGCTGTCAGTTATGTAAATGACAACAACAAAGTCGAAAACAAAACAAAGCTGAAAAGGAAGAAAAGCAAAAACAGAAAAGGAATAACAATAGATATTTCTTTTATAATCTGCTTATATTTTGGCAATGAGAGAACGGCATTTAAAAAATATGGAAGTAAAAACAACAGCAAGTAAATACATTTAAAACAAAAGATGATTCATGTAGTGCTTGCAACCGAGGAAAAAAAAAGACAAGATTTACTTCAATGTATTTCAAATCATTATGCTGTGAAAGAAATTCCCATGCGCTACTGCAGAAGGAAGTGTGCCATACAATAATTAGTCACATAAAAAAACAACTCTATTCCAAATAAGTAAAAACCCAAACAACTCTCTCTCTCTCTCTCTCTCTCTCTCTCTCTCTCTCTCTCCTCTCTCCTCTCTCTCTCTCTCTCTCTCTCTCCGTGTGGGGTCTCCATCCTCTTTTTTTCGTTTGATACAAGGCGTATGGGTTTGTTTATGTTCTAATGTTTAGCCACTCGCACCAAAAGAGACAATCATACAAAAGAGCATAGACTGTCTCTGTTTCACTAATGCAGTGAGAGCTCATACCATGGGTCGCCTATCTCTGCTCTCTGACGGGAAGGAAGGGCTGCATGCAATTGTGGTGATCCGGATCATAAAGCTACGGTCAGAAGAAAAGTATGTTATGACACGTCCTGCGATTTCTGGCGGTATCAGTTTCTCTTTGATTGAATCTCGTGTACCGTTGTGTATTAGGCCCTACAAAACATGCACAGCATCGTGTACCGTTGTGTATTAGGCCCTACAAAACATGCACAGCATCGTGTACCGTTGTGTATTAGGCCCTACAAAACATGCACAGCATCAACACGACCTTCATCGGTCGCACTGCATACAAAATAAAAAGAAACTGTGTCAAAACGCTGCCCGTCTGAAGCTCTTTTTTTTCTTTTTTATTAAAAGAAAATGTCCGCAAATATTACTTTTATCGTAAAACTTCATAAAATTTGTTCAACTGTTTTCCTTTGTGTCGTGAATTATTATGCGTCTACCGAAGAGAGAGAGAGAGAGAGAGAGAGAGAAGGGGAGAGAGAGAGAGAGAGAGAGAGAGAGAGAGAGAGAGACAGACAGACAGACAGACAGACAGAGAGACAGAGAGACAGAGAGGCAGAGACAGAGACAGAGACAGAAACAGAGAGAGAAAGAGAGACAGAGACAGAGAGAGCGACAGACAAAGAGACAGAGAGAGAGAGAGTCGATTTGCTAAATTTCAAAACAATAGAGGCACTAGACTTCAAATATCAATTTCAATCCAAGAATGGTGTCTTTTCCTTTCAGATGTGATACGAAAACAAAAAAGTTGGCATGCTGGACATCTGCCGTCTTAAGTCTTCTTCTCTCTCGAGGGCAGTAAAGTGGGAGAGGGGATAGCTGAGGAAGGGAGGCGGAAGCGGGGGGGGGGGGGGGGGGGGGGGGGGGGGGGGATGAGGCTAGGGATCATTGTGCAGACAGGATTACTGGCCAAAGCCATGTCTTGTTTCCCCACTCTCCATTTTCTTATGCAGCGAGAGTTTGGCGTGAATCATCATATCTGTTTTCTCTGTCGGCTTGGAGCGTGTGGAGTCCAGATTGATCCCCGGTGGCATATGCTATTTATCGTTACAAACGCATGTCTGGAAATTGCTTCATTTGGAGTTCTTGGATTTTAAGCAGACTTGGGGAGTTCTTTGTAAAATGTTTTCTTTTCTTTTTTTGTCAGTCATTCTGGGTAGTTCAAATAGCAGTCAAAACGTAAACATTCATACTCGTGAGATATGAGTCAGCACAGTAAAAATACAGATATAAAAGAGATTCTGTTCGTTATCATCAAAGTAACCAGCCATCACTGTCAGGTTAGATTTCACATATTTTTTGTAATATGTCCTTAACTTTGATATTTGTGTTAGCTTTTTCAAAGCACGAGAGACAGACACGGCATATATGCATGCATACTTAGAGAGAGAGAAGGAGAGGGAGGGAGGGAGGGACAGGGAGAAAGGGAGGGAGAGAAAGAGAGACAGAGTGAGGCTGAGAAAAAGAGATAAGTAGACAAAGAGACAAAAAAACAGAAGGAGAGAGACAGAGAGTGTGAGAGAGGGAGAGAAGGCACAGAGAAAGAGAGAGAGAGAGGAGGAGGAGGAAAGGAGGGGGAGGTGACCAGTGACACGGATACAGACAGATACAGACAGACATACAATCAAACGGACAGGCAAATCAATGAGTCATGAATCTATCAATTTAGTTCCTAATTGTAGTTACAATCCATAAACAGCGCTGTTTCCTTGCAGCTGCAGCACAAAAACAAAACAAAACACAAAAATAAACGGCAAACTGCACATCTGCTGCTGCCTTACCTCCTTTTCACTGAAGGCCTTTCAAATGGAGGAATGCAGGGAGGTGGAGGAGGAGGGGGAGTGGGAGGCAAAGGGATCATGGCGCAGACAGGATTATTGGGGAAAAAACGGAGTCTTTGAAAACGGCCATTTGTATCCTGTCTGCATTTCCCCACAAAGTGCGAGTTTAGCATGAATCATCGTCTGTCTCTGTTTTCTCTGTTGGGTTGGAGTGTGTGGGGGTCCATAGTGATCGCTAGGGGCATACGCTATTTATCGTTACAAACACAGGCCTGGGAATTGCTTCATTTGGAGTTTTTGGTTTAAATAAAACAGACAGTGGTAAAGCGTTGCTTGGCGTTTTTGTCAATTACTCTGGGTGGTTCAAATAGCGGTAAAAACATGAGCTTTTCCACTAATGAGATAAGAATCAGCACAGCAAGATACTGAAAAAAAGGATTGCGTTAGCCATTAACCATCCACCGCTGTCATGTTATGTTTATGCGTGTTTTTTTTCCTTATATGTCTTTTGATCTTTGTGGTAGCTTTTTTAAAGATCGAGAAACAGACACAGCACACATATATGCATACACAAACACAGAGATTGAGAGTGGAGGGAGAGAAAAAGTGGCAGCGTTAGAGAGAGAAAAAGAGAGATGTAGACAGAGAGACAGAGACAGAAGGAGAGAGAATATATATATATATATATATATATATA
>CM031600.1:64328376-64333376 GCA_018398815.1 Conus ventricosus | reverse complement strand
GAGAGAGAGAGGAGGAGAGAGAGAGAGAGAACAAAATTTAAAAACGATGCTAAAGTTTGCTTAAAACTCCACTTACAATCCAAGAATCTGGCTGTTTACTTTCACCTGTAGCAACAAAAGAAATGGCAGGCTGTACGTCTGCTGCTTCCTCAAAGTCTCGTTACTGACGGGCAGTGAAGTGGTGGTTTGAGGCAAGGGGTGTTGGAGCGGTCAGAATTATGGCAAATCAGTGTCTTTGAAAATTGTCCTTTGTTTCCTGTCTCCATTTTACCGTGCAGTGCAAGTTTAGCATGAATCATCAACCATCTCTGTTTTCCCTTAGGCTGCACCGTTTGCAGTCCAGACTGACCACACGAGGCGTTAGATGTTTATCGTTACAAGAGTGAAAGGATTGAATGGGGAGTTCTTGGTTCAAACAGATGTTAAGAGTCCATGGTAAAGAGTTAGGTGTTTTCTTTATGAATGCATATGGACGATTGGAATAGTATTCAAAAGACAGAAACTGACAATGGTAAGCTACGCATGGTCCTGCAATGAGACTGACAATGCAACAGGTTCTGTTCTAATTTGTCGATGAATTACTCAGCTGTGGCTATCATCTTCTTTCGTTTTTTTGTCAATTTACTTAAGTTTTTGTGACTTTTCTCTTTAAAGACATGTGATTTTTCTCCTTAAACATAGGTGCAAGCAAGCAAGCAAGCGCCCCACACACACACACACACACACACACACACACACACACATATATATATATATACATATATATATATATACATATATATATATATACATATATATATATATATATATATATAATATATATATATATATATATATATATATATATTATATATATATATTAATGCTGAACAATTAAGTAGTGGGGGAAAACAAGTGCAGGTTAACAATTCTTCCGTCGTTATAGTAATGACTTGGCAAAGATTTGAACTTTTAAAAAAATAAAAAAAATTGAAGATGAAGAAAATAGGGGGAATATATTATAATATGAGAAACCCTTCACTAGCTGCCTGAGGGAACCATCGCAATCTCTCTCAAAGGCACATTTATTTGTATTGCCTGCTCCTAGGCCTTTCGTCCGCTGGATCGGACTCATCAGGGAGGACACGGCTGATTGTGTCTGTGCTCTTGGTGTCAAATAGAGACACACCACAGTCCATAATTCTGTGGTGTTCTCATCACCAAGGGTTCAAAAAAGAATCCAACAGTACCCTCAAAGTTGGTTTTTGTTTTGTTGGATGCATCAATTAGGTTTTTGAGGTTGGGTATACATGAATATGATAGTTTCACGGTGTTTTTGTTGAATATTTTGGACAATTTGTGCTCTTTTGGGAACGATGTTGTTAACCAACTCAGCAAAGAAGGGTGAAGAAAGGAAATCTTGCAACTGCACTAAAAAAAGAACAGTGCCCCTTAAACAACAAATGCCTCTACAACAATATTGTATATCAAGCCACTGTGACATCTGAGAATGAAAAAGAAACATATATAGGATTACTGGAAACCATTTCAAAACCAGATATGCAAACCACAAACAGTCATTCAATAAAGTAAAATACAAAACCAAACAGAACTGAGCAAATACATTTGGAAACTCAAAGATGCAAAAACAAACTATAATATATCCTGGAAAATCATAAAAAGAGCATCACCATACAACAACATTTCAAAAAGATGCAATTTATGTCTAACTGAAAAATGGTTAATACTATGCAAACCACACTTAGCAACCCTAAACACTAAAACAGAAATAGTAAACAACTGCAGGCACAAGTGGAAATCGTTGTTGGTGAACACACCCCAAGCAATAACCTGAAATTCCAGAAAAAAAAACACGTGCAATCTACCTGCACGTGAAAACAACAATAACTGGACCCCACACGCTATAAAACACCGGCGGTGGGTGACCCAAGTATTCATCCTGACGAGAGCCCAGCTTGAGACAGCGCTGTAGATGATTTTAGACTTCGTTTTAACTCCTTAATTTTAAACAAATGTTGCTCCCCAAGGGGTTGAGCATTTTAAAAACCGTTTTAGGCTTAACAGCTACACTTTTAATTTTATATATATATATATATATGTATATATATTATATATATTTATATATATATTTATATATATATATATATATATATATATATATATATATATATATATATACACAAATAGACAGTCAGTCAGACAGAGATAGACAAAGAGGGAGAGACAGGCAGGCAGACAGACTGATAGACAGAAAGACGGTCAAACTGACAGACAGACAGACAGACGTACAGGTAGGCAGGCAGGCAGACAGACAGACAGACAAACAGACGGACAGACAAACAGACAGACAGATAAATGGGGACAGAGAGGCTGAGACAAAAAAGTTAGTGAGTGACAGGAAGACAGACACAAATAGCAGCAGATAGCCAAAGAGAAAGAGAGACAGAAAGACAGACAGACAGACAGACAGAGAGGCTGAGACAAAGAAAGTTAGTGAGTGAGTGACAGGAAGACAGACATAAATAGTAGCAGATGGCCACAGAGAGAGATAGAGGTAGAGAGAGAGATAGAAAGAGACAGACAGACAGAGACAGTTACAGGGAAAGACAGAGACATACATACTGACGGACAGAGAGAGAGAGAGAGAGAGAGAGAGAGAGAGAGAGAGAGAGAGAGAGAGAGAAGAGAGAGACGCTTCAGATACGGTTTTATTGACAATGGCCTACATACAGCCTTCATGTTAAGGGGGTGTACATTAATACTTGCAGCGCCGAAAAAGGTAATGAAAAAATATAAAATGTTGTAACTGATAACGTTGATAATGTTAGGACTCAAAACCATGTAGTAGAAAAGGAAAATTACGTACTTTTTTCATCATTCAAAATGACTATGAAATAGAGAGAGAGGAGACAGAGAGAGAGAGAGAGAGAGAGAGAGAGAGAGAGAGAGAGAGAGAGAGGAGAGGAGAGAGAGAGAGGGGGGGGGTTAAGAAGATAAACATCGAGATTCTAAACTGATACGGACGTTTTGGCCCAAAACATTGCCCCATCCAAGAGAACCTGTCTCTTGTTTCAGCCTCAGCATTCAAACAGCCATACTAGAGGATGAGACATGGCTGCTTCTCCGAATCACATCCTGACAGGGAGAGCAGTAAGAAGCAGGGGGGAGGGGGGGGGGGGGGGGGGGGCAGGGGATGGGAGGTGAATGGTATCAAGTAACAGCCTGAATTATCGGCAAAGGCAATGTCTTTGAAAGCTGCCATTCGTTCGCAGACCCTATCTATGCAGTGGGATTTTTTTTTTTAGTAGGAATCATCTGTGTCTCCTCCTATAGGGAAAGAATGTCTGGTTTGAATCCTGATTGGTCTTAAGGTTTCAGAGTGATCAATATATATATATATATATATATATATATATATATATATATATATATATATATATATATATATATACTTTTTTTTTCATCGGCCACATCTTTGGGGCCGAAATGGCTCAGTGGTAGAGCGCCGGACTCGTAATCTTGGTGATACTGGGGTTGCGGGTTCGAATCTCCGCCGGGCCGTTTCGGTTACGGGGGATTTTTCCTCGGAGTTAACATTGGTTCTGACCCCATTTCCCGTACAGTGCTTCGAATGACGTTCCGTGTGTGGACGCACGCATAACATACACGTAAAATCCCATCACTAACTTTAAACGCCAGCTGGCAGCTCTTCAGTCGGCACTACCCAGGTAGGCAGCTCCTTGTGTAAACGAGTGTGGATTGTAAAGCGTTTAGAACTTGGTCTATAGCCGAGGATACGCACTCTTTTAGGTATTCATGATAATAGTAATGATAATCTTCCATGCCACCTCAGTGACACTGCATCCATGCCGCCCAGTCTGATCTCTTGTGCACAGCCACAGCCCCAGCACCAGCAACTTACAGGGAGCATCAATGTTAAGCCGTCATGAGGCAACCATCAGAGGAGACACTGCACTGCTGCCGAGTCACTTCAGTGGTGCCTGTTCTTATCCCACATGCTCAGGACACCACCTACCAAGCCCTGCTGACGACAGTAATTGCTTAGCGAGGAGTCGACGTGAGTGGGCTCTCCCTCCAGAGGGCACTACCATGTCGTCCAACAATACTCTCCATGAAGCTGCCGATACCTATGACCCAACATAATCAAACCAAGGCTATAGACGTGGGGAAACAATCAAATCTGAGTTTCCTTGACAGCAAGCATGAACGGGCACAGAATTTGAGGCCGTTTAATGATTATCGACGAAGACGAAGGTAACGAAGATGCTACGGATGTTCATGCCAGTCTGAGACTTCATGGCAGGGCTGCACTCTACGCTTACTTTTACAATACATCCCGGCATCAACCAGACCCAAGGGAAACAGACACCTGCAGTGTTGGTCAGGATGTTTGAGTGACGCTCTCAGAGACGCACCCATTTAGTGAATGGACCTTGAGTTTGTGGTCCCGGTCTTTTCAGTTGAACCCATAGCTAACTCAACTCTGGGTTGGAGCCGATTGAGGCAGAAAAATCCCACAAACAAATGGCTCTCATGGGAATCGAACCCACGACCTTTTAGCCGGAAGTCTGCGACGCGAACCACTTTACCACAGCGGCTGGTGTCTAAGGAGTTCTGTTAATTTGCCATTGGTTTACTTTGTAAGTTACAACAGTTGTAATAACAACGTTAAAAGCACTCATGTCACTATCACTTTTGACGAAAGGGTTTACAGTAAGAAAATCGGATCTGATATCTCACAATTGCCCTGTCTTCCATTCTCTCCCTTTCCGGCCTTCCTTCCCAACTCGGTTAGTGGATTAGAGAGGATTAACGTTATATATGGATGGGTGGTGACTGTAGTGGTAGTAATGGTGTGTGTGTGTGTGTGTGTGTGTGTGTGTGTGTGTGTAAAAATAAGCGGTGTAGACAGATAGAAGTGCGTGTGTAAAAATAAGCGGTGTAGACAGATAGAAGTACGGGAGAGAGAGAGAGAGAGA
>CM031600.1:64313376-64323376 GCA_018398815.1 Conus ventricosus | reverse complement strand
TATATTATATTATATATATTATATATATATTTTATAAATTTATTTTATTTAACGGGACACTCTCTCTCTCTCTCTTCTCTCTCTCTCTCTCTCTCCCCTCTCCAACACACACAAAACCCCAAAACACACACACGCACACCCCACACAACCCACACCAAACACACTTCATTTTTTCTTAATCGAGGTACTACTAAAAAAAGCCCAAAGGGGGAAAGGGGGGGAGGGGGTGGGGAAGTGAAAGGGGGTGCTGAATTTAGAGCGGCTGGGGATTTGGGGTCTTTTAAACAGACATTAGTCAAACAATTCAGTTTTGTTCTTAACTCTACAATTTTACTGGCATTATGTAACAAAAACTGTTTTTTAAATTTTGCCGCAATATTTCTTCTTCGAGTTTGTTACCTTGAAGTGCCCTACCAAATTTTTCCGCTCATCGTTTGACAGTCCGGGGTTTCCCAAAAAAACTGAAAAAAGTGAAGCCATTTTTTTCAGTTTTGATGGAAAAAGGAGAAAAGGAGAGAGAGAGGGTTAGAGAGGGAGAGAAGAGAGAGAGGGGGAAAGAGAGCGAGGGGAGAGAGGAGAAGGACAAGGGCAGACAGCCCGGGAAAAACGACAGGCGGCAGGCAGGCAGGGAGGCAGGCAGGCGGCAGGCAAAAGGAGACGACAGAAGGGCCCAAAATTTAAATTTTTTCTTCAAATCACGAGAGGGTAGAGAGAGCCTGGGAGAGAAAGATATTCCTCTTTATAAAAGAGAAAAAAGAAGGGAAAAAGAAAAAGAAAAAGGAAGAAGAAGAAGAAGAAGGAAAAAAAAGAAAAAGAAGAATGAATGAATAAATTTAATGAAGAAACGAAAATTTAATGGGTTTTAGAAAAAAGGTTTATTGAAGGCCTTTTTTTTTCAATTCTGCCCAAAAACAACTACCCAAATTTTAAAAGAAAAAAAAGAAGAAGAAAAAAAGAAAAGAAGAAGAAAAAGAAGAAGAAGAAAAAAAAAAGAAGAAAGAATGAATGAATGAAAAGAATGAAAGAATATTTAATGGGTTGAGGGAAATTTGGGTCATTGAAGGCCTTTTACAATTTGCCCCCCAACCCAAATCAATTTAAAGAAGAAGAAGAAGAGGGAAGAAGAAGAAGAAGAAAAAAAGAAAAGGAAAAAGGGAAAAAGGGAAAAAGAAGAGAAGAAAAAAAGGAAAGGGGGAGGAGGGGGAGGAGGAGGGAAAGGGGGGTGGAGGAGGGGAGGGGGGGAGGAGGAGGGAAAGGGGGAAAGGGGGAGGAGGGGAGGAGGAAGGGAGAAGAAGAAGAAGAAGAAGAAAAAAGAAAAAGAAAAAAGAAGATGATGGAAAAGGGGGGGAAGAAGAAGAAGAAAAGAAAAAAAAAGAAGAAAAAAGAAGAAGAAGGGAAAAAAAAAAGAAGAAAAAAAGGGAAGAAAAAAAAAAAAAAAGAAGAAGAAAAAAAACAATGTAAAACATTTAACAAACCGGGGAATCACTTTTTTTCCCTGTTGTGGTCTTTCTGCCCCAAAACACTTTCCTTTTTTAAAAAAATTTTTGGGGGGATCTGGTTTGGTTTTTCACTTTATGTTCCAGAACCCGGAAAAGGGGGTTTTCTGGGAGTGTTTTTCTCAGGTCTTTAAAGATGTTTAAAGCTTTGGGGTCAGCGTGAATGAAGGGAAAAATACGTCGATGTATGCCTTTGGGGTTTTTCGGGAGGGTCCCCCCCCCCCCCCCCCCCCCCCCCCCCCCGGGCCCCCCCCCACCCCTTTCCCCGGGCCCCCCCCTTCCCCTTTCCCTCTCTCTTCATTCATGTGGTACTTGGTTTTTTAAGGGGAAAAAAATCGGGGGGGAAACAAATTTTTGGTGGGGGGGGGTTAAGGGTTGTGTGTGGGTGGTGTATATGTTTACTCTATCTGGATTTTTTCTATTTTCTTTTTCTTTCACCCCCCCCCCCCCCTCCCCCCACACCACTTAAGTCCCGGGGAAAGAGATGATTTCTCTCTCTCTCTCTCTCTCTCTCTTTTCTCTTTCTCTCTCCCCTCCCTCTCTTGTCTGTCTGTCTGTCTCTTTTCTCTATCTATTTCTATCTTTCTATCTATCTATCTATCTTTCTATCTATCTATCCCATCTATCTTTTTAACTAAACTATCTGCTATCCCTTCCCATCTGCTATTTCTATCTGTGTATCTGGGCTATCTAAACATTTTTTCAGCCGATTCCACGAAAACCCTTTTTCAGAGGGTGTTTCCCCTGATGTGATCTTTGGAAAATTTTTGAAAAAAGATTAAAAATTTTTCGTCGGATCTGAGATTTTTAGGGGGGAAAAATTTTTTTACACAATTTTGGGGAGGTTTTTTAGAAAATGTATTTAAGGAGTTGTGTTTAATGAATGTTTGTTTTGTTTTAAAGTGGTGGGCAGCCCCAAAATGGCCCCTTTTTTGTCCGCTGGGTACAGGCAAAAATTTTTCCCTTTCCGCCCAACTATCTAGCTTTCTTCTCTATATATAAAGTCTCTCTCTCTATATGTCTCTTTTTTCTCTCTTCTCTCTCTCTCTAAAATATATATATATATATATATATATATATAGTATATGTGTATATATATCTTTCACACACACACACACACACACACACACACACACACCACACACACACACACACACACACACAAACACACACACACATATATATATATATATATATATATATATATATATATATATATATATATATATATTATATATATATATATATATTATATATTGATGCGTACAGCTGGTTACGAGTAGCAGAGAGAGAGAGAGAGAGAGAGAGAGAGAGAGAGAGAGAGAGAGAGAGAGAGAGAGACAGACAGACAGACAGACAGACAGACAGACAGAGACAGAGAGAGAGAGAGAGAGAGAGAGAGAGAGAGAGAGAGAGAGAGAGAGACGCTTCAGATACGTTTTTATTGACAATGGCCTACATGGCCTTTATGTCAAGGGGGTGTACATCAATATTTGCAGCGCCGAAAAACAAGTTTATAATGCAAAAGAAACATGAATTGTAACGGATTACTATACTAGTGAAGAAAACAAAACCATTTCTTACCAAGGTCATCAAACTTGCGGAATACATGAAAACAAACTCAAACATTAGTTCTAACGAACATTTCTTTTTCCTAACATTTGATGCTTCTGCCACATACTTAGCCAGTAGAGTTATTATCCTATTATTGTCAGAGGTCAACAAACTATATAGGTTATGATTTTCTGTCGCAATAATATTAAAAAGTTGAGACTTCTGTCTGATATCGTTATAAGCCGCACAAGAGAATAGAAAATGATCTTCATTTTCTCTCATACCATCTGTACACATTACACACAAATCGTCCACAATGCCTTCGGGATTAAACCATTTTTTGTTTGCATTTAGTCCAAGTGTCCTACTTCTAAATCTAGCAAGCATGTCCCTGTGCCATTTATTGGTAACTACAGTCAGAAATTTTTCAGGTTGTAAAATACTTTTAAACGACTGGACCAGGAATACTTCATATCATCTTCCATCTTGGAATGCCAATTTTGTTTATAACATGCGATGAGACGGTCTTTAAATTCCAACATAAATGCTCTTTTATCGCCAACCCCTGACTAAGCCATACACACCAAATCCGTTTACTGTCAAAACCTGTTTTATAGTAGCAACCCAGTTCTGCTTTCCTAACTCAAATTGCCGCAGTAACATTTCGTATGCTTGTCTACATAATCTGCTTGTAGGTAGTTGGGTAAGTTTTAACCAATATTTAACGCATTTCCCAAAAGATCGAATGAAAAGAGGATATCTTCCAGAATCGCCATATGCCATTGTATTTGATGAATGCGAGAGAGAGAGAGAGAGAGAAGAGAGAGAGAGAGTGAGAGAGAGAGAGAGAGAGAGAGGAGAGACAGAGAGAGAGAGCAGACAGACAGACAGAGAGAGAGAGAGAGAGGAGAGAGAGAGAGAGAGAGAGAGAGAGAGAGAGAGAGAGAGAGAGGAGAGAGATTTTTTGTAGTCTTTGGTAACCTTCCATAATCTCTTTACCTCAGAATTGTCACTGTTTAAAAGTTGGGCCTGCGTCATTTTAGCAACTAAAGATTTTGTTATCGACGCATTAGATTTAGGCGACAACAAAACAAAAAAAGATTTTAAGTCTCTGTACGTGTTGGCATAACTGCGCCGTACATTCTTTTAATAATTTAAAGAAGGGAAACGAGAAGGTAAATGAATGAAATTCATTAAGAGAGAGAGAGAGAAGAGAGAGAGAGGAAGAGAGAGGAGAGAGAGAGAAGAGAGGAGAGAGAGAGGAGAGGAGAGATCCATATCGTTTCTTATGTGGGGCATTCATTTGCAGGCTGTGAGAGGCACACAGTTACCTCACATCCATTTTCAGATTAAACCAATAAAACCTCCATTGCCAGAATTCCTGAACTACAGTGGAACTGGGGCCTGTCAGTTGCTTATGCGTCGTTAGGAAACTAGCCACTCAAAGGCTCCCAGAGACTGAAAAAAAAATGTTGAAAGACAATAACCACTAATTTCTTTTCTAGTCATTAAAGCTGTGACACATAGCCCTTTTTTATTTTACATTCTGTTAGAGCATTTACACGATCTTCGAGTTTGTATGAAGACTGGCTGCTAGGGTTCCCGTCAGTGCTTGTCTCATGAACTTGAAAATGCTTATCTTTCAGCGAGTTCTGTCGTGAAAGAAAGAAAGAGGTACGTCAGTTCATTTCAGTGCATGTTGTTTCTAGCCCAGCGACCAATAGGTGGGGGAAGGGAGGGGGGTTCTAAAAAAAATCCAATGAACCACATCTTCAAGTACGCACAAATTGGTTTAAAACACGTTCTTCTTTAATTAAAATCTCGGATCATAAGGGGGGGGAAATTATCACTTCCAGAAACTCAAAAATCACATCTAAGGAACATCAGGGATCGTTTGTAAAGTGCTTGTGTCTGACATGTGGTCCCACCACTCTGTAAGAACGTGTTTTATAGTGAAAGGTACATTCACATGAAATACACCGTGGAGCTTCTTCACTCTTTAAGAGATACAAATGGGAGTTAAAAGCCCATCTAGCCTGTATGTAATCGACACCAAAAAAAAATTCTTCTTTAAGACCACCGGTGGCAGATGGTAAACGCTTTTTAATGTATGTATGTGTGTGTGTGTGTGTGTGTGTGTGTTGTGTGTGTGTGGTGTGTGTGTGTGTGTGTCTGTGTGTCTGTGTGTGTGTGTGTGTGTGTGTGTGTGTGTGTGTGTGTGTGTGTTGTGTGTGTGTTTTTGTGTGGGTTTTTTTTTTTGACGGATTTGAAACAGTTTGTTATCCACTTACTTGTTCCAGTCTCTTGCCAAACGTACGTCGGTTAATGCGTTCTGGGCCATCCAACCTCCCCTCCCGCAGGTCCAAACCACCACCCCTCCCCAAACCCTCTTAATTTTTGTAAGTTTTGGATTAACATGGAAATAAAAGGTGTGTGGGGTTTTGTGTGTGTGTGTGTGTGTGTGTGTGTGTGTTGTGTGTGTTTTGGTGTCTGTGTGTGTGTGTGTGTGTGTGTGTGTGTGTGTGCGCGCAGCGCGCGCACCAGTGAAATCTCTTTTGTGTGGTGTGTGTGTGTGTGGTGTGTGTGTGGGGGTGTGTGTGTGCGTGTGCGCGCGCGCCGTGTGTGTGTGTGTGTGTGTGTGTGTGTGGTGTTGTGTGTGTGTGTGTGTGTGTGGCGTGTGTGTGTGCGTGTGCGTGTGTGTTTGTGTTGTGTTTGTGTATGTTTTGGGGGGGGGGGGGGGGTGCCGTGTGTGCGTGCGCCAGCGCACACCCCGCCGCGCGCGCACCCTTGTGTCCCGTGTGTGTGTGGTGTGTGTGTTTTTGTGGTGTGTGTGGTGTGTGTGTGTGTGTGTGTGTGTGTGTGTGAATACAATGAGTGCCATGCGTGACTGCGCGCGTCTTTGTGTATGTTTTTGCGAGGCACATATGTGTATGTATGAAAGCCTGAGTAAAGATGTGTGTGCATGTAAGCCAGTGAGTATTGCGCCCCAAAGCGCGCGCGCGCGCGCGCGTGCGTGCTTTGCGTGTGTGTGCGGGGTGTGTGTTGTGTACGTGCATGCGTGCGTGCGTGCGGCGTGTGTGTTTTGTGTCTTCTTCTTCTTTCCTAAAATACGGTTCACTAAAAAACAGTAGGTCACCACGCGCATGTTAAAAATTAAATAAAATAACAAAAAATAGTGCGACTCAGACTGTTGGCCTCTGAGCAAATTTGGCAACAAGGGGTCGCACTCGATATCAAGAAGTTTAAAAGAAATGGCCAAATTCAGGCCCAGGTAACAGTAAAATATCTGGGGAAGTTAAAATAGAAAATCGTCAATATGCAGATCTCAAAACTGTCGAAATCAATTTGTTTTTTTAAATGAACGCATTTTTTGTGGCAATCTTGAGGGCACCCCGCAGTGATTTCCCCACACCGAAACAAAACTAGGATAAAAAAAATGTAATGGCTGTCAATATTTGATGCAGGTATGGTATAAACTTTGACCGCCACTCCTGGTGCAAACTTTTATTCAATACTAGTTTTTTCCATTGGAATATCAATTATTTTAGCTCTGCCTTTGAAGAAGAGTTAAGTTTGATAAAGGTTTCTTCTCTCTTCTAAGGGTTTTCATTCTAATTTCAATCTTTCTTCCTAGTAATTCCCATTTTCTATAAATGTGGTTCCCTTTACGAACCGTGCTGCTCTCTTCTGAATCTTTTCTAGGTTATCAATGTCCTTGAGAGGGTAAGGATCCCAAACTGAGAAACCCCATATTCCAGTACTGGTTTTAACCAGTGTTTTGTAGCAGTCGTCTTTAACCTTTTGGGGAAAAGTCATTGATATTCCGTATAAGAAAGCTAAGATGTTATTTGCTTTCTTACATACTAAATTGTAATGTTCTTTCCATTTGAGACGACATCTAAATAACGCCTAAATATTTTGCAGCATTGGTTTCTTTAAGAATAGTATTATGAATAGAATATTCTGATCAGTTGGTGAGCGTTTGTTACATATACGCAACACTGAAATTCCATTTTCCAAATTCTTTTCCACTCTTTGTAAAGCGTTTAGATCTTCTTGTAGAATGCGTGTATAATTCTTGCTTCTGATTGTTCTATATACAGCGTCTCTGCAAAGAGCTTTATAAGTATTCCAGAAGAGAATTCTACTTATGTCATTTTATAAATTAAGAAAACAAGGGCCCCAGACAGTTCCCTTGTACACCCTAAACAAGACTGGTTTACAAGGGGATGACGACCCTTCCACAACAACTTTCTGCGCTCTCCCAACGAGGAATGATCTAGCCCATTTTAGCAAAGAACCGCCAATGCCGATGTGTTCTAATTTAAGCAGCAGGCCCTCATGGTCAACCTTATCAAAGGCTTTAGAAAAGTCTAATAATATTGCATCTATTTGCTGTCTGTTGTTAAGACAGTTATTAAAATCATTGAGAGTTGTTTTAAGTGATCTCACAACTCCTTCGCTGTCTAAAACCATGCTGGGCGTTATTTAAGAAGTCATATTTGTCAAGATGGTCCATTATGCTACTATATATATTTTGTTCAAGTAGTTTTGCTGATATGGGTGTAAGAGATACAGGTCTAAGCTCTCTGCTTTTGTTTTTGTCACCCTTTTTGAATAAGGGGAAAAATGCTCGCATCTCGCCACTCATCAGGTATTATCCCTGGTCCAGTGAAGCTTAGTAAAGTTTGTTGGTATACCTCACTCAATTCATTGGGACATATTTTTAAGAGCTGCCAGGAACGCCATCCCGGGGGCCCGTAGCTTTGTTTTTTCATTGATGTTGGTCATAACTTAAATACTCCTGCTTGTTTCTTTGATGTTTTGCATTTCAGGGGGTTTATCATCATCCTTTAGTCTAACGTTTAAATTAAGGGTTGGGATTTGAGAAAACTGAACAAAACTGCTTGTTTTAGTAAATTTGCTTTCCCTTCAGGGTCCTGTATTAGGTTTTCTGGTTGTTTCTCAGGTCTGGAAACCCAATGTTGTCCCGTCCCCTTACTCCTTATGTTTAAAACCATAATTTCTTGTTTTTATGATCACCTTCTGAAATCATCGAATTAACATAATTGGGGTGAGCAAGCCTACATTCTCTCTGACACCTTCTCTTAATATTTTATACCTAACCATAATCTTTCTGAATTAGGATGTAGTTTCAATTTCTTAAAGAAACGACGTTTCCTTCTCAATAAACGTTTTTGTTTTGTAGTAATCCACGCTGGCGGTTCTTGCTTGAAGTTATTTTAGTAGGTATGTTGTCATGCATAATTAATCCAAGTTATTTTTATACACTTCCAAAGGCACTGACTTTTTCAATTTAACACATGGACCTCAAAAAAGACGACTGAAAACATGAGTATCCCTGCGCAATTTGGTAAGTCTGCTTGGTTCCAGAGTCTGATGTACGTTTTTGGGAGTTTTCTTCGAAAGGGTTTAAAGTTGCTCTCTAAGAGAATTATGTCATGATCACCCAGCCTGCAATTAATTCCTGATTGCCTAAAGCGCCTGGACAATTGGTAAAAAATAAATCCAGGAAATTCCTTACCACGAGTTGGTGTTTCAACTGACTGCACTAATCTTGGGGGTATCAAAAAAACTGAGAATTAATTTTTTACTGTAATTTATTTACCAAGTATGGCATCTTCACGCCAATCAATATCTGGTAAATTAAAAAGGCTCCACCAATCCATAATATTACCTTCCTATTGGCCAAAACAATGTCAGAAATGTCTCTGCAAATAGACAAACATACATTTTCATCTGAGTCTGGAGGTCTGTAAACTGATCCAAAAAATGACAGGTCTCTTATTCTTAAAATTAATCATACAAAAAAACTTTCACTATTTTTGCCTTGATATAAACACTCACTGGCTAAGTTCTTCCTAATGGCAATCAAGACTCCCCACCTCTTTTCCCAATCGGTCCTTTCTTAAACATCAAATCTCCATTAGAAGTTCACTGCTGGAGTTCCCTTTCTAGCCAAGTTTCTGTTTTCCCAAATTTCAACATCAAGTTTTTTTCGGTGACTAAATTACTGATTTCTTCCTTTTTCTTGATAAAGAATTGAAAGTTTACGACTATCATTTAGTTTATCTTTTTCTCTTAATGATTTGGAGTTCAGTTGCACTTTATGATTTGGGAAATTTTTTCAGTTTTAGAATCAGGGTGGATGCAAAAATTAGGACAACATTCAAGTTTTCTTTTGGGGATCGGTCTGGTGAGATAGGGGCAAAACGGTTGCTTTCTGAGCTGCAATCTTCAATAGAATCTTCAAAAAGTCTCGAACTAAAGTTTGAAAGCCCGCAGGTAAAACAATCCAAGATATATCACTATTGCATAATGCTTCATAAACTGCTGAATTTTAAAACATACATTTAGTGTGATACCATGTATTGCAGACGTCACAGCAACTGCTTTATGTTTCCATGTGACTCTCTAATTGCAAACTCCGCATGGGTATTTTACTTTTGGGGGATGACCAGGATTGAGTTTCAATGTCTCCCATAGCAGGATAGGGTTAAAAGCCATGATTTAACTCCTCTATGTCTAACTCTTTTATTCAAAAAATTCCTTATCACTGTACTATTTCTGATGTTAATTGAAATCAGGGGGTTTAAATCTGGCTAGTAATAGACGTGAGAACAGTACCCGGCACAGGTGTACCACAGAGGCTAACATGGTTTTAGGGTTTCACAAAGTTTTATCACCTGCAAAAATGGGAAATAAAGGCGTCTACATCTTTTGTGTGTGTTGTGTGTGGGGTGTGTGTGGTGTGTTGTGTGTGTGTGTGTGTGTGTGTGTGTGTGGGTGTGTGTGCGTACCTTTGTGTGTGTGTGTGTGTGTGTTGTTGTGTGGTGTGTGTGGTGTGTGTGTGTGTGTGTGTGGTGTGTGTGTGTGTGGTGTGGGGTGTGTGTGCGTGCGCGCGCAAACAGAGTTACTTAGATAGATAG
>CM031600.1:64305876-64308376 GCA_018398815.1 Conus ventricosus | reverse complement strand
CACAAATACACACACACACACACACACACACACACACACACACACACACACACACACACACAGAGAGAGAAGAGAGAGAGAGAGAGAGAGAGAGAGAGAGAGAGAGAGAGAGAGAGAGAGAGAGAGAGAGAGAGAGAGAGAGAGAGAGAGAGAAAGATCTGCAAACTTGGCCATGACAGACAGTTATGTAAGAAAGTTGATCAAATTAAGAAATTAATGATTAAATCAACCATAAAAGTAGGAAATACATAACAACTGGCAATCTTTACTGTGAGAATATTGTAATTCATGCTCTGCATGTACGTACACACTCACTGATATAACCAGACACATCCATGCATACAGATGCTTTTACATTCAGATGCACACATCCACACCCACTTTCTCGCATCACCACCATCCCTTATCCATACAAGCACACGTCTGATGAAGTCGCATATAGTAACAGTTCATAGTGTAGAAGCGTATAATATGGTGTCAATCAATGTTTCTCATGGTATCTGTCAGCGTTCATGACAGTGTCTATCAGTGTTTCTGGTGGTGTCTATCAGCCTTTCTCATGGTGGCTATCAGCGTTTATGATAGTGTCTATCGGTGTTGATGATGGTGTCTATCAATGTTTCTCATGGTGTCTATCACTGTTTCTCATTGTGTCTATCAGTGTTTCTCGTGGTGTCCATCAGTGTTTCTCATGGTATCTACCAGTGTTTGTGACGGTGTCTGTCAGCGTACTCATGGTATCTGTCAGCGTTTATGATGGTGTCTATCAGTGTTCCTCATGGTATCTATCAGTGTTTCTCATGGTGTCTATCACTGTTTCTAATGGTTTCTATCAGTGTTTCTGGTAGTGTCTATAACTGTCTCTGGTGTGTCTATCTGTGTTATGGTGGTGTCTATCAGTGCTATGGTGGTGTCTATCAGTGTTATGGGTGTCTATCAGTGTAATGGTGGTGTCTATCAGTGTTATGGGGTGTCTATCAGTGTTATGGGGTGTCTATCAGTGTTATGGTGGTGTCTATCAGTGTTATGGTGGTGTCTGTCAGTGTTATGGGGTGTCTATCAGTGTTATGGTGGTGTCTGTCAGTGTTATGGGGTGTCTATCAGTGTTATGGTGGTGTCTATCAGTGTTATGGTGGTGTCTGTCAGTGTTATGGGGTGTCTGTCAGTGTTATGGTGGTGTCTATCAGTGTTATTGCGGTGTCTATCAGTGTTATGGGGTGTCTATCAGTGCTATGGTGGTGTCTATCAGTGCTATGGTGGTGTCTATCAGTGTTATGGTGGTGTCTATCAGTGTTATGATGGTGTCTATCAGTGCTATGGTGGTGTCTATCAGTGCTATGATGGTGTCTATCAGTGATTACGATGGTGTCTATCAGTGTTATGTGTGGTGTCCATCCGTGTTTATGACAGTGTTTTATCTGTGTTTATGATGGTGTCCATCAGTGCTTCTGACGGTGTCTATCAGTGTTATGGTGGTGTCTATCAGTGTTATGATGGTGTCTATCAGTGTTATGGTGGTGTCTATCAGTTTTATGGTGGTGTCTAACAGTGTTATGGTGGTGTCTATCAGTGTTATGTGGTGTCTATCAGTTTATGGTGGTGTCTATCAGTGTTATGGTGGTGTCTAGTCAGTGTTATGGTGGTGTCTATCAGTATTATGGGTGTCTATCAGTGTTATGGTGGTGTCTATCAGTGTTATGGTGGTGTCTATCAGTGTTATGGTGGTGTCTATCAGTGTTATGGTGTGTCTATCAGTGTTATGGTGGTGTCTATCAGTGTTACTGACGGCGTTTATTAGCGTTTATGACAGTATCTATCAGTTTTTTGATGTCTCTATCAATGGTTATGTTGTGTCTATCAGCGTTTCTGGGGTGTCTATCAGCGTTTCTCATGTGTCTATCAGTGTTATGATGGTGTCTATCAGTGTTTATGATGGTGTCTATGAGTGTTTATGATGATGTCTATCAGTGTAATGATGGTGTCTATCACTGTTTATGATGGTGTCTATCAGTGTTTATGATGGTGTCTATCAGCGTTACTCATGGTATATGTCAGCGTTTATGATGGTGTCTATCGGTGTTTATGATGGTGTCTATCAGTGTTTATGATGGTGTCTATCGGTGTTTATGATGGTGTCTATCAGTGTTTATGATGGTGTCTATCAGTGTTATGATGGTGTCTATCAGTGTTTTTGATGGTTCTATCAGTTTTTGATGGTGTCTATCAGTTTCTATGGTGTCTATCAGTTTTTAATGGTGTCTATCAGTTTTATGATGTGTCTATCAGTTTTTCTGGTGTCTATCAGTTTTATGGTGTCTATCAGTGTTTATCTTGTGTCCATCATTGTTTATGAGGTGTCTATCGGTGTTTATAATGGTGTCTATCGGTGTTTATGATGGTGTCTATCATGTTTATCTTGGTGTCTATCAGCGTTACTCATGGTATATGTCAGCGTTTATGATGTGTCTGTCATGTTTATGATGTTTCTACCAGTGTTTAT
>CM031600.1:64296825-64300776 GCA_018398815.1 Conus ventricosus | reverse complement strand
TGTGGAGAAGGAGTAGTAGCCCTCCAATTGTGTTCGTAGTAATAATCAATTTTACTGTCCCTCCCTAAAGGCGTAAGTCTAGTGGCCATACAGCTCTGAAATTTGCCTGCAATGCTGTGCGCGCCAATACTCAACGTAACTTCTCCTTCCTCCACAATAGGCTCGTATAATTTCAATTAAACTGCAACCTCCTAGCGTAGGTCTAGTTTAATTTTCTAATTATAGAAATACGTAAATTAACGTGAACATGTATGTACACTACACCCTCGCACTGTAAAGACATGGGGATTTTTGTTGTTTTTTTTTCTTTTTTTTAATTTTTTTTTTTAAACATAGGCAAAACCCACTCAAGTACAGTTTTAAAGGGAGGTGACGCAGGCGGAAACTGAAACACATATTAAAGAATTTAAAGGAAATCCGCCAGTTAACATGGGCAAAACAAATTACAAGACAAAACACGAAGCGTCTCGACCTCTTAGGTCTTCTTCAGGCAAGATAAAACAACATCCAGGACAATGAAAACGAAGAACAAGCAATCACTTATCTTCTCAAATTTCGGCGCAAGACGGGCGCTGAATCAAGTGTATGTTTTTTTTGCGTGGCTTAATTCGTGTCGTAAGAGCCAGCAAAAGGTATAGAATATACTCCCTTCGTGGGGAAAAGTATTTTTCACGTAGGAGAATGTATGTACTCTAGAAACCATTTTGCGTGTGAGAGTGCACACGATATCCTACCCCGGCCCTGATGTTAGCCTGAACTGGTCAACTCATGTTATTCAGTGTTCATCCAACCACTCAGACAACATTATAATTGAAACCCTGACCAATCCCTGGAAGCTCGGCCCTGTCTTTTTACTCGCTGATTATATATAAAATCCTGAGTTCCAGCCGTGAAATTTTCGACTTGCCCACCTCAAGCCGGAACGAAAAGAAATGATGGCTATCTATTGGCTAAACCCTTCAGTACACGCAGAGACCGATGGGAGCATAAAACAAATAGGTCAGGGAAGTTGGAGTGGTGGTGGTGGTGATGGTGTTGTGTGTGTGTGTGGGTGGGGGGGGGGAGTTATGGTGGGGGGAAGATGTGTTGGGTATGGTGAGGGGAAGCGGTACGCGGTATGGAGTATGGTGGCGGGAAGTGGTGGGGGTGGGGGGGGGGGGTAGTGGGGGCTTTCTAAGGGATAACTTTGGCCATTAAATCTGTCTGTTACACGATCCCCTCTCTACTGACAGAGCTCTGAAAGTATCCAAGGGAAGCAGTGCTGTTCAACTTGTCTCCAGTAGGAACTGAGTCAGACAGAATGAATCGTGTTGCACTGTGTTGTGTTGTATTGTATTGTATTGTATTGTATTGTATTGTAGCGCATCGTATCGTATCATGTTGCATTGTATCGCATCGTATCGTAACGTGTTTTATCGTCTCGTCTCGTATTGTATTGTATTGCATTGTCTTGAATTGTATTGTTTTGTCTCGTATCGTTACGTGTTGTATGTATTGTGTTGTATTGTATTGTATTGAAGTGTGTTGTGCTGTCTCGTATCGTTACGTGTTGTATGTATTGTATTGAATCGTGTTGTACTGTATTGTGTTGTGTTTTATTGTATGGTATTGCATCGTATCGTATTATATTGTATCGTGTTGTATTATATTGTATTGCATCGTATTATATTGAATTGTATTGCGTCGTATTGTATCGTGTTGTATTTTACTGTATCGTATTGTATTGTATTGCGTCGTATCGTTTCGTAACGTCTCGCACCGTATCGTGTCGCATCACGTCACGTGTCGTATTGTGTTGTGTGGCATCGTATCGTATTGTATGGGATCTATCGTATCGCATCGTATGTATGTTATCGCATTGTATCGTATCGTATCGTATCGTATCGTATCGCATTGTATCGTATTGTATCGTATCGTATGGTATCGTATTGCATTGTGTCGCGTTGTATCGTATTGTATTGTGTTGAATTGTATCGTATTCCATATAATCGCATCACATTGCGTTGCATTGCTTGTCTTGAACTGCATTGTGCTGTACTGTATAACAGTGTATTGTCTTCCATTCCATCGGATTGTACTGAACAGTATTGTACAATGCTGCATTCCTTAGTATCGCATTGCGTTTGTATGGTACGGTATTGTACCTATTACATTTTTTTTAAAAAACTGCACTGGAATATATTTTGTATTTGCTGTACTACTTCAGTTTGCGTTCTATTGTGAGCTGTGATGAACTGTGACTCTATTAGATTGCACTGTGTAGCACTGCATCGTTTATCAACGTCGTAGCAGATTTCTCCAAGGGAAACACGGGCTTGCTTTTTCCGGAGCAGAATATGACGTCGCTGTATGATACGAGTTGTATATTCTTTTGGTCTTACCTGACGACACCTGTTCTTCCTATTCTGTCAGAGCGGCTTTCCATGCAGAGCTTTTGCCGTGCAGAAATCTGCCTTGTTGTCGTGTGTTCTTTTACGTGTATTGACTGCATGCTGCTCATGAGACTTCAGCTGATCTTTTCGTCGTCGTTGTTGTTGTTGTTGTTGAAAGATGAGCTCTCACTTAAGTCCAGTGGAGAGAGAGAGAGAGAGAGGAGAGATGAGAGAGGAGAGAGAGGAGGAGAGAGGGGAGAAAAGAGAGGAGCAAAGGGGAGTGAGGGGGGGTAGAAATGACAGAAAGACAGACAGACTGACTGACTGACAGAGAGAGAGAGAGGGAGAGAGGAGAGAGAGAGAGAGAGAAGAGAGAGAGAGGGAAAAGAGGAGAGAGAGAGAGAGAGAGGAGAGGAGAGAGAAACACACACAGGGAAAGAGAGAGAGAGAGAGAGAAAGGAAAGAGATAGAGAGAGAGAGAGAGATGGACAGAGACGGACAGAGAGACAGAGACGGACAGAGAGACGGAGGACAGGGCAGACAGACAGACCAGGGACAGAGAGACAG
The DNA here is from genome assembly GCA_018398815.1 of Conus ventricosus. Classification (NCBI taxonomy): domain Eukaryota; kingdom Metazoa; phylum Mollusca; class Gastropoda; order Neogastropoda; family Conidae; genus Conus; species Conus ventricosus. The sequence continues at coordinate 64,297,837 of CM031600.1, read as the reverse complement.
AGACAGACAGACAGACACAGGGACAGAGAGACAGAGACAGACAGACAGACACAGACACAGAGAGGACAGACAGACACAGGACGGACAGACAGACACAGAGACAGAGACGGACAGACAGGGCAGATACAGAGACAGAGAGAAACAGACGGACAGACAGACACAGAGAGGGCGGACAGACAGGGAGACAGAGAGACACAGACGGACGGACAGACAGGGAGACAGAGAGACACAGACGGACGGACAGACACAGAGACAGAGAGACACAGACGGACGGACAGACACAGGACAGAGAGACACAGACGGACGGACAAACACAGAGACAGAGAGACACAGACGGACGGACAAACACAGAGACAGAGAGACACAGACGGACGGAGACAGAGAGACACAGACGGACGGACAGACAGACAGACAGACACAGACGGACCGACAGACAGACAGACAGACAGACAGAGAGAGTACCCGTCCAAGCCAGACACGAACCAAAGGTTCCTCGATTTCTCTCGCTTACTTGTAAAGCTGCGATACCCACTTCGCCGCCGCCTTTCTATCGAACATGATATCTTTGTTTTTCTGTCACTGGTGCTCGATTTTCGCTATTCTCTGCCTGTGTGTATCTTTTTTCCCCTTAGTGTCTCTAATTGCGTCTGCTTGTCTACCTGTCTGCCTTGTGGCATGTGTGTCTGTGCCGCCGCTGCAGGTAGTGAGGAAGTGAACCGACAGGATGAGTGAGGTTGTTTCAGACGAAGTTTCGACTTGGTTGATTTAGGTTTGTCTCGCTTTTTGTTGTGATTCTCTTTTTCTTTCTTTTTTCTTTAATTCTATTTATTTATTTATTTATGGTTTCTGTTGTATTTTTATTTTTTATTTACTTATTTTTTTCTTTGTTTTGGCTGGTCTCTCTCTGTATCCGTCAACATCTTAGTCTGTCTGATTGTTTGCTTTCCAGATGAGAATCAACAGAGAGAGAGAGAGAGAGAGGAGAGAGAGAGAAGAGAGAGAGAGAGAGAGA
>CM031600.1:64286825-64291825 GCA_018398815.1 Conus ventricosus | reverse complement strand
TTTGATCAAAACGAAACTTAAGTTGTCGTTTATAACGTGCTGCCATTGCAGCTAAAGTAAATGAATAAATGGATGAATAAATAAACAAATAATAAATAAATAAACATGTAGATGAATAAATAAATGAACGAATAAAATACATGAATTTGCAAAACAAATACGTCAACACGAAAGACAGAATCCCACCACAATGGCCGCCATCTTGTTTCCTTCAGCGAACACTCACTAAGGGCCGCTATAAGCACCCCCCTGCCCACCCCCACCCCCCCCCCCCCTCCCCCACCCCCATAACGGCAAACGTGCCGACGGCCGGAGACCTGCTACAAAATGCTGTGCCGGCCTGACCCATTCCTGCATTGGATGAATGGCACTAAACTTGTCCTATTAGGTGTTTACAGGAGCACGAAACTTAAAACTACAACCGTTCAGAAAATCCTGGTTCTCATCTTTTGGTCAAAGCTGATCGGTTTAGGATTTCGATCCTACACTTACCTTTGCTTTTTAGGAAGGAGAGAATGTACGTTGAAAAAAAATCTTTACCAAGCAAAATTGTATGCTTTAGTCTGTGGGCCACATTCGCCTCTCCACAAAGTTTCATCAGAATCGGTTCAGTCTTTTTCTGCTTAAAGTACGCCGAACGGATAGGGATCCGTCCTTTAATGCTGATCCGTACTACAGGTCCAATCCAGTATATGACGGATACATCCATCAGCCACATTCCAACTTTCCTCCACGGTCTTTTTTTTTCTAACCGGACGTGGGTTTTTTTTTATCATGATCACGCTGATTGCCTGCTGGATCCCCACATTCATATAAACTGATCTATTTATTTGTTTGTTTATTTTGGAGAGTGGGGCGCGGGGTCTTTGGGCCACATGTCATTTTTCCTCCAAGTTTGATGACTCGAGCTAAAAAGTTTTTAAATAATCTTATGTGGTTTTTTTCTGAACGGCTCCTGGGTCGTTCACTCCTCCCTCCCTCTCCCCTCTAACGGATTGACACCAAAATTCGACCGCTTACTTCTTGGGCCACCTCCCATCTGTCCACTGGGTTCCGTTATTAGAATCAGTCCCGTAGTTTTTGCTTAATCCTGTGAACAGATAAATAATCAACACACGTGGGTGGAAACAACTGTCTTGGCGGAGGTAACAAGATTTCATTCGTTTTGGAGCTCAGTTGCCTCATACTCAATCCGAAGACCACACTTACATTCATACGCGCGTGTGGGCACACACACACACACACACACACACACACCGCACGCACACACACACACACACACGCACGCACGCACGCACGCACGCACACACACACACACACACACACACACGTGCGCGCGCGCATGCGCACACATTCCACAAAACACACACAGACACACAAACACACACAGACACAAATCATACACACACACACACACACACACACACACACACACACACACACACACACACACACACACACACACAAATAAGCACACACACACACGAGCGCGCGTGCGTGCATGTGTGTATGCGTGCATGCGCGCGTGCGCATGCGCACGCACACACACACACACACACACACACACACACACACACACACACACACACACACACACAACACGACGAGAGAGAGAGAGAGAGAGGGGGGGGGGGGGCGGGTATTTGTACAAGTAACCTGACTAGTGAACAGTTCTGAAAGCGGTGTCCCTCTTTCTATCTTTTGCAGTAAATGGCCCGAAGAGTTGTGAACCCACTATTTCCTCTCATTCCATCCAGTTCCACAAGTTCCTCTGTGGCTGTCCTGTCAAGTTTTAAAGTTTTGGGAACCGCTCCCTTCATGTTCCTGTCGTCTGCATAGTAAGGATAAACAAAGAAAAACCGGAGGTGATTCCTCTGCCCCACCCCCTATTCCCCTTCAAGTACATAATATAACAGTCTTTACTCTGGAGAGAGGAAAGTTGGGGTTTTTTTTGCAAGCATGTGTGTATGGTAGGAAAGTTTTTCGGGCAAAGAGATCCCACCTAGAGTGCGTTGTAGGAGTTAAGAAGTTTTTATTGCGCAAAATTCAATTGTGGAATAACATTTCTTACCAAACATATCGAACAGACACTGTAGTCCACCAGTCACTCACAATTCTTGCTGACAAACCTGCCCAGCCTGTGGCTCAAAGCCGAAGAAAGATACCCAGGAACTGAAGCAAGAGCTCTGAAGTGTTTTCATCACGTACAAAAACTAGGAGACGTGAATTATTTGTACAAGTTTCAGGGCTCAAATTTAAGAAAGGAGTTTCAGAATGTGTCTGCATTTTCACTCGTTAATCAAGTTCACAGTCTGTATTTTCACTCGTCAATCAAGTTCACATGCAAAACAGTGTGATACATAGAGCCAGTATGGTACACAGAGCCAAGGTCTTTGAGGGAATTAGCATGATAAAGCAAAGGTTCAAACTTATGATTCACCAACTTTGGGTTTGGGGGGGGGGGGGGGGGGGGGTTTCGTATGACGAATAGGAATTAATTCATTCCCTAAAATTAGTAAATTCGACAAGTTTCAGCTGATATCCAGAAAAAAAATGCTTGCTCAAACCCAAAAGCGCGTCTGAGTTTGTCTCATCCTATTGACAAATTAAGTAAATAAATCAAGCACTGTCTGCAACGTTCTGTTCATCCAAAAGTCACTTGAACCCTCCGTAAAGTGTTAGAGGGCGAGTCGGGAACCTGCAACCCTTAAGAGTTCTGCAAACGTTTCGCCACCGACCGGTGATGTAGAAATTTGTGTTTATGACCCATACTGACAGGTGCTGCGACAAAACGACACGGGTGGTGTCTAAACTACAACAAGAGAACTTAAAACAGATTTGTTGCACAGCGCAAGGATTACGAACACAATTCCTAAAATCAAAGTTTGACCTTAAGTAGGGTCTTCTAAATCCGAGTGCCCTGTAAAATCAGATCTCTCTCTAATTCTCGCAAGACGGTCCGCGACCCGTGTGTTTAACAACCCCCCCCCCCCCCCCCCCCCCCCCCCCCCCCCCCTCCCGTCTCACCCTCCCCGACTTTTTTTTTCTTTTGTGTTGTTGTTCACAGTAGCAAAGAGAACATTCTGCTGATCCTTGACAGTGTGTGTGTGTGTGTGTGTGTGTGTGTGTGTGTGTGTGTGTGTGTGTGTGTGTGTGGCGCGCGCGCGTACGTGTGTGTGTGTGTGTGTGTGTGTGTGTGTGTGTGTGTGTGTGTGTGTGTGTGTGTGTGCGTGCGCGCGCGCTCGTTTACGTATACATTTATGTGTGTCTGTCTGTCTGTGATCAATGTGCTTGAGGAAATCTCAAGGCTGTAACTGTTCAACAGTTCGTCATATTACCATCTCCACCACCACCTCCTCCAACCCGCTCTCCCAGTCACTTCACCATTCCTCTGCCATTTCTTCCACACACACGTGCGCACGATAACCTCCAGCCCTCTCCCTCCCTCCCCTCACCCTCCTTCCCCCAGCTCCTAACAAGCTCTGAGACTGCGTAACCAGCATTGTCTTCCCCGTATTCTCAACATCTGACGTGTGTGTGTTTGATGACGTCTTAAGAGAAGATTATACAACTATAGAAAAAGGCGGGGAAAATAATCAATGGGTGTTGCTGGCAGCTTTAATAATTGAGGAAACCACCAACGCACACATAAATAATTACAAGTAGCATACGGTTTCGGTGTGACGCGAAGCATCAATGGTACTTTGTCAAAACAGCAGTAGCTGGAATTGGAGCAGTACCTATCGTCTCGAAATGAATGAATGCGATGTGCCCAAATAAATGTAAAACATACACAAACAAAACCAAACAAACAATCATAAAATGAAAAAAAAAAAAAAAAGCAAACCAAAGAAAAAAAAAGAAAAGAAAGAAAAGAGAAATAAAGAAAGAGAAGACAGTTTTTTTTTTTATCTCTGTGGCGAGCATGTGTTCGCAGTACATTGACAAAAAAGCATTTGTGTTTGTTTGTCTGTTTGTTTGTCATTAAGTGTCTCTTATGATCCCATTTGGAGAGAAATTATGACCAGCGTTTGCAACCGAATTCTCGGTAAAATCGTTGATGCAGCTAAAACTGTAGCAGAAATATTCAAGTATGCTACTTACGATTAGAAATGAATTTCTCCTTGTCAGTTTCATCAGAGGTTTTGGAAGCAGATTATTTCCATTACAGTGGGCAAAATCTGTAATAGCATCACTTCATGAAAAGGTGATCTAAACAACCCAGATACCTACCGTAGTATAACAACCCTTGTGCCGCTGTGATCAGTGGGTCCAAAGTTTAACCACCCCTATTGAATAAGACAGATAAAGAGAAAAACAGAGGAACAAGTAGGATCTAGAGCAAAACAAAAATATAGCACAGCTGATCACAATGTTTTACGCTTTCTATTTTAGTGCAAAAGTATTTGTCTGGGAAAATGTGGCTTTTGATGATTTAGAAAAAAAATTAAAAAGAGCTTTCGAATTTTACTCAAAACGAAATATGTTGAATCTTTTACATCAAATCGTGGCAGACAGAACAAAGTCTTTCGGATGTATATGATTTCTTGGATGCTTGTGCATGTGACAAGAGTGGGTACACTGACTTTTCTTCCTGTCCTGAGGGAGTGACAACACAGGGTCGTCTGTGGGGCCCAGTATGTTTTCTCGTTTACCAGTCAATAACCAGATATAGACAGCAGATGAATAGACAGACAGACAGACAGACAGACAGACAGACGGACGGACAGGCAGACAGACAGACAGACAGACGGACAGACAGACAGACGACAGCAGACGGACAGACAGACAGACAGACAGACGGGCAGACAGACAGACAGATAGACAGACAGATAAATGGATGGATGGATGAGATGGATGGATGGATGGATGGATGGATGGATGGAGATGGAAACAAGAGAGAGAGAGAGAGAGAGAGAGAGAGAGAGAGAGAGAGAGAGAGACGATCGGACGGACGGACTGTCGAATGGACGGACGGACAGATAGATGGACAGATAGAT
>CM031600.1:64269325-64276825 GCA_018398815.1 Conus ventricosus | reverse complement strand
TCTCTCTCTCCTCCTCTCTCTCTCTCTTCTCTCTCTCTCTCCTCTCTCCCCTCTCCTAAATTTCGGTTCTGAAAGAAAGACGACCAATATATCTACAGCACAGGAACGAGGTGTCGATGGCTACGATATGTTGACTGTACTGGGAGGGAAGGGCAGCTTGCTCAAGTCCCTCATAACGTATAGGTGAAAGGAGGGCTGTTGACAGCTACTCATCAAAGTCGTACAAAACTTGATGATTGTCATGCTCTTCATCTCCCTTCCGAAGGTCTTCCTGGCACTGCATGACTCTCTCTCCCTCTCCTTCTGCTTCTTCTTCGTCTTCTTCTCCCTCACCTCTCCCTGTCTCTGTCTGTCCTGTCCCCCCCCCCCCCCCCCCCTGTCTCTCTCTGTCTCTGTCTGTCTGTTACCCCCCCCCCCCCCCCCCTCTGTCTCTCTCTGTCTCTGTCTGTCTGTCTGTGTCTGTCTCTGTCTGTCTGTCTGTCTCTCTCTCTCTCTCTCTCTCTCTCTCTCTCTCCTCTCTCTCTCTCCCCTCTCTCTCTCTCTCTCTCTCTCTCTCCTTCTTCTGGTTCTTCTTATTCTTTTTCTGTCTCCCTCACTCTCCCCTGTCTCTGTCTCTATATGTCGTTCCCCCTTTCTCCCTCTGTGTTTCTGTTTCTGTCTGTCTATCTGTCTGTCTGTGTGTCTGTCTCTGTCCCCTCTCTCTTTCTCTCTCTGTCTGTGGCTTCGGTTCTGGAAAGAACTAAAATATATCTTTAGCACAGAGAACGAGGTGTCGATGGCTATGACACGCTGGCTGACTTAAGGAGGGAGGTGCGTTTGCTCAAATTCCTAATAAAATCTGAGTTCGGAAGATGGACTCTTGACAGCTGTCCATCAAGTTTGTCTAAACCTAAATGATCGGCATGCTTGAACACCTCCCTCAGTTTCGCACGCGTACCACACACACACACACCACACCACACACACACACACACACACACACACACACACACACAGAGGCTTGCTCTCTCTTCTCTAGCAACATAACCTTACCTCTCTTTCTCACTCTCTCTCACTCGCGTGCGCGCGCGCGCACAACACCACACACACACAGAGAGAGAGAGAGAGAGGGGGGGGGGGGGGAAAGAAACAGATTACAATACTAGCAAATGATTACTTTATACTTTCATCGTCAGATAACAACAGAGAAGCCACATCACTTCTTTTGACCGCGGGTAAGCAAAAAGTGACACACTTACACCTCAACTCATCACACGCTGTACATTGAAATAAGAAGTGGGTTGTTGTTTTTTTCACGCGATCCACATAAACGACATGGTGTGTCAGCGGATGTCCCAGGTTGGTGTCATTCCTTATCAGCATTTAAACACAAAGTTCCTGACCTAAATCTTGCATTATATAATTATTCAGCGCCATTTAATGTAATAAACACTCGAAAATGTCTCAGACCCGAAAAGCATTTTCAAAGAAACAAACAAAAAATCTGATTTTTTTTTCCCAAATTGTCTGCCAGGTTTTGCTTCACGGAACGAATGAGTCTGTCTTTGAGTTTTATTACAAAGTGTAGTTCTCTGCCTACAACCTGAGACATCCAACAGCCCCAAGACCATGTCTACATATACCTTTCTTTTTTGTCAAACCCCCTGTTTTCTTTGTTACATTCCAGTTGCAGGAAGCAACATATCATGTTGCTGACATAAACGGACTGGGGACGCCTTAGAATTCGACTGATATTTGAGAGGGAGAGAGAGAGAGAGAGAGAGAGAGAGAGAGAAGAGAGAGAGAGAGAGAGAGTGCGTGTGTGTGTGTGTGGTGAGGAGAGAGAGAGAGGTGTGTGTGTGTGTGTGTGTGTGTGTGTGTGTGTGTGTGTGTGTGTGTGTGTGTGTGGGGTGTGTGTGTGTGGGGAGAAAGAGAGAGAGAGAGAGAGAGTGAGAGAGGGGAGAGAGAGAGAGAGAGGAGGGGAGAGAGAGAGAGAAAAATTGAAGATATCTCACAGATGACCACGACAACGAAGTCCACCACTATCGATTTGACTGTTATTATTCTAAGCCGCGACAGCTCCGACCAACAGAGCAATTTCGTGAGTACCGTTCCGCACAGAGTTGAAGTCGTGACGGCAAAACTGGCATGGGAGTGATGAAATAAGGTTGTACAATAAGGGGTTCACTGGCCCTCTCTCTCTCTCTCTCTCTCTTCTCTTTTCTGGGGGGGTCACGTGTTTGACACGAAGCGACGGGGGGCCATTTTGTCTAAGCTGCGAAAATCATTTTCGATTATCCTTTGACAATGCCAATTCCCTTGGACTTCCACGACTGTGGAGACAGCCCTGATCGCCCCTGCTGACTGACAAACTGAATCAAGCGGGAAAAATTTCCCAGGTGAAAGCAACAACACCATCGTCGTCCCTACGACGGGAAGCCGCCAGCCGTCCCCTGCACAACAACAATGGTGGATCCTGTCTTGAGCCGAGCAACGCGAGTTCCATTATTACAAGATAAAAAAGAAAAAAAAATAATAAAGAAAGAACCCCAATCCCCACCCCCCCCAGCCCCCAGTCAGGTGCAACGTGATCAAGAGAAAAACAGGCAACACTAAACCACCACCGAGTTGACTCGGCAGCAGTGCGGTGCCCGTCCTCCGGGGGGTTGCCTCTTGAGACGGCTTGAACTTGACTGCTCCCTGCAGGGAGTCCGCGACGCTAACCACTTGTCCACGGCAGCTGGTGAGTGCGACATCGTTAACCAGAAATCCAGCACTTTCCGTCATCGACACAGACCTTGAGCATTCCTACAGACAGAACAGGGGCAGGCTTTGATAGGGGTTTGTGGGGAACGACTATTTGTCACTTTGACTGATCGGCAGGTTCAGAGACGATGGAGAGATAAGCACAAAAACCCAGGGCGGTTTTAGAAAGGCTGTGCTTCACCAGTCAGATGGCGTGGTTTGTGTTGCCGTGCGAGTTCGGATGACATCATTTCTAGAACTCTCCTACGATCCGACGACTGTGTATTCTGGTTTTTCAAACAGGAACGCAGAAACATTATTAACATCTGGGAGAACGTGCGGAAAGGAAGACGTGCCACCCAAAACCCATCATGCAGAGACTTAAAGACGGTGCTCTAACAGCGGTTGCAAACGCTTCTCCTCGGGCCTGATCCATTCTACCTGGGATGACCCCGCCCCCAACCCCCCCCCCCCCCCCCCCCCCCCCCCCCCCCCCCCCCCCGACCCCCCCCCCCCCACCCTCCCCGAACCGGCCCCTATCAGGCAGGGCACGCCCCGGCCGTTAACCCCCCGCGGGGCCCCCCCATGCACGTTGCGGCCCCCCCTCCCCCGCCGGTCGCAAAGCCAAAAACCAAACTTTGTAATCGTTCGTGTTCGTCTCCTCCTTCCTTCTCTCACTCTCCCACCTCTCTCCTCTCTCTCTCTCTCCCTCTTCTCTCTCTCTCTCTTTTCTCTGTCATGCAGGTTCTTTCCCCCTTTTTCCCCGGGCCCCGGGTCGTGTTTCCCCTTTCACTCCTAATCCACCTCCTGGGCTCCAAGTCCCCAGGATTTCCCTCGAGCCATGACAAATTAATTATAATTACCAAGAGAAGGGTGGGTTTACCTCAGGGCTCTTCTTCCCCTCCTAAACCATCTGAAAAGATGTAACGACCTACTGACCAAACAGCCGGGATTTGCTAACAAAAATAAAGAATTTCAGATACACATTAGCAATCTACTACCCACTTTAATGCGGTCAGTATCAACTACTACAACTTTGGCACTTCGCGAAACGGACTACAGTTTTCAGCCTGTCTCAAGCACAGTCGGGGTTCACAAACGGGCATTCCCGGACTGTCTTTCCAACAAAAAAACTACAAAGTCTTCCGCCCTTTCAAGGATTAAATGTTAATGGTTGTTCGCCTACCACAAACGTTAACCAAATTTACAACTTAATACAAAACTAATTTTTCTTTTTCTCTGTAATTATCTATAACATAACATTATTTACCTGAAAACCTTTGCCTTCACATATGCCCCCCCCCCCCCACCCCCCCACCCCGCCCCGCCCTTCTCCTCTCTCTCTCCGTCACACACCGCATTTGTTCACATCCTCTCTATCTCTGTGGTGTGTGTGTGTGTGTGTGGTGTGTGTGTGTGTGTGTGTGTGTGTGTGTGTGTGTGTCACATACCTCATTTGTTCACATCCTCTCTCTATCTGTGTGTTGGTGTGTGTGTGTGTGTGTGTGTGTGTGTGTGTGTGTGTGTGTGTGTGTGTGTCACATACCGCATTTGTTCACAACCAGGCATAAACACAGCATGCATACTCTTTAGTGACACATCCACTCTATTCATCCAAAAGTGATAACTTCTTGAACAATGTGCTTTCTTTCTCAAACACCTCCACCGTTTAGTAAAGGGTAAATAAAGATTATCTAGAAAACAATGACAAAAAATGAACAGCCACAAATGTTTCATTTTCCCAATTTTCAATAATTCCTTTCACCCAAAACTCCATCAATATAGTAGTTTCCTTCAACTCCTCTGTAATATTTTCCTCTTTTTTTTCTTTTCCTCCCTGTGCTTTTATCTTCCTTGATCGATCTTTCTTGAGCCGGCAATGAAATGTTCTTTAAACTTTTCCCAATCTAAAAGCTATCTTTTACGATCTCGTCTTCCAGGAAAGGAGGATCTATCTCTAGGGGATACCAGGGAGGTAGGAAGTGAGGAGGAAGGGCACCGAGATTCCTGTAACACCTCAACACCTGAATGACCGGGTAGGGTTCACTAGTCCGAGGGTTCACTAGTCCGAGGGTTTACTAGTTCGAGGGTAGGGTTCTAACCCTAACCCTTACCCTAACCCTAGCCCTAACCCTCGGACTAGTGAACCGTCGGACTACCCTACCTGAACCCTCGGACTAGTGAACCTCGGCACCCTCGGACTAGTGAACCCTCGGACTAGTGAACCCTCGGACTAGTGGGACGTTCCGAATGACCGACTGAAGAGAACATGGTATATTTATTTACAGGTAGGAAATAATAAACAAAACTTAGTCAAAATATACCCATGATTCACCACAATGACATTCACGACACATCTTGGATTCGCCACACCCTAAATACTTTGGGGTGTTGGGCAATTCTTTTTTTTTTCTTTTCTTTTTTTGTTGTTGTTGGCCTAAGCACTACCTTTTTTTAACTCTTGACAACTCATCCTTTTATTTTCTCTCCTGAAGAACTGTACCGAATTCGATATTCGCAAATTTACGTTTCCATTTTTTCTTTTATTTATATATTAGAACACCCAAATACTCACCACTAGATTATTTATAATCATCAGCCTATTCTAACAGACTTTTGCCTGCTTGCTGTGAAACGATCACTCACTGTTCCATTATAGGCCAACCGCTAAGGTTGCAATAAGCAAAAAACAAAAGGTGCCTATACTTGGCCCCGGGTAAGTAAGATAATGTTGCTTATAGTCCAGCCGACCACAAAGATACTTGGCCCCAAGGTCAAATAGCTCTCCTATTTTAGTGACAGCGACAATCGTGTGGCTTATGCTGCTCTTTGTCGTCTGCTACCCAATGTCAAGGTCATATTGCACCAGTTTCACGTGAATTGCGTGCGTATCACTGTGGAAACTCAACGACCTAGTTTTTGATGGGATGGTCCACTTACACATCAACACGTGTGGCTTATGCCTCCCCCCCCCCCCCCGCCCCCCCCCTATAAATTCTTTGTTTAACCATTTCTTCTGCATACTACACACTAACAGCTTATGTGACTGTTTAATGAACCGTCAATTTTAACATCTCACTTGTACACTCAAGAAAGCGTTTAATGCATGCTAATAAGATGTTCGTTTAAGCACATGCTTCTAAGCTTGTTACTACAAAATTCCATCATCTGACACAGCACAGATGACATAACGCATTCTACCGTAACATTAACACATGGCATGGCATGATATCGATCACGCTACATGACACCCATGACATTCTCTCTCTCTCTCTCTCTCTCTCTCTCTCTCTCTCTCTCTCTCTCTCTCTCTCTCTCTGTTTCTTCTCCCTCCCCTCCTTATCCATCTTGCTCGCCTCTCTGTGTCTTCTTCTTCTTCTCTTTCTCCCCCTCTCTCTCTCTTTCTCTCTCATTCTCTCTCTCCTCACACACACACACACCACACACACACACACACAGACACACACACACACACACAGAGAGAGAGAGAGAGAGAGAGAGAGAGAGAGAGAGAGAGAGAGAGAGAGAGAGAGAGAGAGAATAAAAGATTCTCCGCAGATGACCAATGCCCGAAGCCCAACATGAACCACTATTGATTTGACTGTCCTGTTGTTCTAGGCTGCGACCGTTCGGACCAGCAGAACAATTTCGTGATTGCAGTTTCCACATACAGTTGAAGTCGTGACCACCAAACTGACATAGCAGTGATGATAATAAGGGTGTACAATAAGGCATTCACTGGCATCTCTTTCTCTCTTCTCTCTCTCTCTCTCTCTCTCTCTCTCTCTCTCTCTCTCTCTCTCTCTCTCTCTCTCTCTGTGCGTCTGACTGTCTGTCTGTCTGTCTGTCTGTCTGTCTGTCTCTCTCTCTCTCTCTCTCTCTCTCTCTCTCTCTCTCTCTCTCTCTCTCTCTCTCTCTCTCTCGGCAAAATTGGATATAAAATCTTTGATGTATAGTACTGACACAGATAAAAAGAATAAAAGAAGAAGGAAAGAAAGAAAGAAAAAGAAAGAAAAGAAGAAGAATGAATAAAAGTGAAATAGAAGAGGAGATAATTTCTTTACTTTTATTTTTCGTGTACTTTGTAGAGCTTATGGAGGTGGTCGTGATTGTCGTGGTGGTGGTGCTAGTTGTGGGGGTGATGTGTGTGTGTGTGTGTGGTTGCTGTTGTTCTTCCTGTTCCTGCCTTTGTCTTTTTCTGCTTCTTGAATATCATCGTCGTCGTCATTCCTTATCGCCAGCATCATCAACGTCCCGGTTTTGTTGTTTGTTGTATTTGTTTTGTTTTTTGTTTAATTTTTTCTATCCATCTCTTTCTCCACTTATCTGCAATAAAACAAACAAAATGGAGAACGCAGAGGGACTTAGAGTGGACAGTGATTCTATCTATGCACCAGAAAACATATGACACTGACAGACAAGCTCTATCGATCGCTGGGCGGCGTAAGGGACAACCGGACACACAAGACGCTCGGGGGGCAATTTTGCAATCAAAGTTTCAGAGGCTGGCTAAACGGGCGATTGTTTGACGTGAGAGAAGTCATTTTCTCTGTAAATGCCCGTCTCTCCTTGTTTCTTCTTCTTCTTCTTCTTCTTCTTCTTCTTCTTCTTCTTCTTTGTTCCTTTCTTCTCTCATTTTCTCAAAATTGCCTGTCAAGTTTTGTTGTTGTGGTGATGGTGGTTTTTGTCTAAATTTCTTTTCTTGTTGTTTTGTCCTGTAAGTGGTGCTGCTACTCCCTTGCTGCTTTTCCCCCCAGGCCTCTCTTGTCCTAGATC